>OZ019949.1:2529578-3129578 GCA_963970385.1 Theonella swinhoei | reverse complement strand
TGTCATCCTCTACCACACAGTGATATATCCCCTCAGATGGAGGATCAGTTGCAGTCTTCCTATACAGTCTCACAACCATAGGACCTCTAGTTCTAACAAATTCTGGAACATTTTCTCCATCCATCCCACTTGGTCCATACCAGTTTCCTCCAGAATGACGTTTATCATCATTAATAGCAGGACGGTTAGTATTACAGATCAGGGCTGTGTTCTCAGTGGATCCAATATCACTGAACCCCACATAGCTATTGTTACGAATGATAGCATCATGTAGACTGAGATACACATCTGCAAAGAGATTTACACAAGCTTTTGATTAACATTTATCCAAGTTTACAATATATTCCTGGAGGAAAGGCACCTAAATATTAGGGTCCCTCAGATTCTCCATTATCCACTTTTAACATATAATATTTCACAATCATGTTTATACTCACTTGGTAGTGTTACATTCATTACAGAAGGACTGAATTCTCCAATACCAGCACTGTTTACTGCTGCCACTTTAATGGAATAGTTAGTGAATGACATCAGATTTGGGATAGTGGATTGTTCTCCTGAAGCATATTGAGTCTGTGTATCCCCACTCTCCTTTGCCTCATACTGCAATAAATATTTATTTTCTTTTCCATTGTGACCATTGTAATCGATGCAGTTCACTGGCCTCCACTGAACAGTAATTGTAGTACCAGTCACTTTAGATATGGTTACATGAGATGGAGGAGCAGATGGAACTACATATGAAAAAAATGGAATATCACATCTAGTCTCTGCATGTGTTATATATTTACAATTACAGTTTATCAAAATATATATCATTTGTAATGCACAGTACAAAGAGTGAGTAAGTAGCAACTGATAAAGTGGCTTACCAATTTAACTTGTGTATTAATAACATAATTACTAATCAGCTGTTAGTATATACTAACCATCTGGGAGTGTGGTGGCTGTGAAGCTGTCTTCTACAGTCTCCCCATCACTCAGTATTGCAGTCACTGTGATGGAGTACTCAGTGGCCTCCTGCAGACCAGTCAGGTTGTACATTGTCTCACTACCACTAATGTCACTGATGTTATTAGAGTCAGTGAAACACTGAGTGTTGTTAGTGTTGGAGTAGGAGATGGAGTAGGTAGACACAGTTTTACTAGTAGATAGGAACTCCCATTTAACTACCAGTGAAGTTGATTGTATCATATCATTAATAGTTGCACGAACTATTCCTGTAAAACAAAATGGATACTATACAGAACACAATACATCAATACCCTGCCTCACCTATTGTGGAAATGAGGTAATCATCACTAGCAGTAACTTGATGAACATACATTCCTCCAATCACAGTTACATTACATGTGTATGTTCCATCATCCTCTTCAGTTAGAGGACTGATAGTGAGGCTGCCATGAGATATTGTGTACCTCTCTCCATTTATATCCCTTGGACCCATCCATTCAATGGTGATAGTCTCATTATTGTTCACATTAGGATCCAGTGTCACAGTACATGTGAGGGTGAGGCCACTACCAGCATACAGAGGAGGAGTGTGGGATGAGGTGACATTAACAGCAGGTGCAGGGACTATGAGAATGACAATTAGCATACATATGTAACAGGAACATATGCAAGTATATAAAATGTTCATGGCTTGTGTAGAAGTCAAGGTTTGAGAAAGATAACAAACTCACTGGTAACTACAAGGTTTGTTGAGTTGCTGCCATAATTAGATATATCCCTAGATATAATTACAAAGGCTCTGCAGGTGTAACGACTGCCATTTGATGTCATCAAAGGGCTGAAGATGAGTTGAGGATTATTGACTGAGGAAGGTTCAATGGGTCTACCATCCTGCCTGGTCCATACTATACCATGCTCCACCACAAGATGTGGTACTGCCTCCACAAAGCAGGTGAGGGAGTAGGTCTGCCCAGCAGTGGGGGAACCACTGGCATGAGATATGGTCACAGTTTGTTGTGGAAGAGCTGCATGGAAACAGAGATGCCTATAAAAGAATTCATTTATGTTGACAACTTACTTGTGACAGTGATATTAATATCACTAAAACTTGTAGCTTCATTGATATTTCTTCCAGTGACAATTACTGAGCATACATATCGGCCACTATATCTGATAAGTAGTGGACTTATGGTGATATTGTGAGTGTAAGTTTTTCCTGATGTATGAACAGAAGTGTCCAAATACTGATTTCTTTTTGAACTGCTTGGAACAGTCCATTTCATCACAACACTCTCACCATTATCCACATTAGGGTGTAATGTCATAGTACATGTGAGTGTCACACTAGTACCAGCATACAGAAGAGTAGTGCGGCTTGAAGTGGTAACAACATCAGGTACAGGGACTGTGAGGGAATAGACATACATATGCAGTGATGCACAAAGTATTTTTCAAGTAACTTTTACTTTGAACAGCAACATTTTTCTCTTCACTCTGCACAGGTGCCTGTACAGTGACATATCTCAGGTCTTCAGCAACAGTCAGTTCACATGTATATCTGTCAGTATCTGAAGTAGCTAGAGGAGAGAAGGTGAGGGTGTCTCCTTCAGTAGAGATCCTATCTGAGGTGGTATCTACTGCTCTGCCATTGACCATCCAGGTCACCACTGGCTGTACAGCAGCCTCCACTAGTACTGATGGCAAAGTGTAGTTACATGACAAGTTGAGTCTAGTTCCAGCATAGAGAGAATCACTATCAGGACGGAGAGTGATGGATGGAGTAGGAAGACGAACTGAATGAGAAAGAGTTATATAGAATTACTATTGATTTAATAAATAAATGTGTATACCTGTAATAATGAGACTCTCCAAAGCAGTAGCATTGACAGATCGTATGTATTCATTCACTGTCTCTGGCCTGACAGTAACAATGGCAGTGATCTGGCCACTATCTGAGATGGTAATAGGTGAGTAGATGAGGGAGGCTGTGTAGCTGTCTCCACTACCACTGACAGCAGAG
The DNA here is from genome assembly GCA_963970385.1 of Theonella swinhoei. Taxonomy (NCBI): domain Eukaryota; kingdom Metazoa; phylum Porifera; class Demospongiae; order Tetractinellida; family Theonellidae; genus Theonella; species Theonella swinhoei. The sequence continues at coordinate 3,126,604 of OZ019949.1, read as the reverse complement.
ATAGCAATGTGACCGTCATTAACTATGACATCATTCCCTCTTCTCCATAATATATCCAGTGATTTATTCACATTTGCTTTATCCACATTTACTCTACTCTGATCACTGAATGAAATATTAGCAGTTAACACTAACCCAGTCCCAGCTAATATAAAGTCACTGTGATTCCTAGTGATTGTCACTGTAGGCTGAGGCACTAAAGATCAATAAACACCAGCAACACAAGTAATACTATATAGCTTAGATAGATTGCACACTTACTTGGAAATGTAATATTCACACTAGTTGTAATACTTCCATTAGCTGTACAGGAGTACTCTCCAATGTTTGATACATTTATTCTCCCTAGTGTGAGGATATTGGAGATCTGGTCTTGTCCTAATATGGGTCCATTCCACATATACTTTGTGTCTGGTGTACTACTGCCATTAGATATAGCAGAACAATTGAGAACTCTTCCATTATTAGATGTTGAAGAAGAGATGGAGATCAGTGTTCTATTTAAGATTTTACCTGGATTTATTAAAATATTTCATCTCTATATTAGAAGACTTCTAGCTTATATGCATTTACCTGTATTTAATGTACCAACAACTTTGGCTGAAGATGGTTTATTATTGGACACAGAACATCCATAGACACCAGGTACAGCCATCCCAGATATATTCAGGGTGTGAGTATATTGTCCTGTGATACTATTATCCAATACCGTTACTTGTGTATTGTTATCATTATCAGGCATTATCTCAGAGTCTCTGGTCCATGTGACAGTGGTAGCAGGTCCACCAGTGGAGATACAGGTGATTACAGCATCATTAATACTATATTTAAATATGGAAACACTTCCTATACAAATAAAACGGTAAATACACCAACCATAAACTGATAAATATTATGCAATAAATATGCATACCTCCAGACTCATACAGTCCCACATAGACACTCTCTCTTCCAGTACCACCTTCACCACTGACTGCAACTGTCTCAATAGCACACTGATATACACCAGATGGTATTTCTTCTCTCATGCCAGTCCCATTCTCTAGCCTAACTCTCTTATGCAATTTTTTCATTACATGTGAACGGCCAGGTCTATCTCCAACTGGGGTCTTATGGGGAAAGAACCAGTCTCCATGACCATCTGAACCACTGCAGCATGTGTCCAGGTCAGTGTGACAGACAATCTCTCTACCACTATCATGAGTAGCATTGCCACCTTGTCCCACTAGACTGAGGTCCACATAGGAATTGTTGGGTAGTATCTCTCCCATGAAGGTGAGATAAGGAGCAGTCTGAGAGTGGACCTCCACCACACACCAGAGGAGGTGGAACACCAAAACTGAAATCATCTACAGTGTTACAATGTTTAAGTCATTAGCATTGGTGATGTGTAACAATGAAATACACACAGAGGAATGTAAACGTTTTGTATAGCTACACACTATATAGATCTTGGGATTAACCTGTAAAGTATATAATTGCTAACTATCTACCATTACGTCACGAGGCATATCTAATTTTATAGCTACTCACTTTTTGCACTTTTTTCTAGTTACTCACTTTTTGCTCCACACGTGGACTTGTCCAGCGAGAAAGAGCTTGCAATACGCCCGAACAAGTCACATTTATATAGACTTGGAAGTGTGAAAGGAATGCATTTTACGTCAACGAACAGAACTTCTCTTATATGCTCATGCGCACACGAATAGTTTCCAAGTATACGGTTTTCTCCGTATTTTGCGGGAACATACTGCTACGTAAATCCTCAGCGCGCGCAATCACTGGAAGTCTTGTAGCCCTCACGCTATGACAGTCCTCATAACAATACCTACCGACCTCATCTTACTATTGGGCATATGGACGCAACGGCTCTGAATAGATGCTGTCTGCTCTTCTCCAATCAGAATCTTGCCTTCGTAGACACTTGTCGTATATATCTGATATAGAGTAAGCGATCAATTTTCGGACAGATCTAATTTCGGACGCTTATTTCAACGTTACTGAAGGGCTAGAGAGTGTGTAGATACCATCAATGGATAGACCTATACCACCAACTATTCTAGAAAAATAATCGCTTTTATCGGAGTTCTACAGCCGGAAGGAGAAGGCGCTAAATTCACCGTCTGAAGACCGCAGTTTTCGGATGAAACTACCAATATTCGGACTTTTCGACCTGGGCACAGAATAGTTGTCGAAAAAGAATTGAGGTCTTCATGAAAAAAAGGTACTATCTCTTGCCTATTCACCAAGCAATAGCTAGGATCTTATCGACATAGTCTCTTTACAAGCAAACGCCGCGAACTAAGAAGTGTCACGCCCTCAATTTTCGGACGCAGTATGAAGATATTTTTCTGTAACACCTACAGCATACGACTAGTTACAGTCAAAAAATTCTAGGGATCTTACTAGGCCTGTACTAACTATCGGTGCTGTTTTCACCAAATTTGCTACATTTTCATATTTTGGATTTTGATAATATAAATAAATATTAAACCCATATCTCGGACAATCATGAGAAAGCAATACAATTACAATTGGACTAGGTGGTAGTATCTTAGAAAATTGTTTAAATTTTCTTTATACTGTAAGAGATAATCGGTAAAAACAAAATTAAGCGTCCGTAAATTGATGGCGTGACGTCTTTGTGTTCGTGGCATTTGTTTGTAAAGAAGCAAAATCGAAACCATCTTATCTATGGTTTATTTGATACAGAAGAAGTGGTACTTCTTTTATGTTCAGTTTGAACTCTTTATCGCAAAATATACTGTGCTCAGGTCGAAAAGTCCGAATATTGGTAGTTTCATCCGAAAACTGCGGTCTTCGGACGGTGAATTTAGCGCCTTCTCCTTCGGGCTGTAGAACTCGGATAAAAGCGATTATTTTTCTTGAATAGTTAGTGGTATAGTTCTATTCATTGATGATATCTACACACTCTCTAGCCCTTCAGTAACGTTGAAATAAGCGTCCGAAATTAGATCCGTCCGAAAATTGATCGCTTACTCTACTAAATTAGATCTGGATCTAATGTCTGTATCTGTGGTGTGTTTTTGTGTACATGCAGCATCATGTAAAAAACAGGGCTATGAATTTCAAATACCCAAATATGTAACATTACGACCTTCTCTATAGCCGGAGCGTTACATTCACTTCGCGCGCGCGCCGTTCTCAGACATGCACGCATGCGCATTCTGCTCAAACAATAATACATGCGCACGGAATTAATACAGAAAATATTATAATACAAACAGTTTAAAGACTAATAGTCACTCCTAGTAAATGATGACAGCACATTAATTCCTGTAGACAAACAAAAGAGTGGCAAACTGTTTATAAACACTATATGTTCAAACCACAACAAAATGTTACAGTACAATGGAGTTGTATGGCACAGGGTCACATTCAGTTTAGTGTTAAGAAAGATTGGGATAGGTAGCGTCATGCAATACTAATAGCAATGCACCACCGATCATGATTACACAGCAAAGGGTCAGCCCAGTCCACCATGTCCATTGGCTAGTCCTATGCAATTATACAACCATCACTCACATACTTTCAACAATACCTGAACATGTTGGTTCTTCTTCTGACAACATTCCTTCATCACATACTCTGACATCAGTTCCCACTAGTTCAAACCCATCCTCACAGCTGTACATTGCTGTGAGTCCATCACTCACCACAGTACCACCAGGAGGATCAGTCAGCTCAGGACATGTTGGAGTAATATCTGCATGTATTTAAAAGAACAATATAATCATGGTTACCATACATAGAAAGAGAATGTGGTCATTTTTCCTATATGCAACTCTGTTCATACTGAAGTTACATTATCCAATTACTCAGGCTTTCTACACATGACCTTGACCAAAGTAGTAATGCAGCACAGAGCCTAAATAGGTATTGATACTTCAATGAATCATGCAATAAAAACTCATCATTATAACTTCAGTATATACTTACAGAGCATTGTATTGTGTTTGAACTCATTATCCACACAGTGTGGTTCACTTCCTAACACTGACAGTGCATTCTGAAGGCAAGTCCTCTGCTCCATCCAAAATAGCTGGTAGCCCTGTTCACAGGAGTAATTGGCTACTGATTCGTCAGTTGTACCTTTCTCTTTAGTCTCTATCTCTTGCTACACATATACTTATAGGATGCGTTCACTGACTAGCGTGTGAGCTTGATTAACCGTTGCATCAATGTCTATGGTTGAATCAGAAATTTGGAGCTATTATACATAAAGTCAATAAACATACTGCACTATCAAAATGTCACTATCTGACATGATAGGCGAGAGAGGCTGTATAACTATTTCTACCACTACTGACAGTATAGAGACTGTAGTGTGATTATCATTAGCTATGACATCATTTCCTCTTGACCAAGTGACATTCAACTCACAGCACCAATTGAAATATCAATACTTAGTGTAAACGTAGTTCCAGCATACATAGTATCCGTGTGACTTCTGTGGATTGTCAAATTAGACTGATGTACTATAGGAAAGAAACAATTATTTTAACATCATATTAACCAATTGTGTATCATTATTAGATACGTATAACGCCAATACGTGGTAGGTGTCTGGGATGCGTGTAAACAAAAACTGTACCGTAATGACTCGTGCCCTTGTCAACTTCAGTCCTTGGCTGAGGATCTTCAGGATGGCTGGAGTTGAGGGGCAATGAATAGTAAGTTATGTTCCTAAGGGAAGGGAGGAACAGATGGTAAGAATTTTCCTGTGCGTGGCTCCGCCCACGATTGTGGGTGCGTGGTCGGTGGCAGTAATGCTATGGTAGCCTTTATGAGTAGTATTAGTATTAGGTATAATGCCACATAATCACTAACATGGATTAATAACTGTGACATATGCAGCATCCTTGGCAGCTTTTTCATTAGCAGCCTGGCAGATATAAGCCCCTTGATGTAATGTACAGAGAGGACTGAATGTCAGAGTCCTCATACTCATGACTCCACTGTGAGTAGTGTTTCCCATTCTCATTGTCCACACTGGCCTTCATGATCACTCCACTATACTGTGGACTCTACTGTAAGATACTCTAATGCTGTCACAATACCATGTTAAATTGAAATCTTCTCCACCTGTAACCAAATTCCTAAAATGTTAAATTCGCGCATGCTCGAAACACGTAATGTGAGTTCTGAAGAGGTTCATTGTCAGAGAAAACTGGAATGACAAAGATAAAAAAAACAGGATTTATAGTCGTTCCAGAGAATCACCTAATGAGATAAGGAGACAGAGCCTACGCAAAGATGTAGAGATGGCAATGCTAAACATCACAGAAACAAGATGTGGTATACATATAAGTAAAGTAGACTAAAAACAATGCTTAGTAACTCCCTACTCATGTTATATATCTAAATTTTGCTATGTCTAACTATGCGGCACTGTATTTAAAACAATGAAGCAACATCTACAATATCCATCAATACGTTTTTGCTCAATGATAAGATACTATACCTGCACATGACAATGATGTGTCTGCTGGGGCTGGTCCTCTGGGCCTTGCTGAGGAGGTCTACCAGAGAGAGTATGGCTGAGGGGTGTGGCACCTCCTCCAGAGGCCAGCTGGACAGCTGCAGGAGTGTGACAATCCTGTGTGCTGATGTCCCCTCACTCTCTGACACCTCCAGCCTCCTCTCAGTGATGTCTCCATAGCCACTCAGCCTCTTCAGAGTGACAGTCAGTTTCCCATATACCTCTTCAGCACCATCCACACCTGCACTACCTGAACTCTCCGGCCAGAAGCAATGGCTGCTCTCCTGCATGGTTGAGAACATACACTCACTACTATAAGCTACACACATACATACACATATACTTTTATATGCATGTTATGAAGAAAACATTCCAAATTCTTATTTACAGTACCATGTCATTCTCCTTCATCTGAAAGTACAGTTACCCTCATACGTATATACATATTATGGATAAAAAATACCATATTTTCATTTATATAATATAGGTACCATGTCATTCTCCTTCATCTGACAGAGCATGACAATACAGCTACACTGATTCTCCCACACCATCCTCCAGAAGTCACACACAGTGTTCTGTAGAGGCCCCTGGGTTGCAATGTAGGCTCGACGTTGCTTGTATCCCTGCAACAATGAATAAGTGGCTAAAGGATCTGTGGGTAGAGTAGAGAGTGTGTTGCTCACATCAATGAAGGAGGCATTAATGTAGTCAGAACCAGGCTGTTGGCCATACCTCAGTCTCACACGAGCAGCTTCATCTGAATAAGTGCACAGATATCATTCTTCTAAAATTAACCCTTGCACACAAAAGATGGCATGTATATAATTATCAGAACATAAAAGTTGTATTGAAAATATGTTGGATTGTGATGTGACTCAATTAGCAGTGGGTGTGCAATGAAAAGTGAGTGAAAGAGGGTATTGATAACTGAAATGTGCTCACATAAATGAACATAAATGCATGTATGAATGAACTGTTTGTCATTGTGGGCACTGTAAACCATTTGTTTCTGGTATTTTTGTACACGGCCCTAAATCTTCTCACTGTACAATAAATATAGGTTAGATCATGAGGTGGTATCTCATTTTCTGCAATATCGACAACGACTGTTCTAACTGTGAAGGACACTAATTAGGTAGTTAAAGAGTAATTAGCATTAGTTAGATTCTAGGTAGTATCCCTCGATCGGTCCTTCACTACTTTTTACTGTATTTGTACATAAGGGTAGCTGGCTCCAATTTTGGTTTACTAGTGCATCCTGTATTGCATTTTGTCACCTTTTTATGTCTAATTTATTGTAACCTTTTTCATAAGAAGGGCCCTTGATGCAATGCCCATGTTTCACCTGTCACCTTATGATTTCATACGCACATCCTCTCACCCACCACTTCTCTATAAACCCACCTCACCTCACCTTATCCTTTCTGGTTTGTATAAGAGGAGCCTAGTATCTTTCGTCAATCACATATATTTCCTTGTCATCAACTACTCGCAACAATTCTCTTAACAGCTCCGGCTGCACTCTACCACACTAACTGATGTAGACTTACCGCAAGTATGCCATTAAGGACTTTGACATCACTGTTACCATAGCAGTAACCACTAAAGGCAGGCCTAGGTATCTATCATGGGGAGGTCTCTATTGGCAGGTATCCTGTATTTATTCCATTTCTGTACACGGTCCTAAGTCTTCTCACTGTACCATAAACAGAAAGTAGAATGATATTATGGAAAAAAGGTTTTCTTCCTCATGAGAGAATATATAAACATTCCACAAACAAAAAGGCACCAGAAGAATGTGGTTAGTGTTTACAGTATTCAGAAACACTACATTCAGTGTACTAAACATGCATGTCACAATTTTTAACTTATATAGAAAAGAGCAAATTGACTGTGTATGTGTGTGTGTGTGTGTGTGTGTGTGTGTGTGTGTGTGTGTGTGTGTGTGTGTGTGTGTGTGTGTGTGTGTGTGTGTGTGTGTGTGTGTGTGTGTGTGTGTGTGTGTGTGTGTGTGTGTGTGTGTGTGTGTGTGTGTGTGTGTGTGTGTGTGTGTGTGTGTGTGTGTGTGTGTGTGTGTGTGTGTGTGTGTGTGTGTGTGTGTGTGTGTGTGTGTGTGTGTGTGTGTGTGTGTGTGTGTGTGTGTGTGTGTGTGTGTGTGTGTGTGTGTGTGTGTGTGTGTGTGTGTGTGTGTGTGTGTGTGTGTGTGTGTGTGTGTGTGTGTGTGTGTGTGTGTGTGTGTGTGTGTGTGTGTGTGTGTGTGTGTGTGTGTGTGTGTGTGTGTGTGTGTGTGTGTGTGTGTGTGTGTGTGTGTGTGTGTGTGTGTGTGATTATACCCATCTGCTATTTTATGACCATGATAGACTAATCCTGTGTACACTGCAATGTTTGCCTTATTAATGGTCTGTTTACATACTGCCATCTTTACTTTGAAAGAGCTCAGGGCTGTGTATTTACTTGGGCAGTAAGAAACAGAATAATCCATAAACAATATCCACCACATGCAAAAAATATATGGAGGATGTTATTACACTGGATGATGCAGTGTTAACATAAAGTAAATGTGTTTGTGTCAGTGAATTGTATACACTCATACTATATACAGAATAACTCAGAGGCATGCTGGATAAACATATAGAAAGAAAATGTGTTTGTTTCAGTGCAATCTCTACACACATACTCTGAACTAACTTGGTAGCTTGTCTGAAAACCTGTTCTTCTCAACATTGTACTGTGCCTTAGCCTCCAAGTATGATGCCTTGACTTCTGAACTCACATGCTCTAGAATCTAAAGGAGAGAGAGGGGAGAGGGAGGGAAGAAGAGAGGGAGGGAGAGAGATAAAAAAAGAGTGAATATATAACATTGGAGGGAACTGCATATATAAGTTATGTTTGGTTATATCATAAACTGTGCACCAGTTGGGTTATTACAATCTTGTTTTCTTAATTTTTTGGCATTACCATCCCTATGTACATCCTTCAACATTTTAATGAAATATTTGTATAACAAAGGGAGTAAGAACAAAATAGAAATTAATTGCTAAAGATCAGAGGTGGTGCATTTTGTGAATAATCATAATGTACAATATACCTGAAACTGTTTCTCAAAGCCAGTGATAGTTTCTCCAGTGATATTCCTCTTCATCTGATTGATACTGATCCTGATGTCTGCGGCTGCTATGTCTGTCTCCCCACACAACACAAGTTCACTCATAGCATCATGGATGAATATATACTGAGCCTGTAGATAGTGAATGTGTCAAACATAAATGCAATGCAGTAGAACTCTATTGTATGTAAGAGATCTACCTGTGTCTGGACCATCTTCATACGTTGTCTTCTCATGCCCTTCAGGATGTTATAGATACTCAGAGTTCCCTCTCTCTCCATCTGCTGCATCACATGGTCCAGGAGGATAAAGGTACCAGTACGACCCACCCCAGCACTGCAGTGTACTAGCAGGGGCTGGTCCAGGGACACTGGGTGCTCCTTACGCACACGTCGAATGAAGGAGATGAGGGACATTGCATTCTGAGGTAGACCATGGTCAGGCCAGGCAGTGTAGTGCATGTGAGTGATTGTGAACTCATTTTCTGAGTCAGTGGTCTGTTGGATACATAATAATTTTTACAACTAATATCATGAGGTTGTTAATTTCTCTTACTGATTTGAGTAGTAGTTTTCTGATTTCACACTCAGCAGATGGCACAACAGAAGTGAGAGTCACAGTGAACTTTGAGCCTTGATCCACAGTGTTGTATACTCTATCAGGCCAGTATTGTTCACACTTCCGCTACATACATATATAATTAGTAGTAGTAGTCAGAATAAACTCTTGTGTAGGAAGACACAAATGTAAAGATGCAGATATGTTCTTAACACATTAGATAGACTCATCTATGACATAAATAAATGATACGCTTAATTAGAGTTAGGGCTAGGGTTAAGGCTAGCACTAAAGATGATTGTCCAATCAGGAGAGAGATTTGAAAAGGTACCCTGGGATGGTTCTATAACATAACAGTAGTTGGAGAGGCTAAGGGAAACCATGAAAGAACAATTTGCTGTAGCCAGAGTATTTACTTTGTTATCCTCCACACAGCGAGTGAGCATGACAATAGTATTGAGCTGATATTCCCACACCATCTGCCAGAACTTCACTACTGTCTCTTTAGTTGGACCTACAGCATACACAAGAGAAAAGGTGAAGATGTAAATGATACACATAAAAAACCTCTTATTCATACATATGTACTAACCTTGTGAAGCTATGTAGGCATGTTTCTTGTCAGGGTAGCCCTGTGGTTAAGTGATACATAAACTCTATATCAGTTCCTCTTCTAAACTTTATATCAGTTCTTTTGGTTGACTTACGCCAATAAAAGAAGCATTGATGTAATCAGATCCCTTCACACCTGGGTCTTTTTTCAGCTCAACACGTGTTTGGTCATCTGCAGCAGTATTACATAATACTGGGTGGTGTCTTATCAACATACAGAAGATTATAATACTTACAAGGGTAGATGTTTTTGAATCTGTTCTGAGGAATGTTGCAGGGAAGAGTAGCAATCTCACTTGCTGGCTTAGGTAACATCTCTAGTGACTGCACATTATAGACCATAAGTCAGTCATATAGTGTACTCACACCATTATGAATACAATATTCTCTAAGAAAATGTGCCAACTTTATATTCCACTTCAAATTTCTGGTCTTTGTCTTGATGCATCTCCTTCACATGGTCTGGGAAGTCATCCTCTGGGATATCATTAATGCCAGTCTCTGCAGTAACAATATACATCATGTGGAAATGAGAGCATACTTAACTGCCAGAGGGAACTTATGTTTGAGTGGTTTTCAAAGTAATAGTTACCTTCATCTTCTTCCACTATGGCCACCAGATCCTTCATTTCTAATCCATCATCACCACTGTCACTTACTTTGTCCTCTCTCTCATTGGATCGTCTTCTTGGTGGAGGTACAGGTTTACGTTTGACCTTTGAGGACTGACTGAAGACTCTCTTATGCCTGTTGGATGTTATACTTATAACATTCAAACAATATAGTAGAAATGATCACCTCAGTATCACAATGATTATGATGACAATTACTATTGCCAGAAGAACTGCACAAATCACTCCAACTACTGGAACTGCTATTGACAGGCCAGAGCCACTTCCTACATTTAAATTCATTATCTAACTATCACAATGAGTAGGTATGTACTGTCTATACCTGGAAATGAATACACTGAAGATACTTCAGCAACTTCTCCCTTGCCTACTGAATTACTGGCTGAGATCTGTATTATGTATGTCTCTCCAGACAGCAGATCACTTATCTCTACTCTAGTTATATTGTGAGGTACATTGATACTCTTAATGTCTTCACTATTGGAGGCAGGCCAGTAGTTGACTCTGTAGTAGATGATGTGTCCTCTTGCCTCCACTAGACTGAGAGCAGTCCAGCTCACTATCATATGTGTAGCATTCACTCTCTCCACACTTAGATCTCTTGGAGCTGTCGGAACTGTAGTATTAAAAATGATATGTTACCCAGTATTGTGATATCTACTCAAGGGAAATGAATAAGATATTGATATACATTACTTTATGGTAAATTTATACCCACCTCCACTGCTGTAGAGTCCAACATAGAGAGTGTGTTCTGTCATTGTGTCATCCTCTACCATACAGCGATATATCCCCTCTGATGGAGGATCAGTAGCAGTGTTCCTTAACAGTCTCACAACCATAGGACCTCTAGCTCTAACAAATCCTGGAACATCATCACTACTCATACCACCAACTCTGGTCCCACTTGGTCCATACCAGTCTCCTCCAGAATTTTGTATTTTTAAATCGATAATAGCAAGATAATTAGTATTACAGATCAGGGCAGTGTTCTCAGTGGATCCAATATCACTTATCACTACATGACTATTGTTAGGGATGATAACATCATTTAGACTGAGATACACATCTGTAAAAAAATTATTTTATAAATGAGCACTTGTTCTTATGTTCATCACTTACTTGGTTGTGTTTCAGTCATTATAGGAGTACTGAATTCTCCAGTACCAGCACTGTTTACTGCTGCCACTGCAATGGAATAGGTAGTAGATGACATCAGATTTAAGACATGGGCTTGTGTTCCTATGGTAGTATGAATCTGTATATCCCCACTCTCCTGTGACTCATACTGCACTAAGTAACTAAGTATGTCTCCATTATGATGGATGCAGTCCACTGGCCTCCACTGGACAGTAATTGTAGTACCAGTGACTGTCGATATGGTTACATGAGATGGGGGAGCAGATGGAACTATAATTGAAAAATGGAACATTGTAGCATTATCATGGTTAGTTTAGCAAATGATGAAGGGGTTAACTTAACAATATTACTAACCATCTGGGAGTGTGGTGGCTGTGAGGCTGTCTTCTACAGTCTCCTCGTCATTCAGTATTGCAGTCACAGTGATGGAGTACTCAGTGGACTCCTGCAGACCAGTCAGGTTGTACATTGTCTCACTACCACTAATGTCACTGATGTCATTAGAGTCAATGAAACACTGAGTGTTGTTAGTGTTGGAGTAGGAGATGGAGTAGGTAGACACAGTTTTATTAATTAATAGAAATTCCCACAAGACCATCAGTGAAGTGAAGTGTCTTGTGACATTGAAAAGAAATATTCCTATATACAACAGTGTGTTAATAATATATATGTTTTATGAAAACATAACTTACTATTCCCATCGATACTGATATTAGCAGTAGCCCGATGAAAAGACAAGATTCCAATGATGGTACCAGTACATGTGTATGTCCCAGTGTCCTGGTAAGCTAGAGGACTGATGGTGAGACTGCCAGTGTAGGTAACCTGAGGGCCACTGGCATTGTAGGTAGCACGAAGGATTGAGTATCGTTCCTCTGGTATGTCCTGGTGACCACTCCATTCCATCATAATCTTCTCACATTTGTTCACATTAAGATCCAGTGTCACAATACATGTGAGAGTGAGATTAATACCATTATAGAGAGGAGGATTGGGGCTGAGAGTGACAGTCACCACAGGTATAGGAACTGAGTGGATGAATACGAGATGTAGAGTGATAGAACCGAGTTTTAATAATTTTGTGTGCGGCCTAAAAGTTTAGAGAGACCTATTAAAATGATGCTTAAAAGGGTTTCATCAGTCTGAAGTCACTTACTTTGAACCACCACATTTGCTGTCTCATTTCTAGTCCTTTTCAGACCAATAGATGATATGTTAATGTCAGCCTTACAGGTATAATTAGCTTGATGTGAGGTACAGAGAGGACTAAATGTCAGTCTCTTCATACTTGTGACCCCACTGTGAATAGTTTTGTCCACTTTCACACCATTCCCACTGGCGACAATACTACTGATCATAATACTTCCATTGTTAATCCACTCTACTGTTGGTGTAGCTATAAGATATTTTTTTATTTCCGCTTTACATGTCAATATAAGATCACCTCCAGCTTTACCACTATGGACACCGGTAATAGTCACAACTGGATCTGGAAGATCTGCAGGAGAGTGAAATAACATTAATAATATTTTTCTGTAAAAACGTATAACTTTTACTTATAACATCAACATTCTTCTCTCCAGGTGCCTCTGCAGTGATATATTTTATGTCTTCACCAAGAGTCAGTTCACATGTATATCTGCCAGTATCTGAAGTAGCTAGAGGAGAGAAGGTGAGGGTGTCTCCTTCAGTAGAGATCCTATCTGAGGTGGTATCTACTGCCCTGCCATTGACCATCCAGGTCACCACTGGCTGTACAGCAGCCTCCACTAGTACTGATGACAGAGTATAGTTACATGACAAGTTGAGTCTAGTCCCAGCATAGAGAGAATCACTATCAGGACTGAGAGTGATGGATGGAGTAGGAAGACGAACTGAATGAGAAAGATTTCTATAATTACTATGGACTTAACATATAAATGTGTATACCTGTAATAATGATATTGAGACTCTCTAAAGCAGTAGCATTGACAGGTCGTATGTATTCATTTACTTCCATTGGCCTGACAGTAACAGTGACAGTGATCAGGCCACTATCTGAGATGGTAATAGGTGAGTAGGTGAGGGAGGCTGTGTAGCTGTCTCCACTACCACTGACAGCAGAGACTGTAGTATGAGTGTCATTAACTATGACATCATTCCCTCTTCTCCACAATATATCCAGCGATTTATTCACATTTACTCTACTCTTATCACTGAAAGAGATGTCAGCAGTTAACACTAACTCAGTCCCAACCAACACAGAGTCACTGTGAAATCTGGTGATGGTCACTGTAGGCTGAGGCACTGATTCAGAAGATGTTAGATATATACTATAGCAACTGTACATCTAACACCTATCTAAAAAGACACTCACTTGGAAGGGTAATATTCACACTAGTTGTAATACTTCCATTAGCTGTACAAAAGTATTGTCCAATGTTAGATACATTTATACTGCCAGGTGTGAGTTGGGCATTGGGACTCTGACATACTCCTGGCTCTGGTCCACACCATATATACTGGGTAGCTGGTGTACTGCCATCATTAAACATAGCAGAACATGTGAGGACTGTTCCACTGTTATTTGTTGAAGAAGAGATGGAGATCATCATCGAATTTGATATTGTACCTACATTGGATATCATTTAGATCTATTTTGGATATTAGCTTATAAAGATTATTAGACATGAAATCTCAATTATTTTGGATATTAGCATAGTTTGTTTTAAGAAAACATTATAAACACAGAACATGAAAACTCAATGAAGCAAAAAGCAAGTGTGTGTTGCTTTTGAAAAAAGGAAATCTTGTATATTTAGGTCATAATAAAGTTAATCTAGGAGCTGGATCTATCTCATTGTGTTTTATACATCAACAGAAATGAGGGGGGTATATAGCCTGGACCCAGAACCAAGAGTAAAACATTTTCATTAATATGTTAAAGGATGTAGGGATGACAGTGCTTTACAAAAGGAACAAGATGCAGCATATGCAGGCAAAAGCAGTGATGATGGCATGAGACAGTAAGGAGCAGCCATGCTGCATGCGTAACGCCCCCTACATCTTTTATTATGGGATTTGCAAGCTATGGTTGTTACACACAGCATGCCCACCCCCTGCCTTTACCTTCATGCTGCTTCCTGTCCATCCAAATTAAAGCTACTCTCTATATACATGAAATAACACACAAACAGCTCTTGTCTAAAATGATGTAGTGTGTAAATATACAAGTGTAAAAACATTTTTACTAAAATGTTGAAGGATGTAGGGATGGAAGTGCCAAAAAGTATAGAAACAAGGTCAAAGTTCAGCATGCATGCAGACAAAGGCAGGGGATGATAGCATGCAACAATCATAACATGCGTAACCCCATATTTACAGATGTAGGGATATGGGGTTACGCATGTTATGATTGTTGCATGCTATCATCCCCTGCCTTTGTCTGCATGCATGCTGATGATGGTTTATTGTTGGACACAAAACACTCATAGACAGTAGCTACATCTATCTGGGACACTCTCAGAGTGTGGGTATATTGGCCAGTGAAGGTATTGTCCAAGACTGACACTTGTGAACCATCATTCACCACAGTTACCATATCTCCAGGAGACTTTCTGGTCCAAATGACTGTTGTAGCAGGTCCACCAGTAGAGATACAGGTAAGTACAGAGTTCAAATATATCAATGAATTTGAGATGGTAATGTTACCTACATAACAGGAATATATCACATCATGATGGAGCTAACTGCAATGTTTTCTGACAAATCATGATCAGGTTTTCTTTTACAATCATACCTCCAGTCTTATATAGTCCCACATAGACACTTCTAGTACCATTCTCACCACTGACTGCAACTGTCTCAATAGTACACCAATATATACCAGATGGTATTTCTTCTCTGCTGCCAGGCACATGCTCTAGCCTAACTCTCTTATGCAATTTTTTCATTATCATTGAACGGTCAGGTCTATCTACAGCTAGTCTATTATGGGGAAGGAACCAGCCTTGTTTATCATCTGAACCACTGCAGCATGTCTCCAGGTCAGTGTGACAGACAATCTCTCTACCACTATCATGAGTAGCATTGCCACCTTGTCCCACTAGACTGAGGTCCACATAGGAATTGTTGGGTAGTATCTCTCCCATGAAGGTGAGATAAGGAGCAGTCTGAGAGTGGACCTCCACCACACACCATAGGAGGTGGAACACCAAAACTGAAATCATCTACAATGTATTAAGTCATTAGCATTGGTGATGTGTAATAATGAAATACACACAGAAGAATGTAAACGCTACACACGCTATATAGATCTTGGGATTAACCTATAAAGTATATAATTGCGAACTATCTACCATTTTGTCACGAGGCATATCTGATACTCACCTTTTGCTCCACACGTGGACTTGTCCAGCGAGAAAGAGCTTGCAATACGCCCGAACAAGTCACATTTCGAGGGGTCCGACACTGGCAGATCGAGCGTACGAGATTTCGAAATCTTTCAAATTAGCGAAAGATTTCGAGATTTCACCAAGATTTCACCAAGATTTCAAGATTTCGCTAAAGATTTCAGGGATTTCAGGATTTCGCCAAAGATTTCAGGGATTTCGCAAAGATTTCAGGGATTTCAAGATTTCGCGAAAGACTTCTCAGGATTTCAAGTGTTTTTGAGAGATTTCGTGCCATTGTAGCGTGATTTGTGTCTGTAAAGCGACGGTGCCACTGATATTGGGGGTACTCAGTATTCGAAAGCGGACTGACAGCGCAACTGATGACTGCCTAAGTATAAGGTGACTACAGCCATGGCCAGCAAGACTGAGTTAAAATTGTTGCCCGAAATATGTTCAGGATGACTAGCTAGACTGTTACTTCTGTGGGCTGATGATATATCTGGCTAATTTAGGTTTGTCCAGTCAGCATAAACTCTATTTTTGGAGCGTTTTCCATATCTTTTTGACATGTTTTGATAAAAAGTGCATTTGTTGTAGTATATGTAATATAAAAAATAACCAAAAGAATTTATTTTGAAATGATGTGTATGTACATGATTGTGCCAGAATTGTGCAAACTAGCTATATGTTTACAGGAACACAGAATGCAGGAATGATAGAAAACTACATACACAAATAATGTGTAACTTAAACAGAACTAGTTTGCCTGCCAGAATTCGATTAAGTAGGAATATTACAGTACCACTTCTGTCTTGGTTTGATTGTTGTATGAACACATTTGACATGATACCATTCACCACATTAACCATTACACTTCACCATCTTTTCACCATTATAGGGACAACGACAATAACAATAAACCTTACAATTTGTGACCTTTGTAACACCAGATGATCGCCTCTCTTTCAAAATTGGAAAGGGTTTAAGCTCTTCTTTTTCAAAGCATTGAATGAGATGTTTGCGCATTTGACCCTGGTTAAAAACACAAAGAGATGGATCAAGCTCATGTGCAATGTGTGTTATATACGCTATGGCAAACAGACCACAATCAGAAGAGCCACTCTGCTTTGATACACTTGCCATCTTAATGGAAAAGAAGGGTCTGTCGGTGTATACCATTTTGGCCAAGATAGTCTGTGTGCTTTCACTTACAGAAGTATACTTTGAGTCATATACAGTAATGACTGCAGCATCACAGTTAAACGTTGATAGAGCTATCCAATGATTGCCATCTGTGTGCAAAATCTGCAAGGAGCCTGTAGGCAGAGGTTTCATATGTGTTTGTAATACTGTAGGCTGTAAGCCACCAACATTTGGAAATTGCTTCTTGATTAAGCGTTGAGCTATGTATATGTGCTGGTCATTCAACCATCCCTCTCCCAGTAGTATATCTTTGTCTAATTGATACAAGATTGTTGCATTAATGGTCAGCCACTTTGGCAAAGTCTCTCTCTCATCATCCGAGTCATCAGTAATTACTATAGGCTCTGTGGCTTGTGAATTTCCTCCTGTTATGTTTTCAGATATATACTGTTTGCACTCGTCAGTTAGAGTAAATTCCTTGATCGGCATATGCTCCTCACTTCTGATACAAAATTTGCTATACGAACCTTATGCCCAGCTGCAGGTGGAAACACAAATGGGTGCTGGTACAGAATTGAATTACTGTAATATTCTTCAGAGCCACGAAAGTACTGATCAATAAATTTTTCTATTACCAAAAAGGAATTGTCGGGCTCTTCAGAAGTGTTCATTGAGCAGATAACATCTGCTGAGTCATACCCAGCTGCCAGGAGACAGTTAACTGCATACGACGGTAGCCGGTCCTGCATTAGCTGTTTCACATCAATCTCCTTTTCCATCAAAACTCAGCTGCACACTGTGGAGTATATGGCCTGTACAATGCAATATTGTGGTCTGTAAAGCTGGGATTGCTTACTACAGGTGTTTTCTATCTCTGTTTAGAATAAGCCAGCTACCATATTTGCATGGTGTTAGGGGTGATATATCTGTCATATTGCATACTGCCACTATCACTTTGCTTTATCATGCATTCTGACTTCCTCTTACTGTGCTCTAGACTCCGAGCTAGACTCAGCTCTTAGATGATGCTATACAAACAACCAAAGTCTTATCCACAATTCCAACTCACTTGCACATTGATTGAATATACATTTTGCTATTATAGTAGCTATCTATAGTCTATAGATCTATACTGGCCGTGTGCTTCACATTACCTCTCAATGGTATTAAGATGAATACAGTAGCAATAGAGCCAGCGAACAACGAGAACACAGCTGCTTTAGCTGTAATAAAGAATAGACGTGCACGATGCTTTATACAACGTGTGTATAGAGCCTCTGCTCCGTAGCAAAATGTACGTAAAAATCACTCACGCGTATTAAACCCTTGCGTTCCACGTGTGAGAGTTGTACTCGGTTCAGAACTGCATACAGTTACGCTGGAAGACAAGATCCACAGCACTGAGCACCTTGCTAAACACACACGATAATCTCGAACAATTCAGAGTAACGTGCAAAGTACTGATGCGCGCGCATGCACACAAAGGCAAGCTTTCTGGAAGATTTCACCTGATTTCAAGAAAGATTTCGAGATTTCAAGAAAGATTTCGGGATTTCAAGAAAGATTTCGGGATTTCAAGAAAGATTTCGGGATTTCAAGAAAGATTTCGGGATTTCGAAGAAGATTTCGGGATTTCACGAAGATTTCAAGATTTCAGCGGGATTTCGCCGGGATTTCAAAGGAAGTGTACGAGATTTCGCCAAGTGGCGGACCCCTCGTCACATTTATATAGACTTGGCAGTGTGGGAGGAATGCATTTTACGTCAACGAACAGAACATAATATTTCTCTTATTCATCTCTTATAGCTACATGCTCAAGCGCACACATATTTTCCATGTATATATACGGTTTTCTCCGTGTTTTGCGGATATGTACTGCTACGTGAATCCTCAGCGCGCGCAATCACAATGTTGCACTTGCAGTCTGTAGCCCTCAAGTTATGAGAGTCCTCATAACAATACCTACCAACCTCAACTTACTATTGGGCATTTGGAAGCAACGCTCTGAATATATGCTGTCTGCCCTTCTCCAATCAGAATCTTGCCTTCGTAGACACTTGTCGGATATACTAAGCTACGTAGATCTAGATCTAATGTCTGTATCTGGTGTGTGTTTTTCTGTACATGCATCCTGTAAAAACCCAGGGCTATGAATTTCAAATACCCAAATATGTATCTAGTTTCGACCTTCTCTAGCCGGAGCGTCACATTCACTGCGCGCGCCGTTCTCAGACACTCTCAAATCATGCACGCATGCGCATTCTGCTCGAACAATAATATATATATATATATTATATGCACACGAAAACACGGAAGTAATACATAAAATATAAAATATCAAACAGTTTAAAGGCTTATAGTCACTCCTAGTAAAATCAATGTAAATTATGGCAGCACATTAATTCCTATAGACAAACAAAACAGCTGTTTATAAATACGTAGTATATGTTCAAACCACCACAAAATGTTACAGTACTACGAAGTTATATGGCATAGGCCCACATTCAGTTTACATTAGTGTTGATTAAGAAAGATTGGGGTGGGCAGTATCATGCTATACTAATAGCAATAACCCTTCAACTGTGAGCATCACTGTATTTGTCATTGTTTCCATATACATGTACATGGGCTCATCAGATGTACTGACATTGGCAGTGATCTGGCCACTATCTGAGATGGTAATAGGTGAGTAGGTGAGGGAGGCTGTGTAGCTGTCTCCACTACCACTGACAGCAGAGACTGTAGTACGAGTGTCATTGTCTATGACATCATTCCCTCTCCTCCAAGTAATATCCAGTGATATATTTCCATCCACTCCATTCAAAAAGATGTCAGCAGTCAACACAAACTTAGTCCACTCTGACTTTTGCTGATGGTCACATTAACCTGAACAGCTAAAAGAAATGCTATTAGCTATCCTCAGATCTCTTAAGCTTTATTACCCTCTATAAAATGACAGAAATAATACTTTATAGCAATACAGAATAGTGTTTATGGCCTCATATCACAGACCAAGAGACCTATCAACCTTTACTTCATCCATTGCTGAAGATTTATTATGAGCCATAACACAGCCATAGGCAACAGCCACAAATATCCTGGAGTATGGATATATCATCCTATAGTACTGTCATCCAACTGTGTAGTTATTATTATCTTGCATTATCTCATAGTTTCTGGTCCAAGTGACAGTTGTAACAGGTCCACCAGTTGAAATACAGGTGAGTACAGAGTCTGTAGTACTAAAATATGATATAGCTAGCAAGGTTTCCTACAATGAAGAAATTGGAATTTTAAAATGGAGAGGTATACTATTTATAATTGGGTGGTGAAATATGTACTAGTTAAAGTACCCGTCCGAGTACATTACGCGATATAATGTACGAGGATGTGTCGAGAGCGTAATAAGGCACGAGGCGTAGCCGAGTGCCTTATTAGGCATCGAGACACATTCCGAGTACATTATATCCCGTAATGTACGAGGATATACGGGTACTTTAACTGGTTTATTGTACGTATACGGACATTTTCAAACTAGCGCTTGAGATAGGTAACAGCAGAGAAGCTGCTCAGCTCATTCCTCAATAGCGAGGGCTCTACAGAGTAGGCTAGGAACAATTTAATGCCTTAGCTAAGAATTGGCAGTGTGTTAGAGGTGAGCGTGTTCCCGCCAACATGCTTCTTAGTCATGAATGTCCGTCTGCAAAGCCTAAGGCCAGTAAGGGCTGCGCTGCTACCTATGACAGACGACAGGAACTCACTATTATGAAATAAGAATCAGTGTTTCAGAGGTGAGTGTGTTCCCTTTGGCTTGTTTCTGAGTCATGATACCAGCCTTGGCTATGCCGCTGCGTGACAGATGCAGAAAACGTGACTCTGTAGAACCGCAGGGCGTTATTGTTTTGACCTTAGCTTGTTGAGTAAACTGAGGACATATATGGAAGTGTACTATATTAAGATGAAAGGGAAAATAAAGCACACTGGGATAATAAAGCACTGTTAGACAATGGCATACTATACATTATGGCAAATAAAGAACACTTTTGGCCTTTCATGTTAGGTGGCTTCGTACAATAAGTATGATATAACACACCTCCTGACTCATATATTTCAACATATAGTGTTTTGTTTTGAGTTTGGCTGACTGCAATATCACATCAATTGTATTGCACTAATGTTGCTACCAGGTCCATGTTGGAGCTGAATACCTTGATCTAACCTCTTCTGAGAAATTGCCAATATCAGCATCTGGTAGAGAAGTTTCATAGGGAAAAACCATTCTCCACTTATGTTTGAATTGTTGCAGCAGTCAATGTGGCAGATAATAACATGTTTCTTCTTGTCCCACTAGAGATATATAGTTTGAGCGCATTGCAAGTGTTCATCACTTGACGCCCTGAGCATTGTGGGAGGTATACGTCTATTGTAGATAACTATTGATTGCTGTGTGTTTGGTGTTCCATCTCCTCTGGTTTGCTCCTTATCTCACCTTCATGGGAGAGATACTACCCAACAATTCTTATGTGGACCTCATAGGTGTACCCACCTTGCGGCATAGCGATTGAGTGGCTATTGGGGCGAGCTTCCTAAGATGAAAAAATTGGCGCATGCTCGAAAGACGTAACATGAGTTCTGAAGAGGAGAGAAAACAGGAAAGACGAAAACGGGATTTATAGACGTTCCATGGAGAGAATCACCTAAAAACTTAGAGAGACAGGAGACAGAGCCTGCGCAACGAGAGAGATCGGACTCAATGTGCTTATCCTATAGCTAATAAATTCTCCATGGTTTGGGGAAGCCTATATATATATATAAGGAAAAAGAAGACGAGTTCAACGTGCTACTGAGACAATACCCTGCATAAGCAGTCAACTGAAAAGGTCTCGTTCACGCTCTACCTATAATGTCATGTGTAGAGATGCGTCTATTTTGCCGGCATAATCCGTTAGTAAAAGCATGAAGCATAAAATGGGAATTAACGGAAAGTTTACGAGCATATACACGAGTATTGCAGCTACGAGACAGGCTGTTGCGCTTTCCACATGGAGGGTTTCGCTTTCGGGATAAGTCAGAAGGTCGAGGCGCTCTCAATTTGCTTAACAGTAAAACGGCTTGACTGTTCGCTTCTGTGTCCTCTCGCTCGCTTACAGAACTGCCGAACATTGGGAAACTACTGTATTTTTCGCGCATAGGCACACACGAAAAATGCGACTGGTAGCTGGGCCGAGTCGAAGACCATCAAGCCAGGAAACACAAGGGATGTTTACATCAGCATAATCGGTGAAATTAATGGGAATTGCTTAAAAGCATAACAGGGTAAAAAAGCATAATACACTTATCCCTAGCCATGTGTAGTCTAATCGCACGCTCATACGCCCACTCCACCTCTCAGTTTGAGTGTCATATGCGAGCGCTACAGAGCCAAAGAACAAACAGTAACCTCCGCGGTTCAATATCCAGTAAAGCTGGCGACAGATATGACCGAGCCAAAGAAACCATATCCGTCGTAGGATCGCGTCCTCGTATACCACTTGTATACGCGCGGTGACTGTTGTGCGCATGCGTGCACACGACGTGAGGGCTTGAGGGCTACATAAATAGCTAATAGCTAATGCAATGCATGTACCCAGAAATAAGAAACACAAACAATTAATTAAGTAAAGTAGAATAACATGCTCTTGTAAAAGAGAAAAGAAGAGGATGACACAACTTCAGGAGGTGGTTTGTTCCATTGACGTGGAGCCTCACATTGATTACTATGATCAAATAGAACTTGGATGGTATGAGTGCTAGATCTTGTTGACATTAAGTTTTCTCTTTCTGTAACGAACCGGACAATTTAAATACCAAGTCATGGATAAGCTTATACAAATAGCACATCTTTAATGCCTGACACCTCAAGTGTCGGTAAGTTTAGCATAAGAAAACGTTCCCTATAAGATAGATTATGCCATATATTTGTACATACTTTGGTAGCATATCTGCACAGATTCAATGGCTTCAATAAGGTAGGGATCCTGTACAGGAGCAGTATATTCCAACAGAGGCTTCACAAATGAAATGTAGAATAGCTTCAATGTGATAGGTAAGCAACCACGATAAAGCGACGGTAGAGCACACCCATTTGTGTCTTAGCTCTTAAGTAATATGGTCATCACATGATAGATTAGAAGAGATGTAACCCCAGATATTTGTAGGACTGTACTCTCTCCAGAGGTTGAAAAATATATAGTCACATTTTGGTAAATGTCTGCTGGACAATAGAAGTGATTTATATCTTTATGTTAAGTTTCAGATTAATATTAGCTATTTATATCAGTCTGTATATCATGGGCATCAGAAGAATTCTGGACAGTTCTGTACATTACTACATCATCAGCAAACAATTGCAACTTACTGCCGTGAAGTGATAACTCTGCAAGGCAATCAATATTTTAATAGAGGTCCTAATACTGACCCTTGAGGTACACCTGATGTGAGGACGATGCAGCACCAGAAACAGCAACTTGCTGTCATCTACTGTAGAGATAGCTTGAGATCCATGCAACAAAGTGTGAAGGTATATCAAGTTGGTGATTAGTTTCACATGAGGAATGGTGTCAAAAGCTTTTTGAAGATCAAAGAATATAGTATTTTGGCGGCACCATTACAAGTGACCATGTCATTCCTGCACTTGCTATGAAAGTATAGCTCCTGTTGTGATTCTGCCAACTAAAGACCTCCATTGTTGGTCTGAAAATACCAGTATACTGCTCAATCTCTCATAAATGTGATGTTCATGGACCTTACTAATGATTGGTTATATTGAAACAGGCCAATGGTTTTTAGGGTCATGTGTTTCTCCTTGTGTTTATGTATTGGAATAGCTATGAGGTTTTCAAGCTCCCAGTGTTCCATATATGCATATAATTTTGTGGTATGCAGAACTAAAAGTGGAACAGCCACGTCTTCTGAAGGATGCGATGCTAGGCTATTAACTAATACCAACTTTGCTAATGAGACTCCAGCACAACTGAACCACTCCAGTCACAAACATAAACCCCAATTCATTTCACTTTTGCAATAAAATGTAGAGATGGTAATGCTAAACATCACAGAAACAAGATGTGGTATACATATAAGCAAAGTAGACTAAAAGCAATGCTTAGTAACTCCCTACTCATGTTGTATAACTAAATTTTGCTATGTCTAGTATATTGCTGTGCAGCAGAGAAACATCTACAGTATAGTTTCTTGTATAATGGTTCAAACCACTTGTTTGAAGTTGGAATATGTTTCAAAACTATCCACATAGTTGGCAACCACTTCTTGGCAGAAGGCATAGTGTACCTATCAGGAGGAATATGTAAGGGAACTGGTTATTAACAGCCCATATTCTGGGAAGTACTAATCCAAGTTGTATATAGCATTATTATGTAAGATATTGAAATTAGTTTGTTGGAATATTCTAGGAAGTACTAATCTAAGTTGTATATAGCATTATTATGTAAGATATCGAAATTAGTTTGTTGTGTTAACTTTTCTTACAGCATCAGGGACCAGTCCAGCTCTCTGTATACGTGCAGACTTAACTGCCTGGAAGAAGTCAACCACACCTTCTGTCTTCAGTCTCTCTAACTGAGAGTGCAAACAGATGAATGTCCCAGTACGACCCACTCCATCACTGCAAGAATTAAAGTATCATTAATTCTTCACTAAATTATACCCTTGTTGTAAACAATAAAGTAATGAATGCACTAAAGTACAGAACCGTCGGAGGTGGGCATGCGCAAAACGTAAACTCCGCCTCGCGTACATGCGTGGCTGCGTGCACGTAATAGGCTAACTAGCAAGCCAAGTGGCTCTGTACACCTACACTGCTGGAAGCGCTATAGCTTTGACCGGAGCAGTACTCATGCTTGTACTCCCTCACCTCTGGTGCTTCGCTGTACATCGAACAGGAAAAACTGATGGCGGGTAAGCCAGAGTATTTATCATATTGGCTCTTTCGCTTGTGTTTCACGCCATAACTCTTGAATATAGTTGTTTCAGAAAAATACCCACAATTTTTTTGATGATAGTATGCCACTGAGTATGTACGGTTTTTTTATAACACGATTACTCATTCGAGAAGTGAAATATTGGGTAACAGACACACACACACACAAACACACACACACACACAGACACACACACACACACACACACACACACACACACACACACACACACACACACACACACACACACACACACACACACACACACACACACACACACACACACACACACACACACACACACACACACACACACACACACACACACACACACACACACACACACACACACACACACACACGACTAACCCTCGCTGCGCATGCGCGCCGAGACCTCGGTGCCACGCGTGCGCGAACCTTGATAATGCGCACGCGCGCTTTCTGCAGGAAAATGGCCGACCATACGTATGCTTTCAACGGAGCAGTGCTGGATCTCTAGACGGTGACCGGAGCGGTACACGTACAGACACACAGACCGCGGGTCCTTCTACGCGTAACTTGGATTGGCATTGGGTTAGGGATAGGACTAGGGCTAGCGGCTAGGGCTTATATTGAATGACGTCGTGCGAAACGTGTTAAAAACGCGCTTACACGTTACCTGCCCACAGACAAGCTGCGCATGAGCGCGGAAATGTACATGCGTAGGCCTAGACGTTACATTGAAACCCCGCCTCCATCTATAAAGTATACGGAAAATAGCGAAGAGTATACTGGTCCCGCTACGCTCTATCAGTTGGCGTCTGAAGCAACGCTGAACTCGCTGCCTATCCATAGTGATGCCTCCCCAGTGCGTTAACCGAGCAAAGAGTAAAAGAGGTAAATCGGTACTAATTAACAATTGGCCTTTTCGCTTGTTTCGCTTGTTTTCAGGCCATATCTCTTGAACGCCTTGAAGCGCACATTATTTTCCAGCCCCTGTAGCACTGAGGCCGTTGGTATCGCTCAATAGTCGTCTTGTAGCCTGTAGCGCTGGAATAGTAGTCACACACACACACACACACACACACACACACACACACACACACACACACACACACACACACACACACACACACACACACACACACACATACACACACACACTGACAAGTTCAGTAACCCTCGCTGCGCATGCGCACTGAGGGTTAATACAATTTTTTATCAGTGCACCTGCACATGACAATGGTATGTCTGCTGGGGCTTGTCCTCTGGGCCTTGCTGAGGAGGTCTACCAGAGAGAGTATGGCTGAGGGGTGTGGCACCTCCTCCAGGGGCCTGCTGGACAGCTGCAGGAGTGTAACAATCCTGTGTGGTGATGTCCCCTCACTCTCTGCCACCTCCAGCCTCCTCTCAGTGATGTCTCCATAGCCACTCAGCCTCTTCAGAGTGACAGTCAGTTTCCCATACACTTCCTCAGCACCGTCCACACCTGCACTACCTGAACCTTCTGGCCAGAAGCAATGGCTACTCTCCTGCATGATAGAGAAAGTACAATGTGTACTATAAGCTACCCACATACATATATATACACATGCGTGTTATGAACAAAGTTTTCATGTATTCATATAATGGTACCATGTCATTCTCCTTCATCTGACAGAGCATGACAATACAGCTACACTGATTCTCCCACACCATCCTCCAGAAGTCACACATAGTGTTCTGTAGAGGACCCTGGGTTGCAATGTAGGCTCGACGTTGCTTGTATCCCTGCAACAATGAATAAGTGGCTAAAGGATCTGTGGGTAGAAAAGAGAGTGTGTTGCTCACATCAATGAAGGAGGCATTGATGTAGTCAGAACCAGGCTGTTGGCCATACCTCAGTCTCACACGAGCAGCTTCATCTTAATAAGTGCACAGATATCATTAATCATATTCCTACTAAAAAGTAACCCTTGCAGACAAAAGATGGCATGTATAATTATCAAAACATAAAAGTTGTATTGAAAATATATTGGATTGTGATATTTTGGATGTGACTCAATTAGCAGTGGGTGTTCAATGAAAAGTGGGTGAAAGGGGGTATTGATAACTGAAATGTGCTCACATAACTAAACATAAATACATGTATGAATAAACTGTTTGACATTGGGTACTGTAAACTGTTTGTTTCCTGTATTTATTCCATTTTTGTACATATCCCTATGTCTTCTCACTCTGTGTGTGTAATTATAAAGCATCACCTCATCTGCTATTTTATGACCACAATGATAGACTGATCCTGTGTACATTGCAATGTTTGCCTTACTAATGGTCTGTTTACACACTGCCTTCTGTTGTTTTTTGCTAGAAAGAGCTCAGAGCTTAGCTCAGGACTGTGTATTTACTTGGGGCAGTAAGAAACACAATAATCCATAAACAATATCCACCACATACAAAGAGTATATTGAGATTGTTATTACACTGGATGACTCACGGGGAATGCAGTGTTAACATAAAGTAAATGTGTTTGTGTCAGTGAATTGTATACACTCAAACTATATACATAAATGTGTTTGTTTCAGTGCGATCTATATACACATGTACTCTGAACTAACTTGGTAGCTTGTCTGAAAACCTGTTCTTCTCAACATTGTACTGTGCCTTAGCCTCCAAGTATGAGGCTTTGACTTCTGAGCTCACACACTCTAGAATCTAAATGAGAGAAGGAAGAGGGAGGGGAGAAGAGAGGGGAGAGGGAGAGAGAACAAAAAAGAGTGAATATATAACGTCGGAGGGAGTGAGTGAGTAAGAAGTTCCATTGTTAATTGCTAAAGATCAGAGATGGTGCATTTTGTGAATAATTATAATGTACAATATACCTGAAACTGTTTCTCAAAGCCAGTGATAATTTCTCCAGTGATATTCCTCTTCATCTGGTTGATACTGATCCTGATGTCTGCAGCTGCTATGTCTGTCTCCCCACACAACACAAGTTCACTCATAGCATCATGGATGAATATATACTGAGCCTATTATCAGCAAATACAAATATTCAGTGACCAATCACACATGAATACTGATACCTCTGTCTGGACCATCTTCATACGCTGTCCTCTCATGCCCTTTAGGATGTTATAGATACTCAGAGTTCCCTCTCTCTTCATCTGCTGCATCACACGGTCCAGGAGGATAAAGGTACCAGTACGACCCACCCCAGCACTGCAGTGTACTAGCAGGGGCTGGTCCTGGGACACTGGGTGCTCCTTACGCACACGTCGAATGAAGGAGATGAGGGACATGGCATTCTGAGGTAGACCATGGTCAGGCCAGGCAGTGTAGTGCATGTGAGTGACTGTTAACTCTATATCTGGGTCAGAGGTCTGTAGGATACAGAATATATCTTTTGGACTGATATTATGAGGTAATATTTTACAACTAATATCATGAAGTTGTTAATTTCTCTTACTGATTTAAGTAGCAGTTTTCTGATTTCACACTCAGCAGATGGCACAATAGAAGTGAGAGTCACAGTGAACTTTGACCCTTGGTTCACAGTAGTGTGTACTTTATCAGGCCAGTATTGTTCACACTTCCGCTACACACATATATATTAATAGTAGTCAGAATAAACTGTTGTGTAGGAGGACACAAATGCAAACATGTAGACACATTTTTCTGTGCATAACATCTTTCATCTCATTAGATAGACTCATCTATGACATAAATAAATGATACACTTAATTAGAGTTAGGGCTTGGGTTAAGGCTAGTACTAGATATGATTGTCCAATCAGGAGAGAGGTTTGAAAAGGTACCCTGGGATGGTTATATAACATAATAGTGTAGCTGGATAGGCTAAGGAAACCATGTAAGTATATACAATTTGCTGTAGCCAGTGTATTCACTTTGTTATCCTCCACACAGCGAGTGAGCATAACAATGGTATTGAGCTGATATTCCCACACCATCTGCCAGAACTTCACTACTGTCTCTTTAGTTGGACCTGCAACATACACAGGAGAAAAGGTGAAGATGTAGATATTATGTATCACATAAAAAACTCTTACACACAGGAGAAAAGGTGCATATTAAATGATACATATAAAAAACTCTTAATTATTCATACATATGTACTAACCTTGTGAAGCTATGTATGCATGTTTCTTGTCAGGGTAGCCCTGTGGATAAGTGATGCATAAACAGTTCTTCTTTCTAAACTTTATATCAGTTCTTTTAGTTGACTTACACCAATAAAAGAAGCATTGATGTAATCAGATCCCTTCACATCTGGGTCTTTTTTCAGCTCAACACGTGTGTGGTCATCTGCAGAAGTATATACATAATTGGGTGTTGTCTTATCAACATACAGAAGATTATAATACTTACAAGGGTAGATGTTTTTGAATCTGTTTTGAGGAATATTACAGGGAAGAGTAGCAATCTCACTTGTTGGCTTAGGTATGTAACTTCTCCAATGACTGCACATTATAGACCACATGTCTGTCATAAAGTGTACTCACACCACTATGAATACACTATTCTCTAAGAAAATGTGCTAACTTTATATTCTACTTCAAATTTCTGGTCTCTGTCTTGATGCATCTCCTTCACATGGTCTGGGAAGTCATCCTCTGGGATATCATTAATACCAGTCTCTGCAGTAACAATATACATCATGTGGAGATGAGAGCATGTATCTAACAGCCAGAGGGAACTTATGTTTGAGTGGTTTCCAAAGTAATAGTTACCTTCATCTTCTTCCACTATGGCTACTAGATTCTTCATTTCTAATCCAGCATCATCACCGTCACTTACTTTGTCCTCTTTCTCATTGCATCGTCTTCTTGGTGGAAGTACAGGTTTATGCTTATATATATATATAACCTTTGAAGACTGACTGAAGACTCTCTTATGTCTGTTGGATGTTATACTGATCACTATGACATTCAAACAATATGGTAGAAATGATCACCTCAGTATCACAATGATTATGATGACAATTACTATTGCCAGAAAAACAGCACAAATCACTCCTACTACTGGAACTGCTATTGACAGGCCAGAGCCACTTCCTACATTTAATATATTATCCAACTATCACAATAAGTAGGCTGTATACTGATATACCTGGAGATGAATACACTGAAGATATTTCAGCAACTTCTCCCTTGCCTACTGAAGTATTGGCTGAGACCTGTACTATGTATGTCTCTCCAGACAGCAGATCACTTATCTCTACTCTAGTTATATTGTGAGGTACATTGATACTCTTAATATCTTCACTATTGGAGGCAGGCCAGTAGTTGACTGTGTAGTAGATGATGTGTCCTCTTGCC
Source organism: Theonella swinhoei (assembly GCA_963970385.1). Classification (NCBI taxonomy): domain Eukaryota; kingdom Metazoa; phylum Porifera; class Demospongiae; order Tetractinellida; family Theonellidae; genus Theonella; species Theonella swinhoei. Next base: position 3,096,259 of record OZ019949.1, on the reverse strand, counting down.
TCCACTAGACTGAGAGCAGTCCAGCTCACTATCATATGTGTAGCATTCACTCTCTCCACAGTTAGATCTCTTGGAGCCCTCGGAACTGTAGTATTAAAATTGTTATAGTAGCATTGGATAAAAGCATATGACAATAATACTTACCATCTTGTTCAGCATATGTTATTTTTCTCACATTAAGTCCACAACCCCTCCCATTAGTAGCAAACACAGTTACATCATAAGGAATTCCTTTTACTGGAATGAAAAGCCAAAGCACAGCTCAAAACAGCATTGTGCAGCAAAACAACAAAACAGCATTGCTAAACACTTAATACCTAGAATTTCAGTCAATACTGTGAGTTGGTCTACATCCAGTACCACAGTTCTGCTCAGTTCAGTGCCAGTACTAATGTCAGTGATAGTGACAGTATAGTTCAGAGTATAGTCATTTGGCTCTGCTGGTTCTTCCCATGAGATGTTCAGTTTCCTCTCCATCACACTCACCACCACTAAACCTTGTACTGGGCTAGGGACTGGTTGAAATAACAAACAAAAATTGGATAAAAGTAAGCACAACTTACAACAAACTTACCTCTGACAGTAACTGATCCAACCACAATACTTGGAAGGTGTTCAGACAATGCCTGAATGCTGACAGTGTACACACGTTGGGTAGTAGTCAGTTCAGTAAAAGTGTCAGAGAGATCATTGGAAGTTCTGTTTATAATTGTCACATTATGATTTGGATGATGGTAATAGACAAGATATCTAGTGACTGCATCTCCTCCAATAGGACTTGACCAGAATACACTTATGGTAGAACTTCCCTCACTAGTAATGACTATCAAATCCATGGGAGGGTTGGCAGCTGTATGGGAAACAATACTCACAGTATACCTGAGTCATAATTATTTATTCAGTACCTCTTATACTGAGTTGTTCTGAATCTGATGATCGTTTACTGTTTTCTACAGTACATGTATAAAGTCCTCTCAGTCTTCCAGTCACATTCAGTGTGTGGATGTATTGAGAAGAATCAGTGTTATTCAGCACCGTCATATTCCCTGTGGTGACTACTTCAGTATCAGGATTGGTCCAAGTGACAGTGGTAGCAGGTCCACCAGTGGAGATACAGGTGAGGGTAAATTGAGGATTGGCATTACTGAGAGCAGAGTAGAGTGTGAAAGATATGTACCCCAGTATTGTAATATCTGTTCAAGGGAAAAGAATAAGATATTAATATATATTACTTTATGGTAAATTTATACCCACTTCCACTGTTGTAGAGTCCAACATAGAGAGTGTGTTCTGTCATTGTGTCATCCTCTACCACACAGTGATATATCCCCTCAGATGGAGGATCAGTAGCAGTGTTCCTCAACAGTCTCACAACCATAGGACCTCTAGTTCTAACAAATCCTGGAACATCATCACTACTCATACCACCAACTCTGGTCCCATTTGGTCCATACCAGTTTCCTCCAGAATTTTGTATTTTTAAATCGATAATAACAAGATAATTAGTATTACAGATCAGGGCAGTGTTCTCAGTGGATCCAATATCACTTATCACTACATGACTATTGTTAGGGATGGTAACATCATTTAGACTGAGATACACATCTGTAAAGAAAGTTTTTTATAGATGAGCACTTGTTCTCTTGTTCATCACTTACTTGGTTGTGTTTCAATCATTATAGCAGGACTGAATTCTCCAGTACCAGCACTGTTTACTGCTGCCACTTTAATGGAATAGGTAGTAGATGACATCAGATTTGAAATAATAGCATACTCTCCTGTGGTAATATGAGTCTGTGTATCCCTACTTTCCTGTGCCTCATACTGTACTAAGTAACTAAGTATGTCTCCATTACGATGGATGCAGTCCACTGGCCTCCACTGGACAGTAATTGTAGTACCAGTCACTTTAGATATGGTTACATGAGATGGAGAAGCAGATGGAACTACAATTGAAAATGGAACATTGTAGCATTATCATGGTTAGTTTAGGTAAACATAGCAATTTTACTAACCATCTGGGAGTGTGGTGGCTGTGAAGCTGTCTTCTACAGTCTCTCCATCACTCAGTATTGCAGTCACAGTGATGGAGTACTCAGTGGCCTCCTGCAGACCAGTCAGGTTGTACATTGTCACATTAGCACTAATGTCACTGATGTCATTAGAGTCAATGAAACACTGAGTGTTGTTAGTGTTAGAGTAGGAAATGGAGTAGGTAGACACAGTTTTACTAGTAGATAGGAACTCCCATTTAACTACCAGCGAAGTTGATTGTATCATATCATTAATAGTTGCCTGAAATGTTCCTGTAAAATCAAAAGCACTAATATACGTCTTTTGGAACAGAATACATCAATGCACTGCCTTACGTATTGTGGTAATGAGATAATCATCACTAGCAGTAACCTGATGGACATACATTCCTCCTGTGACAGTTACATTACATGTGTATGTTCCCTCATCCTCTTCAGTTAGAGGACTGATAGTGAGGCTGTCATGAGATATTGTGTACCTCTCTTCATTTATAACCCTTGGACCCATCCATTCAATGGTGATAGTCTCATCATTGTTCACATTAGGATCCAGTGTCACAGTACATGTGAGGGTGAGGTTACTACCAGCATACAGAGGAGGAGTGTGGGATGAGGTGACATCAACAGCAGGTGCAGGGACTATGAGAATGGCAATTAGCATACATATGTAACAGGAACATATGCAACTATATAAAATGTTCATGGCTTGTGTAGAAGTCAAGGTTTGAGAAAGATAACAAACTCACTGGTAACCACAAGGTTTGTTGAGTTGCTGCCATAATTAGATATATCCCTAGATATAATTACAGAGGCTCTGCAGGTGTAACGACTGCCATTTGATGTCATCAAAGGATTAAAGATGAGCTGAGGGCTATTGACTGAGGAAGGTTCAATAGGTCTACCACCCTGCCTGGTCCATACTATACCATGGTCCACCACAAGATGTGGTACGGCCTCCACAGAGCAGGTGAGGGAGTAGGGCTGCCCAGCAGTGGGGGAACCACTGGCATGAGATATGGTCACAGATTGTTGTGGAAGAGCTGCAGGGAAACAGGGATGCTGTATAAAATCCTATCTATATTGACAACTTACTCATGACAGTGATATTGATGTCACATTCCTTGCATTGACAGTCACTGCACATACATATCGGCCACTATGTCTGATAAGTAGTGGACTTATGGTGATATTGCAAGTGTAGATCTTTCCTGATGTATGGAAACCAGTGTCTGAATACTGATTTCTTGATAAGCTTTGTGGACCAACCCATCCCATCCAAACACTCCCAACATTCACCACATTAGGGTGTAATGTCATAGTACATGTGAGTGTGACACTAGTACCAGCATACAGAGGAGTAGTGCGGCTTGTAGTGATAACCACAACAGGTATGGGGACTGTGAGGGAATACACATACACATGCAGTTGATGTACAAACCATATTGCATGTAACTTGTACTTTGAACAGCAACATTTTTCTCTTCACTCTGCCCAGGTGCCTCTACAGTGACATATCTCAGGTGTTTAGTAATAGTCAGTTCACATGTATATCTGCCAGTATCTGAAGTAGCTAGAGGAGAGAAGGTGAGGGTGTCTCCTTCAGTAAAGATCCTATCTGAGGTGGTATCTACTGCACTGCCATTGACCATCCAGGTCACCACTGGTTGTACAGCAGCCTCCACTAGTACTGATGACAGAGTGTAGTTACATGACAAGTTGAGTCTAGTTCCAGCATAGAGAGAATCACTATCAGGACTGAGAGTGATGGATGGAATAACACGAACTGAATGAGAAAGATTTCTAATAATTATTACTTTGGAATTAACATATGAATGTGTATACCTGTAGTAATGAGACTCTCCAAAGCAGTAGCATTGACAGATCGTATGTATTCATTCACTGTCTCTGGCCTGACAGTAACAATGGCAGTGATCTGACCACTATCTGAGATGGTAATAGGTGAGTAGGTGAGGGAGGCTGTGTAGCTGTCTCCACTGCCACTGACAGCAGATATGTTAATGCGACTGTCATTAATTATGACATCATTTAATCTCCATAATATATCTAGTGATTTATTCATATTTACTGTACTCTGAACACTGAAAGAGATGTCAGCAGTTAACACTAACTCAGTCCCAACCAACACAGAGTCACTGTGAGATCTGGTGATGGTCACTGTAGGCTGAGGCACTGGAGAAGAAGGTATATGAACAGAGCACCAAAAATTTGCCTCGACAACTTACTTGGAACAGTTACATTCACACTAGTTGTAATACTTCCATTAGCTGTGCAGGAGTACTCCCCAATATCAGATGTATTTATAGTAATAGAGTCCAGGCCATCCAATTCTACTGGTCCAGACCATTTATACAGTGTAGATGGTATACTGTGGCCATTGGAAATGGCAGAACATGTGAGAAGATTTTTACTGTTGGATATTGAAGAAGAGATGTTAATCTGCATAACATTTGAGATTGTACCTGTGTTCGTTAAAGAGACATTTCGATTTCTATTAATGCATGTATATAGTATGTATAGCAAATGGCCTTTGTCTAACAATACTGAAGTGTGTGGTTATACACCTTGATTTATCAAACTCTGTGTACAGATTTACACCACACAGTTATATATATAATAACATACCATCTTCACTTAGTGTAGCTACTGCTTTAGCTGATGATGGTCTATTGTTGGAGACAAAACACTCATAGACAGTAGCTACATCTATCTGGGACACTCTCAGAGTGTGGGTATATTGGCCAGTGAAAGCATTGTCCAACACTGACACTTGGGAACCATCATTCCAAGTTACCGCATCTTCAGGAGACTTTCTGGTCCAAATGACTGTTGTAGCAGGTCCACCAATGGAGATACAGGTAAGTACAGAATTCAAATACGTCATTGGATTTGATATGGCAATGTCACCTACATAATAGTCCATAATAATCACATCATGATGCTACCAACTGCAATTAATGTTTACTGACAAATCAGGTTTCTTTCACAATCATACCTCCAGACCCATACAGTCCCACATAGACTCTCTGTCTTCCAGTACCACCTTCACCACTGACTGCAACTGTCTCAATAGCACACTGATATATACCAGGTGGTATGGGGCCACTGATGCCAGGTACATGCTCTAGTCTAACTCTCTTATGTAGTCTTCTCATTGTGATGGGAAGTCCAACCCTGTTTACTCTTTTTCCATTGTGGGGAAAGAACCAGTCTCCACGACCATCTGAACCACTGCAGCATGTGTCCAGGTCAGTGTGACAGACAATCTCTCTACCACTATCATGAGTAGCATTGCCACCTTGTCCCACTAGACTGAGGTCCACATAGGAATTGTTGGGTAGTATCTCTCCCATGAAGGTGAGATAAGGAGCAGTCTGAGAGTGGACCTCCACCACACACCAGAGGAGGTGGAACACCAAAACTGAAATCATCTACAATGTAAGTCATTAGCATTGGTGATGTGAAACAATGAAATACACACAGAGGAATGTAAACGGTACACACGCTATATAGATCTTGGGATTAACCTGTAAAGCATATAATTGCAAACTATCTACTGTTATATATGTCACGAGGCATATCTAAATTATAGTTACTCACTTTTTGCTCCACACGTGGACTTGTCCAGCGAGAAAGAGCTTGCAATACGCCCGAACAAGTCACATTTATATAGACTTGGCAGTGAAGGAGGAATGCATTTTACGTCAACGAACAGAACATAATATTTCTCTTATTCATCTCCTATAGCTACATGCTCATGCGCACACGAATAGTATATATACGTTTTCCGCGTGAGGACGGGCTCCGCCCATCTAGAGCGACCCATTACTTTGTTGGGGTACACTTGATGCAGCAGACGTCTCTCATGCACTTGATGCAGCCTATTCAGAAGTGATACACTGGAGATTGAACCGCTTCAAAGTTCCAGCAGGTACAAGTGGCAAGGAGTTCATTCATGAGTTATCTCGCCTGCCTTTGCTACTGCCTCCTCATTGGAATCAATAGCTCTAAAGCAACTGTCGTTATGCCAATTCTACTTCTCCAAAAGCCACACCGTAGATCAAAAACCAAGGACATAGCTAGCCTGCCTGGAAAGAAGGCTGCAAGCGTGGAAGGATAGCAACCTCAATCAATTGATACCTGAAGGAAGAGCCATTCAAAGACGCCTCCCAAAGTTTGACAAGCCTAATGCAGAACAAAATTTATCCCGTTCCTTCGCTAACCTAATGTTTGCCGGCAAAACAAAAGCAGCACTAGATCTCTTGTCTCGCACGAAGAATGGGGGTATCTTTATCTACACAACCTCAAGTGATCCAGACTCTCCCTCAGTAAGAGATATCCTTATTAGCGAGCATCCTCAAGGTAGACAAGCCCATTCTGAGTGCATTATACCTTCCCCCCCTCAGAAGATACATCCAGTTGTGTTGGATACTGATAAACACATACAGAGCCCCAACTGACCTCTTCATGGACAGAGACACTGTCTTATCACAAGAGGGCACCACACAAAGTGACCCTCTTGGAATGCCCATGTACACTCTAACAACCATTTCACTGATCAAAGAATTGGATAGTAAATGTAAGCAGATATGGTAATAAGATGATGCTGCAGCTGTTGGGAAAATAACAGACCTCAAGAGTGGTGGGATAAACTAGCTACCCTCAGCTCACGGTATGGATACTTTCCAAATCCTTCTAAGATATGGCTCATCACCAGAGAAGAACTACAGCCAACAGCACCTTCCATCTTTGCCTCCACAGGAGTCAAGGTGACCCCTCATGGCAGACCTTACCTTGGGCTGCCATTGGCTCTCCTAATGCATCTCAAGCTATGTGGAGACAAAGGTTATGGAATGAGCAGAGAATCTACACTGCCTTGCTGAAATGAGCAAGATTCTCACAGGAAATGCTGTCAGAGTCCCTACTGCAATTGACCTTGTGAACACCGAAGCAAATATTTCCAACTAACTCATTATCTATTTTCCTTTGTCGTTATGTACAGATGCATGTATTTTTATCATTTTTTATTTATTTATTTTTATTGCATTTATAATTATAAAAAGTATAGCTCTAGCTGAATGGATGACTTCGCGCTTTATGATCCAACGTGTCCGCAGTAAGTGCGCTCTCACTATGACGCAAAGCTGACTCAGTACAGCCAAGAAATCGCTCAATTGTTACCAGACCGTTTCCCGTTCGGGTGGGGTCTGGGTACCAGACCAGAGAAGGTTGGACACGATTTTTGCCGTTCACGTGATCTGTGCGCCTACTTTCCAAGTAGCCGTAATCGCCCAGATCAGATGACTTCGCGCAGCATAGCAGTTACGACTGGAAAACTAGGGACAGTGTAGGAATGCTTCTCGCCCTTCTGTAGGATTATGACTATTTTGCTTGCTCCTGCTAGCCCTGAGCCATACCTATAAAACGCAGCAGAGGAGGCGCGTACAACACAGAGTGCGCTTAGCCTCACGTGAGATTTTGTTGTCCTCTCTTCCCCCCGCATTTAATTTATTGCGCAGTGCGCGCGGAGGAGGGAGAAGGCCTGGGAACGAGGCTAGTGTTAACTAATACGTAACCTTTTTTATGAGGGGTATTCCCCGCTTGTGGAGCGGTCTCCCGGAAAGAGGCGCGGCGGCGCTCCCGACCACTTTTTGTGGGTTTCTGCTGCGTTTCCTGTCTTCGCAGTCTCCAAGATTTGCGCATGGGTCTCTGAGGTCGAGGTAGCCACGTACAAACACCAGTTGAATAAAGTTCCCAGTCCACAAATTATGTACGCATGCGCATTTCAAGTGTGATGTGCCATGACAAAAATGAACAGACAGAAGTAATGAAGTTATATATATATTGGATAGGCTATAATATTAACCATACAAACAGTTTAAAAAGGTCTTAGTAAAATCAATGTCAATGACGACAGCATATTAATCCCTGTAGACAAATACAAGAGTGGCAAACTGTTTACATGTTCACACAAAATTAATGTTACAGTACAATGAAGTTAGATAACATAGGCCCATATTCACTTCAGTTCACAGTAGTGCATACATGTACTAAGAAGGATGGGAGTAGGCAGCATCATGCTATAGCGTACATAACACACGACTGACTATCATTACACAGCAAAGGGCCCAGTCCCATGACCATTGGAGGTTCCTCTATGCAACTATACAACTATCACTCACATTATACTTTCAACCATACCTGAGCATGTTGGTTCTTCTTCTGACTATATTCCTTCATCACATATTCTGACATCAGTTCCCACTAGTTCAGAGCCATCTTCACAGCTGTACATTGCTCTGACTCCATCACTCACCACAGTGCCACCAGGAGGATCAGTCAGCTCAGGACATGTATCTGTATGCATTTAAAAGAACAATATAATCATGGTACATAGAAAGTGAGTGTGTATAATATTTGACGACCAATTTTCTATCTGTTGCCATATTGAGTTATATTCACGGCCGCCGGCTGGGGTGTCTAAGGCCGCCCCACCATTTGTGAGCCACGCCTCCACCAAAAATTAATCAAATGGGCGACAACGAGCCACCGCACGCGTCTTTGCTGCTATGTAAATAGTTAGATCAGGCCTGTACGTACACTGTAAAAAATTAAAGGTGGTTTTAACCCTTCTGTGGTTGTTTGAGTTACAACTTGAGTATACTATAGCTACAGCTGGCAAATGCTTTCGAGATAAACATAGAGTTATGAGCAACCTGGCTTCTGAAAACCACCATCCACTAGTGATTTGAGGAACTCAACCACATGACAACTCAGGAATGTATGTAGTAATATAGCAATTCATCAAGTTTCTCCTACCCATTATTGAGTTTCTCCTCATTAACGGAGAATGTATATAGTGGCAGTATAATGCTTTATTTTCATGCAACTGAGGTTTTACTGCTGTTCCTTTGAGAGGGAAACTTGACGAATTGGTATATTACTACATACATTCCTGAGTTGTCATGTGGTTGAGTTCCTCAAATCACTAGTGGATGGTGGTTTTCAGAAGCCAGGTTGCTCGTAGCTCTATGTTTATCTCGAAAGCATTTGCCAGCTGTAGCTATAGTATACTCAAGTTGTAACTCAAACAACCACAGAAGGGTTAAAACCACCTTTAAGTTTTTACAGTGTAGCCCATTGGGGGGTTCGAGGTTCGCGTGTGAACATTTTTACGCCATCCCTGAACCTATATATACGTACGTAGCTAGCGTTGGCCGTGTTTACATAACTTTGGCACACATAATAGCATGACCATGCACCACATCGAATTTCAGCACTGGAGATGAGCGGGTTAAAGCCAGCTTTACGTTTGCACATTTCTTGATCTCACGCTATGTGATAAGTCTGCCGATATACAGCTCAGCTAACAGGTTCGCTTCACTCACTCAATTCTGCTCGCGACTACTTGTAGTGCGGCTAACCTTCCAAGGGTGGTTCGATCGAACCCCCCCTGGGTGCGGGCCTGTAGATACGAGTCACTCTATGTATAACGAGTTCAGCATGTACTGCAACGTCTCTGTGTGTTGTTACCGTTGTTCTGGAATCCCTTTCGTCGCACAGTAATAGTATTAGCGAGCGGACCTAGTCACCGATTTTACTGTAATGTTATACGGGATTCTAATTTTACGTGCACAGCCAAATTGGCAACAAGGTCCGCTCACTCCGTTCGCCAAAAATGCAACTAGTTACCTCCATTAGACAGTGTACAATACACCTAACTTAATGAATATTAATAAGCCTCCCCATGTGTCAACCTCTTCCGGCAGCCTTGTCAATGATATTTGTGCATAAGTATGCGCAACGGGGAAGACCTAGCTAGGAACCGAGGCTAATCCAATTACTCAGGCCCCTTTCTATACATGCCCTTGACCCACACTAAAGTAGTAATGCAGCACAGACCATAAGTATTAGTTATTACACCCCTAAGAGGTATGTTGCTGGTTTATAGGCCCGAGGGGAGAGGGCCTATAAACCACAACATACCGATTAGGGGTGTGATAATTGATTTATAGCCAGCTGCTAGGTGGTTCAACAATTGGTAATTACCAATCAGATATAATCACCCTGATATAGGCACTCTTGACACTAGATATAGTCACTCTTCACACCTTGTAGTGTTATGGCAGATTTATAGTGCCACTATAAACATAGCAACCAAGCTATAAGGATGTATATATTCCTCATGCAATAAAAATTCATCATTATAACCAGTATATTATATACTAAAAGAACATTGTATTGTGTTTGAACTAACCATCCACACAGCGTAGCTCAGTTCCTGCCCATTGTGCATTCTGAAAACAAGTCCTCTGGTCCCTCCCAAATAGCCAGTAGCCCTGTTCACAGGAGTAATTGGCTACTTATCCCACAGTTGTGCCTTCTTATTAGTAGTTGGAGAGGTTGCTACATATAGGACTGTATGTGTGTATTGCAAGTGGAAGAAGAATAGTACATACGCTTTACAAGAACTGACCTCTTTCATATGCCTTTCCATACATAATATTGCTTTGGATAAGAAAATGGTTGGAATTAGATGGAGAGACTATCTAACACCAGAAAATGCATTTGTAATCACGAAGACATGCTTTACTTAGCCTTCTAAGTCACTATACACAGAGGCAGAGACGGCATGTCAAAAGTAGGGCGGGGCTCAGTGTTCATGAAGTATAGATTAATCTTAAACACACATTCATCCTGAATACATCCTGCATAGTCTATTAGCTATCACATAGTACATTTGACCCATTGACACCCTCCAATTTTGGGGCCCCCTGTTCAAAAAGTGGGGGGGTTCAAGCCTTCCTTGCCGCCCAGGTTCTCTGCATATTGGGGGGCACATAACATTAGAGTCTCATCGTGACAGGCTTCCCACATGTGTCTACACACGACACATTGGCAATAAACAACAAAGCTTAAAGTTCGTAGCTACAGGGCCGGCGGAGCTGGTCCGGTTAATTGCCGTGGCCGGACTATATAGGTGGGAGGGGCTAGCGATCTTGTGCTGTAATATGGGTGGGGCTCTGTTCACTAGCGGTTGTGAGCGAATGGCGTTGTCCAAGTTTCTAGCTCCCCAAAACCTACCGGCTCTTCCAGATGAGCCTTCGCGCGCGGGAGTGGGGAAAACGTCATTGCCTAGCCTCGCGGAGCCACGCCTTCTCAGGGGGGAGGAGAAGGTCTGGTGAATTGCCTATATATATATTCCATAGGAATGTCATATTAACATAACATTGCGTAATACCCACGAACATGCGGAGGAGTCACAGCAGTGTTTGTGTGCACACGTGTATATATACGTGAGGAGTCAGTCTGTTATTGCTCCAACTGCATGTACTGTACGGACCCAAGGCGTAAATTACTTCGGAAGCTCTCCGAAGGTATAAGGTAAGGGTAGAAGCTAGGGCTAGGGCAGAAATGATGTTCCGCGCCCCACGGCGCCGTATATATCTAGTTCTAGCCTCAGCCTTAGCCCCTACCCTTAGCCCTAGCCTCTAGCCTTAGCCCTAGCCTTAGCCCTAGCCTCTAGCCTTAGCCCTAGCCTTAGCCCTAGCCTCTAGCCTTAGCCCTAGCCTTAGCTCTAGCCTCTAGCCTTAGCCCTGGCTTCTAGCCTTAGCCCTAGTCCCTAGCCTTAGCCCTAGCCACTAGCTTCTAGCCTTACCTTCGGAGAAGTTCTGAAGTCATTTACGCGTTGGGTCCGTACAGTACAGTTGATCTCTGGCTGCATCTTGGATCTGTTGCACACATAGACAACAAAAAAGCGTAGGCGGCGCATACGTGACGTGCTAAATCCTGCAATCTGATTGGTTTGCAGGAATTCCTGCAACGAGAACAAGTGGCGTATAGGCAATTCACCAGGCCTTCTCCTCCCTCCGAGAAGGCGTGGCTCCGCGAGGCTAGTCATTGCCCAAGCGGCTGCCGATCGCTTTGCAGCGGGTCACTGCGCATGCGCAGACGGCCGGACCAATAAACCGCAGAGCCTGAGCTATTATACATGAAGTCAATAATCATACTGCACTATTAAAATCTTGGCACAGATTGCTCTGAGAAGTATAATTATGTGTATATGCATTAACAAATTCTGTAATAAACAGTCCAGTATATTGCAATGCGGCATTACAAGTACAATTTCCTGCGTGGAAGTTCAAACCACTTGTTTGAAGTTGGCATATGTTTCAAAACTGTCCACATAGTTAGCAACCACCTCTTGACAGAAGGCATAGTGTACCTGTCACCGGGCTGTCAGGAGGAATATGTAAGAGAACTGGTGATTAACACACCATATTCTGTGAAGTACTAATCCAAGTTGTATATGAGGTTAGCTAGCATATGTAAGACATTAAAATTAGTTTGTTGTGTTAACTTTTCTTACAGCATCAGGAACCAGTCCAGCTCTCTGTATACGTGCAGACTTGACTGCCTGGAAGAAGTCAACCACACCTTCTGTCTTCAGTCTCTCCAACTGAGAGTGAAGACAGATGAATGTCCCAGTACAACCCACTCTATCACTGCAAGAATTAGTTCAGAACCCTGGCCTCGGCACTGTGTCGTGAGCAGCACACATCAGCTGTGTGTGTGTGTGTGTGTGTGTGTGTGTGTGTGTGTGTGTGTGTGTGTGTGTGTGTGTGTGTGTGTGTGTGTGTGTGTGTGTGTGTGTGTGTGTGTGTGTGTGTGTGTGTGTGTGTGTGTGTGTGTGTGTGTGTGTGTGTGTGTGTGTGTGCATGTGTGTGTTATGTAAAGCATCACCCCAATCTGCTATTTTATGACCATGATGATAGACTGATCTTGTGTACACTACAATGTTTACCTTACTAATAACCTGTTTACACACTGACTTTTGGTTTGAAAGAGCTCAGGGCTGTGTATTTACTTGGGGCAATAACAAACACAATAATTCATAAACAATATCCACCACATGTAGCAGTCTACACCTCACCTACAATGTAGCAGGATCAGTGTAAGACTGTGTGAAAGAGTTGAAGAAGATAAGTAGTAAGACAGAAGTTAGAAGTAGAAGAAGTGAAGACAGAAGTTAGGACTAACAACATATTTGTAAAACATGGGGATGTCACTGAACTCAGATGCTCAGCCTTGAGAGCTGAGAATGGTGGTTTAAGATCTTTTACAACCAGTCAATTCTCCCAACCCATCCGAGTTCAAGTTACCTAAATTACACACTCAGTAAAAACCATACAGAAAACAACATATCTAATAAAGGGTAGCAGCAGGGGTAGCAACAACACTGAGATAGAGAGTAGAGAGAGTAGACTTTCACCAGAGGTAGCAAAGACAGGAATATGACCATACAGCCAATGCAATAACGTATACATATACATATATATGATAGCTACCTAGAGAAATCAGTATAGTGTAGAGGAATTTCAATTAATGTTCATTTGTTCTCACAGGCCTAGCTAGATGTAACATGGGCAGTCAAGTGAGACAATGCAGCAACTGGCAAGCAGACTCCATCCCATATATGGTTTCTTACACTATGCTTAAATTTACTAAACACATATGCAATGTCGTCTAGCAAACTTCTTAAAAGTACGGCATGTGACTGAATATCGGAAACCTTGCTGAATTAGTTTAGATGTAATCATGTAATTCCTACTACAAAAATCATTATAACTATCACAAATTCTACTGATCCTAACTAGCTGAGATATATACAAGCCATATGCAGGCTGTACTGGTATATTCCCACACAAAAGGGGAAATTAACAATGTTAAACCCAAACTGCTTGTCCTTGTGCACTGTAAACTGTTTGTTTCCTGTATTTATTCCATTTTTGTACATATCCCTATGTCTTCTCACTCTGTGTGTGTAATTATAAAGCATCACCTCATCTGCTATTTTATGACCATGATGATAGACAAATCCTGTGTACATTGCAATGTTTGCCTTACTAATGGTCTGTTTACACATTGTCTTCTGCTTTGAAAGAGCATGGTGCTGTGTATTTAATTGGGCAGTAAGAAACACAATAATCCATAAACAATATCCACCACATGCAAAAAGTATATGGAGAATGTTATTACACTGGATGACTCACAGGCATGCAGTGTTAACATAAAGTAAATGTGTTTGTGTCAGTGAATTGTATACACTCAGCTGGATAAACAGTTTGTTTCAGTGCAATCTCTACACACATACTCTGAACTAACTTGGTAGCTTGTCTGAAAACCTGTTCTTCTCAACATTGTACTGTGCCTTAGCCTCCAAGTATGTTGCCTTGAATTCTGAGCTAACACGCTCTAGAATCTAAAAGAGAGAGTTGAAAGGGAGGAAAGTAGAGAGGGAAGGAGTAAGATAAAAAAGAGTGAATATATAATGTTGGAGGGAGGGAGGGAGTAAGAACAAAATAGAGTGAATATGAAGTCAATTAATTGCTTAAGATCAGAGATTGTGTATTTTGTGATAATATTTCAAACTGTTTCTTAAAGTCAGTGATAGTTTCTCCAGTGACATTCCTCTTTATCTGGTTGATACTGATCCTGATGTCTACAGCTGCTATGTCAGTCTCTCCACATAACACAAGTTCACTCATAGCATCATGGATGAATATATACTGAGCCTGTAGACAGTGAATACGTCAACTATACCAGCAATGCAGTAGAACTCTATTTAACTCCAAAGTTACCTCTGTCTGGACCATCTTCATATGCTGTCCTCTCATGCTCTTCAGGATGTTATAGATACTCAGAGTTCCCTCTCTCTTCATCTGCTGCATCACATGGTCCAGGAGGATAAAGGTTCCAGTACGACCCACCCCAGCACTGCAGTGTACTAGCAGGGTCTGGTCCAGGGACACTGGGTGCTCCTTATGCACACGTCGAATGAAGGAGATGAGGGACATGGCATTCTGAGGTAGACCATGGTCAGGCAGTGTAGTGCATGTGAGTGACTGCCCTGTAGGATTTGTACATGCAACCACAACTAAGTTCTCAAAAGATTGGGTTAGATACTATATGGTGTGTTAACTGACAATGCAGTTTCTAATCCAAGAAATGTATACCATTTGTATACAAAGACATGGAGCAGATATGATGTATACAATATACATTGTACATGTCATGTCGACGCACACAAGAGCAATCATAGTAATAGTGTGCACATTATCTTGTCAGTGACTGTGTACTTGTTCATACACTACATCTTCATCAGTAGATTGTGGAGGAGGAGGGATGGAGAGAGGAACATGTGATGTAGCTGTGTCTATAGTGACTACTTCATACTGAGTGTCACCTCTACTATCAGTTGGCTTCAATGCAGGATTATGTCTCTTGCTAAAAGTGTGTATATTGTCAGGATTTCTGTACAAAAATTAGAGAAGTAACTAACTCTGATAGTTGAAGGTGCTGTACATGTGTAGTGCAAAATAGCCCTTCAAAAGCTCATTCTCTAATATACAGAGCATGCAATGACTTACTCGTAGACTGCTTCTCCTGAGAACTTGGATAGTTCATAGGCCTCATTAGTACTGGCTGGAATGTCTGCTGCTTTTACTGGAACTCTGGAAAATATCATACCAATTGACAAGGCAGAGAACACTAATAGACTGCTCTGCTATAGCTGGTGGTTCTATTTTCTAGATACCTTCATGTATAATAGAGCAACAGTGCTTTTACATACTTGTTTTTCATCCCAGTCAGATGTGACCCTCCATGATTTCTCACTAGTAAAACTATCACAATCATCACTGTCATAATAACCAGTAGAGTAACTGCCCCCAACACTCCTACAATAGCAGCTGTGTTGTCTCCATCAGAGGACACTGTAGCTATCCAGTTTGCATACATGAAATAATAACATGCTAGAGTACTTTGGAGTTAAACACTCCACTCACCTGGAGGTAGCCTTGTTGAAGAGAGTTCCACACTTACATTTCCCTCTCCCACAGAAGTACTGGCTGAGACCTGTACTATATAGGTCTCTCCAGACAGCAGATCACTTATCTCTACTCCAGTTATATTGTGAGGTACATTGATACTATTAATGTCTTCACTATTGGAGACAGGCCAGTAGTTGAGTGTGTAGTAGATGATGTGTCCTCTTGCCTCCACTAGAATGAGAGCAGTCCAGCTCACTATCATATGTGTAGCATTCACTCTCTCCACACTTAGATCTCTTGGAGCCCTCGGAACTGTAGTATTAAAAACTTTGTAATGCTAAAACAAAATTGTAATACTTACCATCTTCTTCAGCATAGGTTATTTTGCTGACAATAGGTCCATTGGCTCTTCCATTAGTAGCAAACACAGTCACATTGTAAGGAATTCCCTTCACTGAAGGAGGTCAGAATGAACCTTAACACATTGCATGCTGTAGCTAGTTACACATATCTTCACATATCATACCAAGAGTCTTGGTCAATATTGTATATCTGTGTACATCCAGTACCACATTTCTACTCAGTTCAGTGCCAGTACTGATGTCAGTGATAGTGACAGTGTAGTTCAGAGTATAGTCATTTGGATCTGCTGGTTCTTCCCATGTGATGTTCAGTTTCCTCTCCATCACACTCACAACCACTAAACCTTGTACTGGGCCAGGGACTGGAATTACACATAAATGCAAATAAATTTGTCCCTCTATACACTATACATAAACTATACAAAACTCAAATACACTTTTAAATTCATAAAATATGTCATGAATGCTAATAGGTTACCCAACTTTTAAATATAACTGTATTTTTGTATATATAATATATATGTAAGTAAATACACTTTACTTCTGGCAGTGACTGGTCCAATCACAATACTTGGAAGGTGTTCAGACAATGCCTGAATGCTGACAGTGTACACACGTTGGGTAGTAGTCAGTTCAGTAAAAGTGGCAGAGAGATCATTGGAAGTTTTGTTTATAATTGTCACATTATGATTTGGATGATGGTAATAGACAAGATATCCAGTGACTGCATCTCCTCCAATAGGACTTGACCAGAATACACTTATGGTAGAACTTCCCTCACTAGTAGTGACAGTCAAATCTATGGGAGGTTTGGCAACTGTATGGGAGACAATACTCAGAGCATACTTGAGTCATAACTATTTATTCAGTACCTCTTATACTGAGTTGTGCTGAATCTGATGATGGTTTGCTGTTTTCTACAGTACATGTATAGAGTCCTCCCAGCCTTCCAGTCACATTCAGTGTGTGGATGTATTGAGAAGAAGTGTTATTCAGCACAGTCATATTCCCTGTGGTGACTACTTCAGTATCAGGATTGGTCCAAGTGACAGTGGTAGCAGGTCCACCAGTGGAGATACAGGTGAGGGTAAATTGAGGATTGGCTTTACTGAGAGCAGAGTAGAGTGTGAAAGATATGTTACCCAGTATTGTAATATCTGTTCAAGAGAAAGATTAAGATATTAATATACATTACTTCATGGTATAAATTTATACCCACCTCTACTGTTGTAGAGTCCAACATAGAGAGTGTGTTCTGTTATTGTGTCATCCTCTACCACACAGTGATATATCCCCTCAGATGGAGGATCAGTAGCAGTGTTTCTCAACAGTCTCACAACCATAGGACCTCTAGTATTAATAAATCCTGGAACATCATCACTACCCATACTACCAACTCTGATCCCACTTGGTCCATACCAGTCTCCTCCAGAATTTTGTATTTTTAAATCAATAATAACAAGATAATTAGTATTACAGATCAAGGCAGTGTTCTCAGTGGATCCAATATCACTTATCACTACATGACTATTGTTAGGGATGGTAACATCATTTAGACTGAGATACACATCTGTAAAAGAAAGTATTTATTTAATTTAATTATTTTATAGATGAGCACTTGTTCTTTTGTTCATCACTTACTTGGTCGTGTTTCAATCATTATAGCAGGACTGAATTTTCCAGTACCAGCACTGTTTACTGCTGCCACTTTAATGGAATAGGTAGTAGATGACATCAGATTTGAGATAAGGGCATGCTCTCCTGTGGTAGTATAAGTCTGTGTATCCCCACTCTCCTGTTCCTCATACTGCACTAAGTAACTAAGTATGTCTCCATTATGATGGATGCAGTCCACTGGCCTCCACTGGACAGTAATTGTAGTACCAGTCACTTTAGATATGGTTACAAGAGATGGAGGAGCAGATGGAACTATAATTGAAAAATGGAACATTGTAGCTGGTCAGTTTAGTAAATGATGAAGGGGTTTAACATAACAATATTACTAACTAGCTGGGAGTGTGGTGGCTGTGAGGCTGTCCTGTGCAGTCTCTCCATCACTCAGTATTGCAGTCACAGTGATGGAGTACTCAGTGGCCTCCTGCAGACCAGTCAGGTTGTACATTGTCTCACTAGCACTAATGTCACTGATGTCATTAGAGTCAGTGAAACACTGAGTGTTGTTAGTGTTGGAGTAGGAGATGGAGTAGGTAGACACAGTTTTGCTAGTAGATAGGAACTCCCATTTAACTACCAGTGAAGTTGACTTTATCATATCATTAATAGTTGCACGAACTATTCCTGTAATCAAAACCACAAATACTACACCTTCTTGGAACAAAATACATCAATGTCCTGCCTTACGTATTGTGGGAATGATGAAATCATCACTAGCAGTAATATATTCTCCAGTGACAGTTACATTACATGTGTATGTTCCATCATCCTCTTCAGTTAGAGGACTGATAGTGAGGTTGTCATGAGATATTGTGTACCTCTCTCCATCTATATCCCTTGGACCCATCCATTCAATGGTGATAGTCTTATCATTGTTCACAAGTGTCACAATACATGTGAGGGTGAGCCTACTACCAGCATACAGAGGAGGAGTGTGGGATGAGGTGACGTTAACAGCAGGTGCAGGGACTATGAGAATGACAATTAGAATTAATGTTCATGGCTTGTGTAAGCTTGTAAACCTACATATATTTAAGATGGTATATATTGAGAAAAATAAGAACTTACTGGTAACCACAAGGTTTGTCGAGTTGCTGCCATAATAGACTATAACTCTTGTTATAGTTGCAAAGGCTCTGCAGGTGTAACTACTGCCATTTGATGTCATCAAAGGGTCAAAGTACAGCAGAGGATTATTGACTGAGGAAGGTTCAATAGGTCTACCATCCTGCCTGGTCCATACTATACCATGGTCCACCACAAGATGTGGTACTGCCTCCACAGAGCAGGTGAGGGAGTATGGCTGCCCAGCAGTGGGGGAACCACTGGCATGAGATATTGTCACAGGTTGTTGTGGAAGAGCTGCAGGGAAGGAATGCTCTACAAAAGGATTCATGTATATTTGAAATATCATTAGTTGGCCTGGTAAGGGATAGAGTCACTGATTAAACTTCATTCTAGGATTCATGCATATTGACAACTTACTCATGACAGTGACGTTGATGGCACTAGTACTAATGCCTTGCTTGACATTTCTTCCAGTGACAAACACTGAACATTGATATCGGCCACTATGTCTGTCAAGTAGTGGACTTATGGTGATATTGCGAGTGTAGATCTTTCCTGCTTTATGTAGACCAGTTTCTGAATACTGATTTCTTGGTAAGCTTCTTGGACCAACCCATCCCATCCCAACACTCTCACCGCTGTCCATATTAGGGTGTAATGTCATAGTACATGTGAGTGTGACACTAGTACCAGCATACAGAGGAGTAGTGCGGTTTGGAGTGGTAACCACATCAGGTACAGGGACTGAGAGGGAATAGACATATACATGCAGTGATGCACAACACATTTTTCATAATGTTATAACTATTACTTAGAACAGCAACATTATTCTCTTTGCTCTGCACAGGTCCCTCTACAGTAAGATCTTCATCAACAGTCAGTTCACATGTATATTTGCCAGTGTCTGAAGTAGCTAGAGGAGAGAAGGTGAGGGTGTCTCCTTCAGTAGAGATCCTATCTGAGGTGATATCTACTGCTCTGCCATTGACCATCCAGGTCACCACTGGCTGTACAGCAGCCTCCACTAGTACTGATGATAGAGTGTAGTTACATGACAAGTTGAGTCTAGTTCCAGCACAGAGAGAAGCATTATCAGGACTGAGAGTGATGGATGGAGTAGGAAGAAGAACTGAAAAAGAAATATTTTTAACTGTTATGCTAAGATATAAATATGCCTACATACCTGTGATAATGAGTTTCTCCAAAGCTGTAGCATTAACAGCTCGTATGTATTCATGTGTCATCTTTGATCTGACAGTAACAATAGCAGTGATGTTGCCACTATCTGAGATGGTAATAGGTGAGTAGGTGAGGGAGGCTGTGTAGCTGTCTCCACTACCACTGACAGCAGAGACTCTAGTACGAGTGTCACCAACTATGGTATCATTCCCTCTTCTCCATAATATATCCATTGATTTATCCACCTTTACTCTATTCTGATCACTGAATGAAATGTTAGCAGTTAACACTAACCCAGTCCCAGCAAATATAGAGTCACTGTGATTCCTAGTGATTGTCACTGTAGGCTGAGGCACTAAAGATCAACAAACACCAGCAACACAAGTAGTACTATATAGCGTACATTGATTGTACACTTACTTGGAAGGGTAATATTCACACTTGTTGTAATACTTCCATTAGCTGTACAGGAGTACTCTCCAATGTTTGATACATTTATTCTCCCTAGTGTGAGGATATTGGAGATCTGGCCTTGTCCTAATATGGGTCCATTCCACATATACTTTGTGTCTGGTGTACTACTGCCATTAGATATAGCAGAACAATTGAGGACTGCTACATAATTAGATGTTGAAGAAGAGATGGAGATCAGTGTTTTATTTAAGATTTTACCTGGATTTATTAAAATATTTCATCACTATATTAGAAGATATCTAGCTTATATGCATGTACCTTCTGTATTTAATGTACCAACAACTTTGGCTGAAGATGGTTTATTATTGGACACAGAACATCCATAGACACCAGGTACAGTCATCCCAGATATATTCAGAGTGTGAGTATATTGTCCTGTGACGCTATTATCTAACACTGATACTTGTGTATTATCATTATCAGGTATTATCTCAGAGTCTCTGGTCCAAGTGACAGTGGTAGCAGGCCCACCAGTGGAGACACAGGTGATTACAGCATCATTAATACTATATTTAGATTCTAATATGGAAACACTTCCTATGCAAATAGAATAGTAAATGCAACAAACATAAACTGATAAATATTATGCAATAAATATGCATACCTCCAGTCTCATACAGTCCCACATAGACTCTCTCTCTTCCAGTACCACCTTCGCCACTGACTGCAACTGTCTCAATAGCACACTGATATACACCATGTGGTATTTCTTCTCTGATGCCAGTCCTACGCTCTAGCCTAACTCTCTTATGCAATTTTTTCATTACAATTAAACGGCCAGGCCTATCTACAGCTGGGCTGTTAAAGGGAAAGAACCAGTCTCCATGACCATCTGAACCACTGCAGCATGTGTCCAGGTCAGTGTGACAGACAATCTCCCTACCACTATCATGAGTAGCATTGCCACCTTGTCCCACTAGACTGAGGTCCACATAGGAATTGTTGGGTAGTATCTCTCCCATGAAGGTGAGATAAGGAGCAGTCTGAGAGTGGACCTCCACCACACACCAGAGGAGGTGGAACACCAAAACTGAAATCATCTATAGTGTTACAGTGTTTTAAGTTATTAGCATTAGTGATGTGTAATAATGAAATACACACAGAGGAATGTAACGTTTTGCATAGCTACACACGCTATATAGATCTAGGGATTAACCTGTAAAGTATATAATTGCGAACTATCTACCATTATGTCACGAGGCATATCTAATTTTGTAGCTACTCACTTTTTGCTCGACACGTGGACTTGTCCAGCGAGAATGAGCTTGCAATACGCCCGAACAAGTCACATTTATATAGACTTAGCAGTGTGGGTGGAATGCATTTTACGTCAACAAACAGAACATAATATTTCTAATGCTCATGCGCACATAAATAGTTTCCAAGTATATATTACGGTTTTCTCCGTATTTTGCGGATATGTACTGCTACGTAAATCCTCAGCGCGCGCAATCACTGGCAGTCTGTAGCCCTCAAGTTATGACAGTCAATATCTACCGACCTCATCTTACTATTGGGCATTTGGACGCAACGGCTCTGAATAGATGCTGTCTGCTCTTCTCCAATCAGAATCTTACCTTCCCCAGAATCTTGTCGAATATACTAAGCTAGCTACATCTAGATCTAATGTCTGTATATGTGGAGTGTGTGTGTTTTTCTGTACATGCATCCTGTAAAACCCCAGGGCTATGAATTTCAAATACCCAAATATGAAACATTACATCTCGTTTCGACCTTCTCTAGCCGGAGCGTCACATTCACTGCGCGCGCGCCGTTCTCAGACATTCCAAGCATGCTCGAACAATACACAAAAACGCGGAAGTAATACATAAAATATTGGGTAGTTTATAATCTAATAGTCACTCCTATTAAATGATGACAGCACATTAATTCCTGTAGACAAACAAAAGAGCGGTAAACTGTTTTTTAACACTATATGTTCAAACCACAACAAAATGTTACAGTACAATAGAGTTATATGGCATAGACCCACATTCAGCTTACAGTAGTGTTGAGATTGGGGTGGGTAGCGTCATGCTATACTAATAGCAATACACCACCGTCGCTCCAATAATGATTATACAGCAAAAGGACAGCCCCAGTCCCCCTTGCCCCATTGGTTCCTATGCAACTATACAACCATCACTCACATTATACTTTCAACAATACCTGAGCATGTTGGTTCTTCTTCTGACCATATTCCTTCATCACATATTCTGACATTAGTTCCCACTAGTTCAAGGCCATCTTCACAGCTGTACATTGCTGTGAGTCCATCACTCACCACAGTACCACCAGGAGGATCAGTCAGCTCAGGACATGTTGGAGTATTTATTATCTGCATGTAAAGAACAATATAATCATGGTACATAGAAAGAGAATGTGGTCATTTTTGCTATATGTAACTCTGTTGCCATATATACTGAAGTTATATTATCCAATTACTCAGGCTTTCTACACATGACCTTGACCTACATGCACTAAAGTAGTAATGCAGCACAGAGCCTAAAAAGGTATTGATACTTCAATGAATCATGCAGTAAGTATTCATCATTATAACTTCTGTATAATACTCAAAGAGCATTGTATTGTGTTTGAACTCACCATCCACACAGCATGGCTCAGTTCCTGACCACTGTGCATTCTGATGGCAAGTCCTCTGATACCTCCAAAACAGTAGTTAGCCCTGTTCACAGGAGTAATTGGCTACTGATTCTTCAGTTAATTGTGCCTTTCTCTTTAGTCTCCATCTCTTGCTACACATATACTTACAATGCATTTCACTTTTAGCGCATGCGTTTTGGTTGCATCAATGTCTATGGAGGAATCAGAATTTTGGAGCTATTATACATAAAGTCAATAACTATTAACATGATAGTAAGTGAGGGAGGCTGTATTTCTACCACTACTGACAGTAGAGATTGGTAGTGCGATTATCATTAGCTATGACATCATTTCCTCCTGACCAAGTGACATTAAACATAGTTCCAGCATACACAGTATCTGTGTAACTTCTGTGGATTGTCAAATTAGACTGACGTATACTATAGGAAAGAACATCACATTAAGCAATTGTGTATCATTATTAGACATAATCACTAACATGGATTAGTAACTGTGACATATGCAGCATCCTTGGCAGCTTTACAGACCCACCACCTCTTGGCAGAAGGCATAGTGTACCTGTCAGGAGGAATATGTAAGGGAACTGGTTATTAACAGCCCATATTCTGTGAAGTATTAATCCAAGTTGTATATAGCATATGTAAAATATTGAAATTAGTTTGTTGTGTTAACTTTTCTTACAGACCCTAATACTGACCCTTGAGGTACACCTCATGTGACATCAACAAAGGATGATGCAGCACCAGCAACTTGTTGTCGTCTACTGTAGAGATAGCTTGAGATCCATGCAACAAGGTGTGAAGGTATAATCAAGTTGGTGATTAGTTTCACATGAGGAACAGTGTCAAGAGCTATTTGAAGATCAAATAATATAGCCTGTATTTCGGCGGCACCATCCAAGTGACCATGCCATTCCTGCACTTGCTATAAAAGTATAGCTCCTGTTATGGTTCTGTCAACTAAAAACCTCCATTGTTGGCCTGAAAATACTGCTCAGCTTCTCATAAATGTGATGTTCACGGACCTTTCTAATGATTGGAAATAGTGAAACAGGCCAATAGTTTTTAGGATCATCCTTGTGTTTATGTATTGGAATAGCTATGAGGTTTTCAAGCTCCCAGTGTTTCATATACACATACAATGTTGTGGTATGCAGAACTAAAAAGTGGAGCAGCCACATCTTCTGAAGGATGAGATGCTAGGCTATTAACTAATACCAACTTTGCTAATGAGACTCCAGCACAACTGAACCACTCCAGTTACAAACGTAAACCCCAATTCATCTCACTGTGTAGAGATGGCAATGCTAAACATCACAGAAACAAGATATGGTATTCATAAAGCAAAGTAGACTAAAAGAAATGCTTAGTAACTCCCTACTCATGTTGTATAACTAAATTTTGCTATGTCTAGTATATTGCTATGCAGCAGAGAAACATCTACAGTATAGTTTCTTGTATAAAGGTTCAAACCACTTGTTTGAAGTTGGAATATGTTTCAAAACTGTCCACATAGTTGGCAACCACCTCTTGGCAGAAGGCATAGTGTACCTGTCAGGAGGAATATGTAAGGGAACTGGTTATTAACAGCCTAAATTCTAGGAAGTACTAATCCAAGTTGTATATAGCATTATTATGTAAGATATTGAAATTAGTTTGTTGTGTTAATTTTTCTTACGGCATCAGGGATCAGTCCAGCTCTCTGTATACGTGCAGACTTGACTGCCTGGAAGAAGTCAACCACACCTTCTGTCTTCAGTCTCTCTAACTGAGAGTGCAGACAGATGAATGTCCCAGTACGACCCACTCCATCACTGCAAGAATTAAAGCATCATTAATTGTTCACTAAATTATACCCTTGCTGTAAACAATAAAATAATGAATGCACTAAAGTACAGAACCGTCGGCGGTGCGCATGCGCAAAACGTAAACTCCGCCTCGCGTACATGCCTGCACGTAATAGGCTAACTAGCAAGCCTGTACACTGCTGGAAGCGCTATAGCTTTGACCGGAGCAGTACTCATGCTTGTACTCCCTCACCTCTGGTGCTTTGCTGTACATCGAACAGGAAAAACTGATCGGAGTATTTATCATATTGGCTCTTTCGCTTGTGTTTCACGCCATAACTCTTGAATATAGTTTTTTCAGAAAATTCCCCACAATTTTTTGGATGATAGTATGCCACATGAGTATGTACAGTTTTTTTATAGCACGATTACTCGTTCGAGAAGTGAGATGTTGAGTAACAGACACACACACACACACACACACACACACACACACACACACACACACACACACACACACACACGCACACACAGAGGACCAACTACAGTAACCCGCGCCGAGGGTTAATGAATGCACTAAAGTGCAGACCCTCGGCGCCACGTGTGCGCGACCTTGATAATGCGCATGCGCGCTTTCTGCAAGAAAACGGCCGACCATACGTATGCTTCAACGGAGCAGTGCTGGATCTCTAGACGGTGACCGGAGCGGTTTCAGAGAAAACTTCACATCTCCGTTGCCGCTTAGTACGAGACAATATTTTCAGGACGAACAGACGCTCCAGAAGTGAGATGTGACTTAACAGACACACGTACAGACACACAGACCGCGGGTCCTTCTACGTGTAACTTGGATTGGCATTGAGTTAGGGCTAGGACTATAGGGCTGGCGGCTAGGGCTTATAGGCGCCTATATTGCATTACATCATGCGAAACGTGTTAAAAACGCGCTTACACATTACACGTAGAACCTGCCCTGTCACTCGATATTTGGTCCGGTGTCATAGTGGATTTGGCTTCCCCGGTTTACGGCATCCCCGAGTAATACACCCTAGAGGATTTGGCATCCCCGTACCAAATTCCCTAAGTGGATTTGGCATCCCCCGTGGTATCCCTCGGGGAATTTGGTATCCCCGTATTTTAGCAGCAGGAATGAACAAGCACAAATCTAAGTAGACTTGATCGGTGTACTTGCTTTCCATACTTAAGCTATGGTAGTAGATAGCCAGCATGACAACCGTTTTAGTGTGGGGTATGTATCTTGCTGCACAGTCGTACTGCGAACATCTTGCTTCACGGTCGTAGCTACTGCGCACATCTTGCTGCAAGGTCGTACTGCGAACACGACGGATACCTTTAAAAGGCCCGTATTATGGACAGCAAATCTGCTGGAAATAGTCTACAATCATCTTTAGAGTGCCAAATTGCTCGTATCTATTCCTCTAAAAAAGAAAAATTCATAGTTGAGATGGTTCCTGTTCACCAGCAGGAAGGGAGTGAGGACTGTGGTGTTTTCGCGATAGCTTATGCTGTTGAATTGGCCTTTGGTTGTGATCCTCGTGCAGTAATCTACAGGCAAGAGAGCATGAGTAGCCACCTGGAGAGTTGTCTCTGTGAGGGAAAACTTTCACCTTTTCCCCGTGGCCGGCGTGGCAAAATATCTGGAAGAAAGTTTGCAACCATCGAGGTGTACTGCACCTGCAAACTCCTGAAAGCTTTGATGACATGGTAGAATTAATGTGAAGCGTGCTTAAAATGGTACCACTGTAGTGACACATGTATCGTTGTTGTGGATATGCAGGAAAAGAAAAGCAATGGAAGTGCAATTACTGTGCACCAAAGTCAAAAGCAGAAGTATTGACTTAATAGATTGACTTGAAATATCACTATCTTGTGTACCTGTACCAGTTGTAATCTATATACATGCATTCTTTTGTTTACTGTTATTGGCTTCTGTATTGAATGTACATTTAGTGCGGGGTGCTATATTCCCTAGGGTATACTACTCGGGGATGCCAAATTCCCTAAAATCTGGGGGGTGCCAAATTCCCTGTGGGGATGCCAAAATCCCTAGGGAATTTTACTCGGGGATGCCAAATCCCCTGGGATGCCATATCCCCTGTGACACCGGGGTAAAAAGTGGACCCCGGTCCGATTTTTGCCTGCAAAAAGTGGTCCGCTCGTACAAAAGCTTGCAGCGGTGGGCGAATAGGCATTATCTGTGCCCTAGCCCTAGCCCTAGTCCTAACCCTAGCCCTAGCCTTAACCCTACATTTAGCCTTAGCTCTAGGTCGGTCCACTTTTGGTTGCCATAATTGGCCCCGGTCCAGTTTTCGCCCGGTCCACTTTTTGCGTGACAGCCCACAGACCAGCGGCGCATGAGCGCGGAAATGTACATGTGTAGGCCAAGGCCTAGACATTACATTGAAACCCCGCCTCCATCTATAAAGTATACGGAAAATAGCGAAGAATATACTGGTCCCGCTACAGTTGCTCGCTCTATCAGTTGGCGTTTGAAGCAACGCTGGACTCGCTGCCTATCCATAGTGATGCCTCCCCGGTGCGTGAACCGAGCAAAAAGTAATCGAGGTAAACCCGGTACTAATTAACAATTGGCCTTTTGGCTTGTTTTCAGACCATATCTCCTGAACGCTGTGGTTTTAACAAAATCGTACATTATTTTTCAAGCCCTTGTAGCACTGAGGCCGTTGGTAACGCTCAATAGTCGTCTTGTAGCCTGTAGCGCTGGAATAGTCGTCCACACACACACACACACACACACACACACACACACACACACACACACACACACACACACACACACACACACACACACACACACATACAAAAAACACACACACACACACCAGTGGCGCAGCTAGGATTTTAGACTTGATCGGGCGCAGTGTCGGAAGCCACGCCCGTTAATTAAATCGCGTTATTGACGTTTACTATTGTACAATGTTGTACGCAAAAGATTAGCAAGAACAGTGTTTGGGGCTAGTCTTGAAGTAGATTAGCTAGCTTTATTCGTCTCGGATGTGTTCTGGCAAACTCCTCGATTTGTTTCATGAAGCTCGAAGCTCGAGCACCTTTAGAACCCCCTCTGGCTACGCCACTGCACACCACACACACACCTACACTAACGAGTACAGTAACCCTCGCTGCCCATGAGCGCCGAGGGTTTATTATCAATGCACCTGCACATGACAATGATGTGTCTGCTGGGGCTGGTCCTCTGGGCCTTGTTGAGGAGGTCTACCAGAGAGAGTATGGCTGAGGGGTGTGGCACCTCCTCCAGGGGCCAGCTGGACAGCTGCAGGAGTGTGACAATCCTGTGTGGTGATGTCCCCTCACTCTCTGCCACCTCCAGCCTCCTCTGAGTGATGTCTTCATAGACACTCAGCCTCTTCATAGTGACAGTCAGTTTCCCATATACTTCCTCAGCACCATCCACACCTGCACTACCTGAACCTTCTGGCCAGAAGCAATGGCTACTCTCCTGCATGGTAGAGAAAGTACAATGTCACTGTGTACTATTAGCTACCCACATACATAATTATATACACATGCATGTTATGAACAAAGTTTTCATGTATTCATATAATGGTACCATGTCATTCTCCATCATCTGACAGAGCATGACAATACAGCTACACTGATTCTCCCACACCATCCTCCAGAAGTCACACACAGTGTTCTCTAGAGGACCCTGGGTTGCAATGTAGGCTCGACGTTGCTTGTATCCCTGCAACAATGAATAAGTGGCTAAAAGATCTGTGGGTAGAGAAGGGAGTGTGTTGCTCACATCAATGAAGGAGGCATTGATGTAATCAGAACCAGGCTGTTGGCCATACCTCAGTCTCACACGAGCAGCTTCATCTGAATAAGTACACAGATATTATTAATCATATTCCTATACCCTTGCAAACCAGAGATGGCATGTATAATTATCAGAACATAAAAGTTGCATATGTTGGATTGTGATATTTTGGATGTGACTCAATTAGCAGTGGATGTGCAATGAAAAGTGGGTGATAGGAGGTATTGATAACTGAAATGTGCTCACATAACTAAACATAAATGCATGTATGAATAAACTGTTTGTCATTGGGCACTGTAAACCGTTTGTTTCCTGTATTTATTCCATTTTTGTACATATCCCTATGTCTTCTCACGCTGCATGTGTGTGTAATTTTAAAGCATCACCCCATCTGCTATTTTATGAGACTGATCCTGTGTACATTGCAATGTTTGCCTTACTAATGGTCTGTTTACACACTGCCTTCTGTTGTTTTGCTTTCAAAGAGCTCAGGACTGTGTATTTACTTGGGGCAGTAAGAAACACAATAATCCATAAACAATATCCACCACATGTAAAGTATATGGAGATTGTTATTATACTGGATGACTCACGGGCATACAGTGTTAATATAAATGTTTTTGCATCATTGAATTGTATACACTTATACTATATACACACTAACTCAGGGACATGCTGGATAAACATACAATTATAAAGAAAATGTGTTTGTTTCAGTGCAATCTCTACACACATACTCTGAACTAACTTGGCAGCTTGTCTAAAAACCTGTTCTTCTCAACATTGTACTGTGCCTTAGCCTCCAAGTATGATGCCTTGACTTCTGAACTCACATGCTCTAAAATCTAAAAGAGAGAGAGAGAGAGGGGAGAGAGAGGGAGGGAGAGAGATCAAAAAAGAGTGAATATATATAACGTTGGAGGGAGGGAGGGAGGGAGGGAAGAAGAACAAAATAGAGTGAATATGAAGTTCCATAGTTAATTGATAAAGATCAGAGATGGTGCATTTTGTGAATAATTATAATGTACAATATACCTGAAACTGTTTCTCAAAGCCAGTGATAGTTTCTCCAGTGATATTCCTCTTCATCTGGTTGATACTAATCCTGATGTCTGCAGCTGCTATGTCAGTCTCCCCACACAACACAAGTTCACTCATAGCATCATGGATGAATATATACTGAGCCTATTATCAGCAAATACAAATATTCAGTGACCAATCACACATGAATACTGATACCTCTGTCTGGACCATCTTCATACGCTGTCCTCTCATGCCCTTCAGGATGTTATAGATACTCAGAGTTCCCTCTCTCTTCATCTGCTGCATCACACGGTCCAGGAGGATAAAGGTACCAGTACGACCCACCCCAGCACTGCAGTGTACTAGCAGGGTTTGGTCCAGGGACACTGGGTGCTCCTTATGCACACGTCGAATGAAGGAAATGAGGGACATGGCATTCTGAGGTAGACCATGGTCAGGCCAGGCAGTGTAGTGCATGTGAGTGACTGTCAACTCATTTTCTGAGTCAGAGGTCTGTAAGATACAAAATTAATCTTTTAATAATTGATATTATGAGGTTGTTAACTTCTCTTACTGATATAAGTAGCAGTTTTCTGATCTGATACTCAGCAGATGGCACAACAGAAGTGAGAGTCACAGTGAACTTTGACCCTTGGTTCACAGTGGCGTGTACTTTATCAGGCCAGTATTGTTCACACTTCCACTACATACATATATATTAATAGTAGTCAGAATAAACTGTTGTGTAGGAGGACACAAATGCAAACATGCAGATACATTTTTCTGTGCATAACATCTCTCATCTCATTAGTTAGACTCATCTATGACATAAATAAATGATACGCTTAATTAGAGTTGGGGCTAGGGGCTAGTACTAGAGATGATTGTCCAATTAGGAGAGAGATTTGAAAAGGTACCCTGGGATGGTTCTATAACATAACAGTAGTTGGATAGGCTAAGGGAAACCATGAAAGTACAATTTGCTGTTGCTGGTGTATTTACTTTGTTATCCTCCACACAGCGAGTGAGCATGACAATGGTAGTGAGCTGATATTCCCACACCATCTGCCAGAACTTCACTACTGTCTCTTTAGTTGGACCTGCAACATACACAGGAGAAAAGGTGAGGATGTAGCATATTAAATGATACTCATAAAAAATACATGTATACTAACCTTGTGAAGCTATGTATACATGTTCCTTGTCAGGGTAGCCCTGCAGTTAGTGATACATAAACTCATTTTTCTATCAGTTGTAGCCCTGTGGTAGGTGATACATAAACTCTATAGCAGTTCATTTTTCTATCAGTTGTTTTTAATTGACTTACATCAATAAAAGAAGCATTAATGTAGTCAGATCCCTCCACATCTGGCTCTCCTTTGAGCTCCACACGTGTGTGGTCATCTGCAGTATATAGTACATAATGTTGGGTGGTATATACCTTATCAACATACAGAAGAAATAGATGTTGATATACTTACAAGGGTAAATGTTCTTGAATCTGTTCTGAGGAATGTTACAGGGAAGAGTAGCAATCTCACTTGCTGGCTTAGGTAGCTTGTCCAGTGACTGCACAATATAGTCCATAAGTCAGTCATACAGTGTACTCACACATTATGAATACAATATTCTCTAGGAAGATGTGCTAACTTTATATTCCACTTCAAATTTCTGGTCTCTGTCTTGATGCATCTCCTTCACATGGTCTGGGAAGTTATCTTCACTTATATTATTAATACCAGTCTCTGCAGTAACAATATACATTATGTGGAGATGACAGCATGTATCTAACTGCTGGAGGAAACTTATGTTTGAGTGGTTTTCAAAGTAATATTTACCTTCATCTTCTTCCACTATGGCTACAAGATCTTTCATTTCTAATCCATCATCACCACTGTCACTGTCCTTTTTCTCATTGGATCGTCTTCTTGGTGGAGGTACAGGTATACGTTTGACCTTTGAAGACTGACTGAAGACTCTCTTATGTCTGTTGGATGTTACTCATTACTATGACATTCAAACAATGAGGTACAACTGATCACCTCAGTATCACAATGGTTATGATGACAATTACTATTGCCAGAAGAACAGCACAAATCACTCCAACTACTGGAACTGCTATTGACAGGTCAGAGCCTCTTCCTACATTTAATATATTATCCAACTATCACACTGAGTATGTATGTACTGTATATACCTGGAGATGAATAGACTGAAGATATTTCAGCAACTTCTCCCTTGCCTACTGAAGTACTGGCTGAGATCTGTACTATATATGTCTCTCCAGACAGCAGATCACTTATCTCTACTCTAGTTATATTGTGAGGTACATTGATACTATTAATGTCTTCACTACTGGAGGCAGGCCAGTAGTTGACTGTGTAGTAGATGATGTGTCCTCTTGCCTCCACTAGACTGAGAGCAGTCCAGCTCACTATCATATGTGTAGCATTCACTCTCTCCACACTTAGATCTCTTGGAGCTCTTGGAACTGTAGTATTAAAAATGTTACAGTAGCATTGGATAAAAAGCATGTGATGATAATACTTACCATCTTGTTCAGCATATGTTATTTTGCTCATATTAAGTCCACTACCCCTCCCATTAGTAGCAAACACAGTCACATTGTAAGGAATTCCTTTTACTGGAATGAAAAGCCAAAGCACAGCTCAAAACAGCATTGTGCAGCAAAACAGCATTGCTAAACACTTAATACCTAGAATTTCAGTCAATATTGTGAGTTGGTCTATATCCACTGTTCTGCTAAGTTCAGTGCCAGTACTGATGTCAGTGATAGTGACAGTGTAGTTCAGAGTATAGTCATTTGGCTCTGCTGGTTCTTCCCATGAAATCTTCAGTTTCCTCTCCATCACACTCACCACCACTAAACCTTGTACTGGGCCAGGGACTGATTGAAATAACAAACAAATGAGCATAAAAGTAAGCACAACTTACAACAAACTGACCTCTGGCAGTGACTGGTCCAACCACAATACTTGGAAGGTGTTCAGACAATGCCTGAATGCTGACAGTGTACACACGTTGGGTAGTAGTCAGTTCAGTAAAAGTGGCAGAGAGATCATTGGAAGTTTTGTTTATAATTGTCACATTATGATTTGGATGATGGTAATAGACAAGATATCCAGTGACTGCATCTCCTCCAATAGGACTTGACCAGAATACACTTATGGTAGAACTTCCCTCACTAGTAGTGACAGTGAAATCCATAGGAGGGTTGGCAACTGTATGGGAAACAATACTCACAGTATACTCGAGTCATAATTATTTATTCAGTACCTCTTATACTGAGTTGTGCTGAATCTGATGATGGTTTACTGTTTTCTACAGTACATGTATAAAGTCCTCCCAGTCTCCCAGTCACATTCAGTGTGTGGATGTATTGAGAAGAATCAGTGTTATTCAAAACAGTCATACTCCCTGTGGTGACTACTTCAGAATCCGGATTGGTCCAAGTGACAGTGGTAGCAGGTCCACCAGTGGAGATACAGGTGAGGGTGAACTGAGGACTGGCTTTATTGTGAGCAGAGTGGAGAGTGAAAGATACATTACCCAGTATTGTGATATCTGCTCAAGAGAAAACAATAAGATATTGATATACATTACTTTATGGTATATATTTATACCCACCTCCACTGTTGTAGAGTCCAACATAGAGAGTGTGTTCTGTCATTGCGTCATCCTCTACCACACAGTGATATATCCCCTCAGATGGAGGATCAGTAGCAGTGTTCCTCAACAGTCTCACAACCATAGGACCTCTAGTTCTAACAAATCCTGAAACACCATCACTTCCCATACTACCAACTATAGTCCCAGTTGGTCCATACCAGTCTCCTCCAGAATGACGTTTCTTGAAATTGTTAATAACAGGACGGTTAGTATTACAGATCAGGGCAGTGTTCTCAGTGGATCCAATATCACTGAACCCCACATAACTACTGTTAGGTATCACAACATCATTAATATTTAGACTGAGATACACATCTGTAAAAGTAATTATTTTATAAATAAGCACTTGTTCTTACGTTCATCACTTACTTGGTCGTGTTTCAATCATTATAGCAGGACTGAATTCTCCAGTACCAGCACTGTTTACTGCTGCCACTGCAATGGAATAGGTAGCAGATGACATCAGATTTAAGACATGGGCTCGTCCTCCTATGGCAGTATGATTCTGTGTATCCCCACTCTCCTGTTCCTCATACTGCACTAAGTAACTAATTATGTCTCCATTATAATGGATGCAGTCCACTGGCCTCCACTGGACAGTAATTGCAGTACCAGTCACTTTTGATATGGTTACATGAGATGGGGGAGCAGATGGAACTATAATTGAAAAATGGAACATTGTAGCATTATCATGGTTAGTTTAGCAAATGATGAAAGGGTTTAACATAATAATATTACTAACCATCTGGGAGTGTGATGGCTATGAGGCTGTCTCTTGCAGTCTCTCCATCATTCAGTATTGCAGTCACAGTGATGGAGTACTCAGTGGCCTCCTGCAGACCAGTCAGGTTGTACATTGTCTCACTAGCACTAATGTCACTGATGTTATTAGAGTCAGTGAAACACTGAGTGTTGTTAGTGTTGGAGTAGGAGATGGAGTAAGTAGACACAGTTTTACTAGTGGATAGGAACTCCCATTTAACTACCAGTGAAGTTGATTTTATCATATCATTAATAGTTGCACGAACTATTCCTGTAATCAAAACCACAAACAATACATCTTCTTGGAACAAAATACATCAATGTCCTGCCTTACGTATTGTGGGGATGATGTAGTCATCACTAGCAGTAATATATTCTCCAGTGACAGTTACATTACATGTGTATATTCCTTCATCCTGTTCACTTAGAGGACTGATAGTGAGGCTGTCATGAGATATTGTGTACCTCTCTCCATTTATATCCCTTGGACCCATCCATTCAATGGTGGTAGTCTCATCATTGTTCACAAGTGTCACAGTACATGTGAGGGTGAGGCTACTACCAGCATACAGAGGAGGAGTGTGGGATGAGATGACATCAACAGCAGGTGCAGGGACTATGAGAATGACAATTAGAATTTAATGTTCATGGCTTGTGTAAGCTTGTAAACCTGCATATATTTAAGATGGTATATATTGAGAAAAATAAGAACTTACTGGTAACCACAAGGTTTGTCGAGTTGCTGCCATAATAGACTATAACTCTTGTTATAGTTGCAAAGGCTCTACAGGTGTAACGACTGCCATTTGATGTCATCAAAGGGTCAAAGTACAGCAGAGGATTATTGACTGAGGAAGGTTCAATAGGTCTACCATCCTGCCTGGTCCATACTATACCATGGTCCACCACAAGATGTGGTACTGCCTCCACAGAGCAGGTGAGGGAGTATGGCTGCCCAGCAGTGGGGGAACCACTGGCATGAGATATTGTCACAGGTTGTTGTGGAAGAGCTGCAGGGAAGGAATGCTCTACAAAAGGATTCATCATTAGTTGGCCTAGTAAGGGATAGAGTCACTGATTAAACTTCATTCTAGGATTCATGCACATTGACAACTTACTCATGACAGTGATATTAATAGCACTACTACTAGTAGCTTGCTTGACATTTCTTCCAGAGACAAACACAAAACATTGATATTGGCCACTATGTCTGTCAAGTAGTGGACTTATGGTGATATTGCGAGTGGAGGTCCTTCCTGCTTTATGTAGACCAGTTTGTGAATACTGATTTCTTGGTAAGCTTCTTGGACCAACCCATCCCATCGTGACACTCTCATCACTGTCCACATTAGGATGTAATGTCATAGTACATGTGAGTGTGACACTAGTACCAGCATACAGAGGAGTAGTGCGGCTTGGAGTGGTAACCACATCAGGTACAGGAACTGTGAGGGAATAGACATATACACACAGTGATGCACAACACATTTTTCATAATTATTATAACTTTTACTTAGAACAGCAACATTATTCTCTTTGCTCTGCACAGGTCCCTCTACAGTAAGATCTTCATCAGCAGTCAGTTCACATGTATATCTGCCAGTGTCTGAAGTAGCTAGAGGAGAGAAGGTGAAGGTGTTTCCTTCAGTAGAGATCCTATCTGAGGTGGTATCTACTGCTCTGCCATTGACCATCCAGGTCACCACTGGCTGTACAGCAGCCTCCACTAGTACTGATGACAGAGTGTAGTTACATGACAAGTTGAGTCTAGTTCCAGCACAGAGAGAAGCATTATCAGGACTGAGAGTGATGGATGGAGTAGGAAGACGAACTGAAAAAGAAATATTTTATACCTCTTATGGTAAGATATAAATATGCCTACATACCTGTGATAATGAGTTTCTCCAAAGCCATAGCATTAACAGCTCGTATGTATTCATATGTCATCTTTGGTCTGACAGTAACAATAACAGTGATGTTGCCACTATCTGAGATGGTAATAGGTGAGTAGGTGAGGGAGGCTGTGTAGCTGTCTCCACTACCACTGACAGTAGAGATGGTAATGTGACTGTCGTCAACAATGGCATCATTCCCTCTTCTCCAAAATATATCCAATGATTTGTTCACATTTGCATTTTGATTGTTGAATGAAATGTCAGCAGTTAACACTAACCCAGTCCCAGCTAATACAGAGTCACTGTGATTCCTAGTGATTGTCACTGTAGGCTGAGGCACTAAAGATCAACAAACACCAGCAACACAAGTATATATTACATAGCTTAGATAGATTGTACACTTACTTGGAAGGGTAATATTCACACTTGTTGTAATATTTCCATTAGCTGTACAAAAGTACTGTCCAATGTTTGATACATTTATTCTCCCTAGTGTGAGGATATGGTTTTGTCCTCGTATGGGTCCATTCCACATATACTTTGTGGCTGGTGTACTACTGCCATTAGATATAGCAGAACAATTGAGGACTGTTACATTATTAGATGTTGAAGAAGAGATGGAGATCAGTGTTTTATTTAAGATTGTACCTGGGTTAATATTTCATCACTATAATATAAGACATTTAGCTTATATGCATGTACCTTCTGTATTTAATGGACCAACAACTTTGGCTGAGGATGGTTTATTATTGGACACAGAACATCCATAGGCACCAGGTACAGTCATCCCAGATATATTCAGAGTGTGAATATATTGTCCTGTGACACTATTATCTAACACTGTTACTTGTGTATTGTTATCATTGTCAAGTATTATCTCAGAGTCTCTGGTCCATGTGACAGTGGTAGCAGGTCCACCAGTGGAGACACAGGTGATTACAGCATCATTAATACTATATTTAGATTCTAATATGGAAACACTTCCTATACAAATAAATACACCAATTGTAAACTGATAAATATGATGCAATAATATACATACCTCCAGACTCATACAGTCCCACATAGACACTCTCTCTTCCAGTACCACCTTCACCACTGACTGCAACTGTCTCAATATCACACCGATATATACCAGATGGTAGCTGACCATTGAAGCTCGGCACATGTTCTAGCCTAACTCTCTTATGTAGTCTGCTTATTTTGAAGCCTCGTTCCCTGTTACTATCAATGCTAAATCCATGGGGAAAGAACCAGTCTCCATGACCATCTGAACCACTGCAGCATGTGTCCAGGTCAGTGTGACAGACAATCTCTCTACCACTATCATGAGTAGCATTGCCACCTTGTCCCACTAGACTGAGGTCCACATATGAATTGTTGGGTAGTATCTCACCCATGAAGGTGAGATAAGGAGCAGTCTGAGGGTGGACCTCCATCACACACCAGAGGAGGTGGAACACCAAAACTGAAATCATCTACAATGTATTAAGTCATTAGCATTGGTGACGTGTAACAATGAAATACACACATAGGAATGTAAACGCTACACACTATATAGATCTTGGGATTAACATGTAATTTGAAAACAATTGCAAACTATCAGATTCTACCATTTATGTCACGAGGCATATCTAATTTACAGCTACTTACTTTTTGCTCCACACGTGGACTTGTCCAGCGAGAAAGAGCTTGCAATACGCCCGAACAAGTCACATTTATATAGACTTGGCAGTGTGAGAGGAATGCATTTTACGTCAACGAAGAGAACATATTTCTCTTATTCATCTCTTATAGCTACATGCTCCTGCGCACATAAATATTTTCCATGTATATATACGGTTTTCTCCGTATTTTGCGGATATGTACTGCTACGTAAATCCTCAGCGCGCGCACGCAATCACTGGCAGTCTTGTAGCTCTCACGTTATGACAGTCCTCATAACACTGTATTAACATACCTACCGACAGACCTCATCTTCCTATTGGGCATTTGGACGCAATGGCTCTGAATAGATGCTGTCTGCCCTTCTCCAATCAGAATCATGCCTTCGAATTCGTAAACACTTCGTAAACACATTCATATCTGATATACTAAGCTATATCTAGATCTAATGCCTGTATCTGTTGTGTGGTATATGTGGGTGGTGTGTGTGTTTTTGTATACATGCATCCTCTAAAACCCCAGGGCCATGAATTTCAAATACCCAAATATGTAACATCACATCTCGTTCTAGCCGGAGCGTCACATTTACTGTGCGCGCGCCGTTCTCAGACACTCCCCAAATCATGCACGCATGCGCATTCTGCTCGAACAATAAAATATATGCACACAAAAACACGTAAGTATTGTGGGTAGGTTAAAATACCAAACAGTTTAAAGACTAATGGTCACTTCTAGTAAAATCAATGTAAATGATGACAGCACATTAATTCCTATAGACAAACAAACGTAGTATATATTCAAACCACCACAAAATGTTGCAGTACAATGAAATTATATGGCATAGGAGTTTACATTAGTGTTGATTAAGAAAGATTGGAAGGGCAGTATTATGCTATACTAGTAGCAATAACCCTTCAACTGTGAGCATCACTGTATTTGTCATTGTTTTCATACACATGTTGATGGACTCACATTGGCAGTAATGCTGCCACTGGTAATAGGTGAGTAGGTGAGGGATGCTGTGTAGCTGTCTCTACTACCACTGACAGCAGAGACTGTAGTGCAAGTGTCATTGGCTATGACATCATTCCCTCTACTCCAAGTAATATCCAGTGATATATTTCCATTCACTCCACTCAAAGAGATGTCAGCAGTCAACACAAACTTAGTCCACTCTGACTTTTGCTGATGGCCACATTGCTAAAAGAAATGCAGATCTCTTAAGCTTTGTTACCCTCTATAAAATGACACAAATAATACTTTATAGCAATACAGAATAGTGTTTATGGTCTCATATCACAGAGCAAGAGACCTATCAACCTTTACTTCATCTATTGCTGAAGATTCATTATGAGACACAACACAGCCATAGGCACCAGCCACAAATATCCTGGAG
Organism: Theonella swinhoei; assembly: GCA_963970385.1. Classification (NCBI taxonomy): domain Eukaryota; kingdom Metazoa; phylum Porifera; class Demospongiae; order Tetractinellida; family Theonellidae; genus Theonella; species Theonella swinhoei. The sequence continues at coordinate 3,056,957 of OZ019949.1, read as the reverse complement.
TATGGATATATCGTCCTATAGTACTGTCATCCAACTGTGTAGTTATCATTATCTTAAGTTTTGTTGTCAGCATACTCAGGCCCAGATGATCAAGAGGGAATGAGAAAGACAGACTTCCGTCCGGAGTCGAACCCAGGTCTAATGACCAGCAAACCAGCACACCAGACACTGAGCCACGATCACCAGACAAAAGTCCGTCCCCTCATTCCCTCTTATAGCTGCAGTGGTCATTGCCTGACTGGCAACCTCACACTGCAGACCACCCAAATCATGTGCCGTCAGAACCCCGTTAGGAATCGACCGGTAACACCTTCTCATCAGAGTAGGAGCCATGGAGGGGGGACGGAAGTCTGTCTTTCTCATTCCCTCTTGATCATCTGGGCCTGAGTATGCTGACAACAAAACTTAATACATCTTTACCAGGTCACTAAGAATATTTAACAACTATCATTATCTTGTATTATCTCAGAGTTTCTGGTTCAAGTGACAGTTGTAGCATGTCCACCAGTTGAAATAAAGGTGAGTTCAAAGTCTGTAGTACTAAAATCTGATATAGCTAGCAAGGTTTCTACAATGAAGGAATTGGAATTTTAAAATGGAGAGGTATACTGGTGGTGAAATATGTACGGTATAACACACCTCCTGACTCATATATTCCAACATATAGTGTTTTGTTTTGAGTTTGGCTGACAGCAATATCACATCGATATATACCAGATGGTATTGCACTAATGTTGCTACCAGGTACAAGTGGCGGACTACTACCCAACGTGTGTACGCTGTCAGCATTCAGGCATTGTCTGAACACCTTTCAAGTATTGTGGTTGGACCAGGGGGGTTTCAGAGGTTTCAACTGAAACCCCCCCTTTTGCTGCGACTGTATAATAGCTCACATCTCACGAACACGTGCAGCTGATTTCTGTCGATTTCATGCTAGTTTGCGTTCGTCGCGCGCGAGTGTGCATTAGCGCTAGCACACTCAACGTAAGTATTTACAGACGCCTAGCGCCTACGAAGCGATTATCGATCTTCAAGAGTTTATATCTCTCAACTGTTGTTAACTCTAGTACCCTTTATTTACATTTCTATAACTGAAACTGGGCAGGGGTGACCAGGGTTAAGCAGGTCGTCATTCGCGCCGAATCGCGCGTGTGTAATTAACTGGGTGTGGCTTCAAAACATGCTACCCCCTTTCCCAAGTCTACCACTGGGTACACGTTGGAGCTGAATTCCCTGATCTAACCACTTCTGAGAAATAGGGTTTATTCCAATATCAGCATCTGGTAGAGAAGTTCCATTAGGGAAAAACCATCTCCACTTAAGTTTGAATTATTGCAGCAGTCAATGTGGCAGATAATAACATCTGTTTCTTCTTGTCCCACTAGAAATATATAGTTTGAGCGAATTGCAATTGTATCACTTGACGCCCTGAGCATGTGGGAGGTATACGTTTATTGTAGATAACTATTGATTGCTATGTGTTTGGTGTTCCATCTCTTCTGGTGTGTGGTGGAGGTCCACTCTCAGACTACTCCTTATCTCACCTTCATGGGAGAGACAATTCTTATGTGGACCTCATAGGTGTACCCACCTTGCGGTATAGCGATTTGAGTGGCTATTGGGGCGAGCTTCCTAAGATGAAAAAAATTAGCGCATGCTCGAAAGACATAACATGAGTTCTGAAGAGGAGAGAAAACTGGAAAGACGAAAACGGGATTTATAGACGTTCCATGGAGAGAATCACCTAAAGACTTAGAGAGATAGGAATCATAGGAGACAGAGCCTGGACAACGAGAGGGATCGGACTCAATGTGCTTATCCTATAGCTAACAAGTAAATAAAAAATTTAGGAAATTTGAAGTGTAATATAGGGATTGCATAAAAATGAACAGAGACAAGATTGGGACACAGGCATGCTATATACATCAACATACCTTATAGTACATTGATGTATATAGCATGTCTGTGTCCCAATCTTGTCTCTGTTCATTTTTATGCAATCCCTATATTACACTTCAAATTTCCTAAATTTTTTATTTACTTGTCTCTTGTCATTTTTTTACGATTGTAAGCAATAATTCTCACTAGAATGTGCTCTCCGCATCCATAAACGTCTGGCCAAGTATTGCTATTAACCACACTCTGAGCTACTGTATAAATGTGTGATTAGTAGGGCGTGGTTTGGTTGCAAGCTATAAGCGGCTGCTTACACTTACAAATTCTAGAGCAAACTTGCTAGTAAAGGTACTATTAGTCACTACCGCTTTGGCTTGGTGGTATCGTGGTAGAAGAGCGTGCCGTTTCATCAGCAGACAGCTTACCGGGTACGTATACATATACGCAGAGGTAGAGGTAGCACACTGTACGTGTGTGCAGTGTTCTGAGGGTGAGAGTTGGTCAACACATCTTTCTTTTGCTTATGTAGTACTAAGTGCTAGTTGCTATACAAATCGTCAACACATCTCTCATATTTCTCTATTATCAGCCAGTTCACTCTGTGCCTAGTTGCTACGCGCTAGTTGCTAAGCATCTACGCATGCGCGGCAGATGTAATGACGTCATTAACGACCTTGTCTCATTACGTAATCGATGACGCCTGCTACTATATTACGTACAACGTATGTACTATGCACGTACATTCAAAATGAAATTACGTAATCACTAATATACATGTACATGTATTGCATTGAGAGGAGTGTTAACATCAGTATTACAAGAATCACAAGGGTTAATAACATATGATTTTGTTATGTTGCTATTAGCGATGATACCTCTTCACATGCTGACTTTCAGGTTGATGGTTACCATGGTTGCTGATTTTTGCTCATTAGTTATCCTCATTCATAATACATTGCTGGGAGAGATAACGATCAGTAGTACAAGAACTACAAGGGTTGACAAAAATATTATACCTCTATTCCCCAGTACGTAATGATATCTTTCCACATACAAAGATTCAAGTTCATTGATTTTATGGTTATTGAGGTACGCTTCTTCAAGAAGAAGAAGAATAAGAAGAAGATGAAGAAGAACATGGACAAAATGTGGAAAGCACTTTTTGAGATATTACGCTTATCTTACATCACAGATCAACCAATTTTTGTTTCCTGGTTATTTTTCACACATTCTTCACCTTGATATCATTAAAAGTGAATCAACTTCAAATTGAAAGTGAAAATGAAGAATATCCTTATATATGGTTTTCAATGGGGATAGACCATAGCAATCCCTATATACACAGTACTACCGTACTGTGTGATAATTCTCCAAGGTTTGGGGAAGCCTACGCAAGCAGAGGGAAGGAGAAAGAAGACGGGTTCAACGTGCTACTGAGAAAATACCCTGCATAAGCAGTCAACTGAAAAGGTCTCGTTCACGCTCTCCCCATAATGTCATGTGTAGGGATGCGTCTATTTTGCCGGCATCATAATCCGTTAGTAAAAGCATGAAGCATAAAATGGGAATTAACGGAAAGTTTAGGAGCATATACACGAGTATTGCAGCTACGAGACAAGCTGTTGCGCTTTCCACATGGAAGGTTTCGCTTTCAGGATAAGTCAGAAGGCCGAGGCGCTCTCAATTTGCTGAACAGTGAAACGGCTTGACTGTTTGCTTCTGTGTCCTCTCGCTCGCTTACAGAACTGTCGAACATTGGGAAAAATTACTGTATTTTTTGCGCATACGCACACACGAAAAATACAACTGGCAGCTGGGCCGAGTCGAAGACCATCAAGACAGGAAACACAAGGGGTGTTTTCATCAGCATAATCGGTGAAATTAATGGGAATTGCTTAAAAGCATAACAGGGTAAAAAAGCATAATACACTTATCCCTAGCCATGTGTAGTCTAATCGCACGCTCATACGCCCACTCCACCTTCAGTTGGAGTGTCATACGCGAGCGCTATATACAGAGCCAAAGAACAAGCAGTAGCCTCCGCGGTTCAATATCCAGTAAAGCAGGCTATAGATATGACCGAGCCAAAGAAGCCATATCCGTCGTAGGATCGCGTCCTCCTATACCACTTGTATACGGGCGGTGACTGTTGTGCGCATGCGTGCACACGACGTGAGGGCTTGAGGGCTACATAAATAGCTAATAGCTAATGCAATGCATGTACCCAGAAATTAGAAACACAAAAAATTAATTAAGTAAAGTAGAATAACATGCTCTTGTAAAATAGAAAGAAGAGGATGACACAACTTCAGTAGGTGGTTTATTCCATTGACGTGGAGCATCACATTGATTACTATGAGCAAATGGAACTTGGGGTGGTATAAGTGCTAGACCTTGTTGACATTAAGTTTTCATTTTCTGTAACGAACAGGACATTTAAATACCAAGTCATGGGTTAACTTATACAAATAGCACATCTTTAAGGCCTGACGCCTAGCCTCAAGTGTTGGTAAGTTTAGCATATGAAGACGTTCCCAATAAGTTAGATTATGCTACATACTTTGGTAGCAAATCTGCACAGATTCAATGGCTTCAATAAGGTAGGGATCCCATACAGGAGCAGTATATTCCAACAGAGGCCTCACAAATGAAATGTAGAATAGCTTCAATGTGATAGGTAAGCAACCACAATAAAGTGACGGTAGAGCACACCCATATGTCTCTTAGCTCATCCCATGATAGATTAGAAGAGATGTAACCCCAGATATTTGTAGGACTGTACTCTCTCCAGAGGTTGACCATTGATCACAAATATATATAGTCACATTTGGTAAATGCTTGCTGGACAATAGAAATGATTTACATTTTTTATGTTAAGTTATTAACTAATTCAGTCCGTAAATCCTGGGTATCAGAAGAAATCTGAACAGTTCTGTACATTACTACATCATCAGCAACGATTGCAACTTACTGCTGTGAAGTGATAACTCTGCAGACCATCAATATTTTAATCAAAAATAATAGAAGCCTTAATACTGACCCTTAAGGTACACCTGATGTGACATCAAAAAAGAATGATGCAGCACCAGAAACAGCAACTTGTTGTTGTCTACTGTAGAGGTAACTTGAGATCCAGGCAACAAGGTGAGAAGGTATATCAAGTGAGGATAACTTGGTGATTAGTTTTGCATGAGGAACAGTGTCAAGAGCTTTTTGAAGGTCAAAGAACATAGCCTGCATTTCGGCGGCACCATCCAAGTGATCGTGCCATTCCTGCACTTGCTATGAAAGTATAGCTCCTGTTGTGATTATGCCAACTAAAAACCTCCATTGTTGGTCTGAAAATACAAGTATACTGCTCAGCTTCTCATAAATGTGATGTTCACGGACCTTACTAATGATTGGTAATATTGAAACAGGCCAATGGCTTTTAGGATCATGTGTTTCTCCTTGTTTATGTATTGGAATAACAAATGAGGTTTTCAAGCTCCCAGTGATTAATATACACATACAATGTTGTGGTATGCAGAACTAAAAAGTGGAGCAGCCACGTCTTCTGAAGGATGCGATGCTAGGCTATTAACTAATACCAACTTTGCTAATGAGACTCCAGCATGACTGAACCACTCCAGTCACAAATGTAAACCCCAATTCATCTCACTTTTGCAATAAAACATAGCTACCATGATGTAGAGATGGCAAAGCTAAACATCATAGAAACAAGATGTGGTATTCATAAAGTGAAGTAGACTAAAAGAAATGCATAGTAACTCCCTACTCATGTTGTATAACTAAATTTTGCTATGTCTAGTATATTGCTATGCAGCAGAGAAACATCTACAGTATAGTTTCTTGTATAAAGGTTCAAACCACTTGTTTGAAGTTGGAATATGTTTCAAAACTGTCCACATAGTTAGCAACCACCTCTTGGCAGAAGGCATAGTGTACCTGTCAGGAGGAATATGTAGAGAACTGGTGATTAACACACCATATTCTGTGAAGTACTAATCCAAGTTGTATATAAGGTTAGCTAGCACATGTAAGATATTAAAATTAGTTTGTTGTGTTAACTTTTCTTACAGCATCAGGGACCAGTCCAGCTCTCTGTATACGTGCAGACTTGACTGCCTGGAAGAAGTCAACCACACCTTCTGTCTTCAATCTCTCCAACTGAGAGTGCAGACAGATGAATGTCCCAGTACGACCCACTCCATCACTGCAAGAATTAAAGTATCATTACTATATTATACCCTTTCTGTACACAAAACAATCCATAAAGTAATGAATGCACTAAAGTGCAGAATTGTCGGCGGTGCGCATGCGCAAAACATAAACTCCGCCTCGCGTACATGCGTGCATAGGCTAATGAATGCACTAAAGTGCAGAACCCTCGGCGCCACGCGTGCGCGAATCCTGAAAAGCGCACGCGCTACTGAAATGCGTGCAACGGGAAGTATACAGAAGATTTGTGAGCAAAACGCGGAGACTAAAGAGAAAGAAGCTCGCTGCCTTACATTGAGTCGTATTTTAGGTAGCATTTAGCCTACTGTTAGCCTTTTTAAGAGCTTTAGAAAGCTCTGCCGTCGAAAAGTTGCGCAGAATACCGCTGCAATATCGCTATAGGATGCCATAGGTAAGCAAATAACGCCATAACTTTTGAAGGAAGCGGTTTCAGAGAAAACCCTACATATTTTTTGACCTCCGTTACCCGCTGAGTACGTGACAGAGGTTTCAGGACGAACAGACGCTCCAGAGGTGAGATGTGACTTAACAGACACACACACACACAGACCCAACTACAGTAACCCTCGCTGCGCATGCGCGCCGAGGGTTAACTAGCAAGCCAAGTGGCTCTGTATACCTACACTGCAGTGCTGGAAGCGCTATAGCTTTGACCAGAGCAGTACGCATGCTTGTACTCCCTCATGCAGTAACCTCTGGTGCTTCCCTGTACATCGAACAGGAAAAACTGATCGCGGGTAAGCCAGAGTAATTAGCATATTGGCTCTTTCGCTTGTGTTTCACGCCATAACTCTTGAACGCAGTTGTTTCAGAAAAATCCCCACAATATTTTTGATAATAGTATGCCACTGAGTATGTACGTTTTTTATAGCACGATTACTCATTCGAGAAGTGATATATTTAGTAACAGACACACACACACACACACACACACACACACACACACACACACACACACACACACACACACACACACACACACACACACACACACACACACACACACACACACACACACACACACACACACACACACACACACACACACACACACACACACACACACACACACACACACACACACACACATACAAGACCAATGAATGCACTAAAGTGTAGAACCCTCGGCGCCACGGGTGCGTGAATCCTGAAAAGCGCACGCGCTAATGAAATGCGTGTAACGGAAAGTATACGGAAGACTTGTGAGCAAAAGACGGAGACTAAGGAGAAAGAAGCTCGCTGCCTTACATTGAGTCGTATTCCAGGTAGCGTTTAGCCTACTGTTAGCCTTGTTACGAGCTTTAGAAAGCTCTACCGTCGAAAAGTTGCGCAGAATACCACTGCAATATCGCTGTAGGATGCCGTAGGTAAGCAAATCACGCCATAACTTTTGAATTAAGCGGTTTCAGAGAAAACCCTACATATTTTTTGACCTCCTTTGCCCGCTGAGTACGTGACAGAAGTTTCAGGGCGAACAGACGCTCCAAAGGTGAGATGTGACTTAACAGACACACACACAGACCCAACTACCGTAACCCTCGCTGCGCATGAGCGCCGAGGGTTAACTACAGTAACCCTCGCTGCGCATGCGTAAAGTGCGGACCCTCGGCGCTACGCGTGCGCGAACCTTGATAATGCGCATGCGCGCTTTCTTCAGGGAAATAGCCGACCATACGTATGCTTTCAACGGAGCAGTGCTGGATCTCTTGACGGTGACCGGAACGGTTTCAGAGAAAACTTCAAATCTCCGTTGCCGCTTAGTACGTGACAATATTTTCAGGACGAACAGACGCTCCAGAGGTGAGATGTGACTTAACAGACACGCGTACAGACACACAGACCGCGGGTCCTTCTACGTGTAACTTGGATTGGCATTGGGCTAGGGCTAGGACTAGGGCTAGCGGCTAGGGCTTATAGGCGCATATATTGCATTACATCATGCGAAAAGTGTTAAAAACGCGCTTACACGTTACACGTAGAACCTGCCCACAGACCAGCTGTGCATGAGCACGGAAATAGGCCTTGACGTTACATTGAACCCCCACCTCCATCTATAAAGTATACGGAAAATAGCGAAGAATATACTGGTCCCGCTACAGTTGCTCGCTCTATCAGTTGGCGTTTGAAGCAACGCTGGACTCGCTGCCTATCCATAGTGATGCCTCCCCGGTGCGTGAACCGAGCAAAAAGTAATCGAGGTAAACCGGTACTAATTAACAATTGGCCTTTTCGCTTGTTTTCAGGCCATATCTCCTGAACGCCGTAGTCTTAGCAAAATCGCACATTATTTTTCAAGCCCTTGTAGCACTGAAGCCGTTGGTATCGCTCAATAGTTTCTTGTAGCCTGTAGCGCGGGAATAGTAGTCCACACACACACACACACACACACACACACACACACACACACACACACACACACACACACACACACACACACACACACAAGTGGCGTAGCTAGGATTTCAGACTTGATCGGGCGCAAAGCGCCGGAAAATATTTTTCACCGGAAGCCACGCCCGTTAATTAAATCGCGTTACTATTGTACGCAAAAGATTAGCAAGAACAGTGTTTGGGGCTAGTCTTGAAGTAGATTAGCTAGCTTCATCCGTCTCGGAGGTGTTCTGGCAATTAAACGCCTCGATATGTTTCATGAAGCTTGAAGCTCGAGCACCTTTAGAACCCCCTCTGGCTATGCCACACCACACCACACACACACACACACACACACACACACACACACACACACACACACACACACACACACACACACACACACACACACACACACACACACACACACACACACACACACACACACACACACACACACACACACACACACACACACACACACACACACACACACACACACACACACACACACACACACACACACACACACACACACACAAATACACACACACACCGACGAAAACAGTAACCCTCGCTGCCCATCAGCGCCGAGGGTTAATATCATTTTTATCAGTGCACCTGCACATGACAATGATGTGTCTGCTGGGGCTGGTCCTCTGGGCCTTGCTAAGGAGGTCCACCAGGGAGAGTATGGCTGAGGGGTGTGGCACCTCCTCCAGGGGCCAGCTGGACAGCTGCAGGAGTGTGACAATCATGTCTGCTGATGTCCCCTCACTCTCTGCCACCTCCAGCCTCCTCTCAGTGATGTCTCCATAGCCACTCAGCCTCTTCACAGTGACAGTCAGTTTACCATACACCTCCTCAGCACAATCCACACCTCCACTACCTGAACCTTCTGGCCAGAAGCAATAGCTACTCTCCTGCATAGTAGAGAAAGTACATTGTGCTACCCACATACATATATGCACATGCATGTTATGAACAAAGTTTTTATGTATTCATATAGTGGTACCATGTCATTCTCCTTCATCTGACTGAGCATGACAATACAGCTACACTGATTCTCCCACACCATCCTCCAGAAGTCACACACAGTGTTCTCTAGAGGACCCTGGGTTGCAATGTAGGCTCGACGTTGCTTGTATCCCTGCAATAATGATTAAGTGGCTAAAGGATCTGTGGGTAGAGAAGAGAGTGTGTTGCTCACATCAATGAAGGAGGCATTGATGTAGTCAGAACCAGGCTGTTGGCCATACCTCAGTCTCACACGAGCAGCTTCATCTGAATAAGTGCACAGATATCATTAATCATAAAAATTAACCCTTGCAGACAAAAATGGCATGTATAATTATCAGAACATAAAATATGTATTGAAAATATGTAGGATTGAGATATTTTTGATGTGACTCAATTAGCAGTGGGTGTGCAATAAAAAGTGGGTGATAGGGGGTATTGATAACTGAAATGTGCTCACATAACTAAACATAAATGCATGTATGAATAAGCTGTTTGTCATTGGGCATTGTAAACCGTTTGTTTCCTGTATTTATTCCATTTTTGTACATATCCCTATGTCTTCTCACTATGTGTGTGTGTAATAAAGCATCACCTCATCTGCTATTTTATACTTATCCTATGTACATTGCAATGTTTGCCTTACTAATGGTCTGTTTACACATTGTCTTCTGTTGTTTTGCTTTGAAAGAGCTCAGTGCTGTATTTACTTGGGGTAGTAAGAAACACAATAATCCATAAACAATATCAACCACATGCAAAAGTATATGGAGGATGTTATTACACTGGATGACTCAGGGGCATGCAGTGTTAACATAAAGTAAATGTGTTTGTGTCAGTGAATTGTATACACTCATACTATATAAAGACTAACTCAGGGGCATGCTGGATAAACATAAAGAAAGAAAATGTGTTTGTTTCAGTGCAATCTCTACACACATACTCTGAACTAACTTGGTAGCTTGTCTGAAAACCTGTTCTTCTCAACATTGTACTGTGCCTTAGCCTCCAAGTATGATGCCTTGACTTCTGAGCTCACACGCTCTAGAATCTAAATGAGAGAGGAGAGGGGAGAGGGTGGGAAGAAGAGAGGGAGGGAGAGAGATCAAAAAAGAGTAAATATATAACATTGGAGGGAGCTGCATGCATAAGTTATGCTTGGTCATATCATAAAGTGTGCACCAGTTGGGTTATTACAATCTTGTTTTCTTAATTTTTGGCACTACCATCCCTACGTACATCCTTCAACATTTTAATGAAATGTTTTACACTTGTATAACATTGGAGGGACAAAGGGAGTAAGAACAACATAGAGTGAATATGAAGTTCCATAGTTAATTGCTAAAGATCAGAGATGGTGCATTTTGTGAATAATTATAATGTACCATATACCTGAAACTGTTTCTCAAAGCCAGTCATAGTTTCTCCAGTGATATTCCTCTTCATCTGGTTGATACTGATCCTGATGTCTGCAGCTGCTATGTCTGTCTCCCCACACAACACAAGTTCACTCATAGCATCATGGATGAATATATACTGAGCCTGTAGACAGTGAATATGTGAAGCAGAACTGCAATGCAGTATAACTCTATTGTATGTAATAGGTCTACCTGTGTCTGGACCATCTTCATACGCTGTCCTCTCATGCCCTTCAGGATGTTATAGATACTCAGAGTTCCCTCTCTCTTCATCTGCTGCATCACACGGTCCAGGAGGATAAAGGTACCAGTACGACCCACCCCAGCACTGCAGTGTACTAGCAGGGGCTGGTCCAGGGACACTGGATGCTCCTTACGCACACGTCGAATGAAAGAGATGAGGGACATGGCATTCTGAGGTAGACCATGGTCAGACCAGGCAGTGTAGTGCATGTGAGTGACTGTCAACTCATTTTCTGAGTCAGAGGTCTGTTGGATACATAATAATCTTTTGTAACAGATACTATGAGGTTGTTAATTTCTCTTACTGATTTAAGTAGCAGTTTTCTGATTTCACACTCAGCAGATGGCACAACAGAAGTAAGAGTCACAGTGAACTTTGAGCCTTGATCCACAGTGGTGTATACTTTATCAGGCCAGTATTGTTCACACTTCCACTACACACATATATATATTAGCAGTAGTAAGAATAAACTGTTGTGTAGGAAGACACAAATGTAAACATGCAGATGCGTTCTTCTGTGCATAACATCTCTCATCTCATTAGATAGACTCATCTATGACATAAATAAATGATACGCTTAATTAGAGTTAGGGCTAGGGTTAAGGCTAGTACTAGAGATGATTGACCAATTAGAAGAGAGATTTGAAAAGGTATCCTGGGATGATTCTATGGCATAATAATAGCTGAATAGGCTAAGGGAAACCATGAAAGTACAATTTGCTGTTGCTGGTGTATTTACTTTGTTATCCTCCACACAGCGAGTGAGCATGACAATGGTAGTGAGCTGGTATTCCCACACCATCTGCCAGAACTTCACTACTGTCTCTTTAGTTGGACCTGCAATATACACAGGAGAAAAGTAAAGATATAGATTTTACATTTATGAAGATTTTAGTTTATGTATGCATTATTGAATGATACACATACAAAGGTAACCTTGTGAAGCTATGTAGGCATGTTTCTTGTCAGGGTAGCCCTGTGGATAAGTGATACATAAACTCTATAGCAGTTCTTCTTTCTAAACTTCATATTAGTTGGCTTACGTCAATAAGAGAAGCATTAATGTAGTCTGATCCCTCCACATCTGAATCTCCTTTCAGCTCAACATGTGTGTGGTCATCTGCAGATGTACATAATATTGAGTAGTGCCTTATCAACATACAGAAGATTATAATACTTACAAGGGTAGATGTTTTTGAATCTGTTCTGTGGTATGTTACAGGGAAGAGTAGCAATCTGACTTGCTGGCTTAGGTAGCTGTATATGTCTCTCCAGAGAGCAGATCACTTATCTCAACTCTAGTTATATTGTGAGGTACATTGATGATCTTATTTTCTTCACTTCTGGAGGCAGGCCAGTAGTTGACTGTGTAGTAGATGATGTGTCCTTTTGCCTCCACTAGACTGAGAGCAGTCCAGCTCACTATCATATGTGTAGCATTCACTCTCTCCACAGTTAGATCTCTTGGAGGTTGTGGAACTGTAGTATTTGAAACTTTGTAATGTTAACACTGAAAAAAAGGGGTGGTTGTTTTGACCAGTGTGTGTGGTCACCTCAGTTGCATTACATGACTATACGTAAACCTGTCTTAATTGGTATTCAAAAGATATGTGGAACATAATTATTACGATTTCCTCTGTGAGATAAGGTATTTCAAAGTGAGTACCCAGACATCATTCCTTATGGATATCCTATATCTCTTTCAGAGGTTGTAGTTACAATAATAGCCATGTTGCAACTGAGATAACCAGCACACCTAATGACCACCCATTTTTTGCAGTGAAAACAAAACTATAATACTTACCATCTTCTTCAGCATAAGTTATTTTGCTGACACTAGGTCCATTACCCCTTCCATTAGTAGCAAACACAGTCACATTGTAAGGAATTCCCTTCACTGAAGGAGATCAGAATGAACCTTCACATATCACTGCTAGTTACACATATGTTCACATATCATACCAAGAGTCTTGGTCAACATTGTATATCTGTGTACATCCAGTACAACAGTTCTGCTCAGTTCAGTGCCAGTACTGATGTCAGTGATAGTGACAGTGTAGTTCAGAGTATAGTCATTTGTCTCTGCTGGTTCTTCCCATGAGATGTTCAGTTTCCTCTCCATCACACTCACCACCACTAAACCTTGTACTGGACCAGGGACTGGAATGACACATAAATACAAATGAATTTGCCCCCCCCCCCTCCCAAACACAAATATACTTTAAATTCACAAAATATCTCATGAATAGCAATACCGAACTTTTAAATATACTGTATTTTAATATACCTGGAAGTAAATACACTGAAGATATTTCAGCACTTTGTCCCTTGCCTACTGAGGTATTGGCTGAGACCTGTATTATATAGGTCTCTCCAGACAGCAGATCACTCATCTCTACTCTAGTTATATTGTGAGGTACATTGATACTCTTAATGTCTTCACTACTGGAGGTAGGCCAGTAGTTGACTGTGTAGTAGATGATGTGTCCTCTTGCCTCCACTAGACTGAGAGCAGTCCAGCTCACTATCATATGTGTAGCATTCACTCTCTCCACACTTAGATCTCTTGGAGCCCTCGGAATGGTAGTATTTAAAACTTTGTAATGTTAAAACAAAATTGTAATACTTACCATCTTCTTCAGCATAGATTATTTTGCTGACATTAGGTCCATTGCCCCTTCCATTAGTAGCAAATACAGTCACATTATAGGGAATTCCCTTCACTGAAGGAGGTGAGAATGAACCTTAACATATATTGCATGGTAGTTACACATATCTTCACATTTCATACCAAGACTCTCAGTCAATATTGTGTATCTGTGTACATCCAGTACAAGAGTTCTGCTCAGTTCAGTGCCAGTACTGATGTCAGTGATAGTGACAGTGTAGTTTAGAGTATAGTCATTTGGCTCTGCTGGTTCTTCCCATGAGATGTTGAGTTTCCTCTCCATCACACTCACCACCACTAAACCTTGTACTGGGCCAGGGACTGGAATTACACATAAATGCAAATGAATTTACCCCCCTAAAACTCAAATGCACCTTTAAATTCAAAAAATATCTCATGAATGCTAATAGCTATACCCAAATATACCTGTATTTATGTATTTTGGTATATATATACCTGGAAGTAAATACATTGAAGATATTTTAGCACTTCGTCCCTTGCCTACTGAAGTATTGGCTGAGACCTGTACTATGTATGTCTCTCCAGACAACAGATAACTTATCTCTACTCTAGTTATGTTATGAGGTACATTGATACTCTTAATGTCTTCACTACTGGAGGCAGGCCAGTAGTTGACTGTGTAGTAGATGATGTGTCCTCTTGCCTCCACTAGACTGAGAGCAGTCCAGCTCACTATCATATGTGTAGCATTCACTCTCTCCACAATTAGATCTCTTGGAGGTTTTGGAACTACACAATATGTAGTTTAACTTAAATATCTAAAGTAGAAGAGATGCCATGTAGTTACTTACTTTCTTCTTCAGCATAAGTAACTTTGCTGACATTGGATCCTTTGTCCCTCCCATTAGTAGCAAACACAGTCACATTATAAGGGACTCCTTTATCTGAAGATAGTCACACTGATGTAATGTGTGCACTTCCTTATGCATCAGGCATACCAAGAGGTTGAGAAAGTACTGTGAACTGCTCAATATCCAGTACCACAGTTCTGCTCAGTTGAAGGAGGTGAGAATGAACCTTAACATATATTGCATGGTAGTTACACATATCTTCACATTTCATACCAAGACTCTCAGTCAATATTGTGTATCTGTGTACATCCAGTACAAGAGTTCTGCTCAGTTCAGTGCCAGTACTGATGTCAGTGATAGTGACAGTGAAGTTCAGAGTATAGTCATTTGGCTCTGCTGGTTCTTCCCATGAGATGTTCAGTTTCCTCTCCATCACACTCACCACCACTAAACCTTGTACTGGACCAGGGACTGATTGAAATAACAAACAAATGAGCATAAAAATAGCAGAACTTACAACAAACTTACCTCTGGCAGTGACTGGTCCAACCACAATACTTGGAAGGTGTTCAGACAATGCCTGAATGCTGACAGTGTACACACGTTGGGTAATAGTCAGTTCAATAAAAGTGGCAGAGAGATCATTGGAAGTTCTGTTTATAATTTTCACATTATGATTTGGATGATGGTAATAGACAAGATATCCAGTGACTGCATCTCCTCCAATAGGACTTGACCAGAATACACTTATGGTAGAACTTCCCTCACTAGTAGTGACAGTCAAATCCATGGGAGGGTTGGGAGCTGTAGGAAGCAGTAGGGAAGATGCATCTCATTTGCATGGTCAAGTGATATTTTCTATTGCCTTCGATATAAAGCTGTGCTGAATCTGATGTCTTGTCATTACCCACAGTACATGTGTACAGTCCTCTCAGTCTCCCAGTCACATTCAGGGTGTGGATGTACCGAGGTAAAGTATAATTGTTTGCTAGAGTCATATTTTGTATGGTAACTACCACAAAGTCAGCTGTGGTTCTGGTCCAAATGACTGTGGTAGCAGGTTCACCAGTGGAGATACAGGTGAGGGTGAACTGAGGACTGGTTTCATTCAGAGCAGAGTGCAGAGTGAATGATATATTGCCAGGTATTCTGATATCATCTGAAAATGTACGAACAGAAGTTTTCACTACACATTATTAAAAAGATAACACTACCCCTACTGTTGTACAGTCCAACATAGAGAGTGTGTTCTGTCATTGTGTCATCCTCTACCACACAGTGATATATCCCCTCAGATGGAGGATCAGTAGCAGTGTTCCTCAACAGTCTCACAACCATAGGACCTCTAGTTCTAACAAATCCTGGAACATCACCACTACCCATACCACCAACTCTGGTCCCACTTGGTCCATACCAGTTTCCTCCAGAATGACGTTTATTCATTTTACCAATAACAGGACAATTAGTATTACAGATCAGGGCAGTGTTATCAGTTGATCCAATATTACTGATCACTACATAACTATTGTTAGGTATGATAACATCATTTAGACTGAGATACACATCTGCAAAAAAGGCAAAGATGTTATTTTGTAGATAAGAATGAGCATTTGGTTAACATTCAATCAATATTACTATAGACTGCTTCATATTTACAGCCAAAATATTATGACATTCCTCAATCATGTTTACACTCACTTGGTTGTGTTACAGTCATTATAGCTGGGCTGAGTTCTCCAATACCAGCACTGTTTACTGCTGCCACTTTAATGGAATAGTTAGTTGATGACATCAGCTTTGAGATAGTGGCTTGTTTTTCTACAGCAGTACGAGTCTGTGTATCACCATTCTCTTCTTCTTCATACTGTAATAAATACTCTGTTTTGTTTCCATTGTAACCATTGTAATGGCTGCAGTCCACTGGCCTCCACTGGACAGTAATTGTAGTACCAGTCACTTTAGATATGATTACATGAGATGGAAGAGGAGATGGAACTACAATTGAATATTACAGCATGTGTTTCCAAGCTGATGCACATTTAGCATTTATAATGCACAGTAGGTACAAAGAGTGAGTAGTAACTGATAAAATGGCTTAACAATTACTAATGAGCTGTTAGTATATACTAACCATCTGGGAGTGTTGTGGCTGTGAGGCTGTCTACTGCAGTCTCTCCATTACTCAGTATTGCAGTCACAGTTATGGAGTAATCAGTGGCCTCCTGCAGGGAGGCCACTGAGTACTCCATCACTGTAGGTGAGGGAGGCTGTGTAGCTGTCTCCACTACCACTGACGGCAGAGACTGTAGTACGAGTGTCACTAGCTATGACATCATTCACTCTCCTCCAAGTAATATCTAGTGATATATCTCCATTCACTCCACTCAAAGAGATGTCAGCAGTCAACACAAACTCAGTCCCAGCATATACAGGACCACTGCGACTTTTGGTGATGGTCACATTAGCCTGAGCTGAAAAGAATTTGTAGTCTATGAATTATACTCAAACCTTTCAAGTTTTCTTTCCCTCTATATATACGTATCATCAATGACATGAACACTATCAAGAGATGCATAAACATGTACCTTGTTCCGCTTGACTGATACCCGTCCAGATGAAAATGAACACCAACCACACAACAATCATAGTCAGCTACAATCAGCTATAGCCACCTTTAACGAATACGAACACTTGCAATGCACTCATTGCAAGTCACATTTATACACAGGTGAAACACTCTGCAGTTTGTTTTGAGAGTTGTGTCATTGGGGCGAGCGTGACTCCTCTGGCGGCCTCCAGGCCTCCCTACTAGCCCCTCCGGCGACCTCCTAGACTTTTGCGCATGTGCGCCATCTTGACTCATAGCGCGTGAGCTTGCGCATGCTCTAGGGATGAATTCCGCTCCCTCCTCTTCGGCAGGTCAAAGGTCATACGTAGGTAGAGGCGGGTATTGCGGAACACTCACGAAATTCTTGGATTCGTGGATTTACTCGATAACCCAAGGCACACTCGCGCGCGCGTGCAACATGACCGGTGGATTTGCACATGCGCGCGCTACGGATCCGGTGTTGCAGCATAGGTGGACCCCCCTTATCAGGGACCCCTGGTCTACCAATCCTAGGAATGGTGGACCCCCGGTCAACAGGAGATTTTAAGCTTTTAAGCTCCTGTTGACCCCAGTCCACCCTGGTGCTAGAAATGGTGGACCCCCAGTCAACCTGTCCTAGGACTGGTGGACCCCCAGTCCACCCTAGTGGACCTATGGGGTCCACCTATTCTAGGATGAGTGGACCTCCCCCTGAACAGGTGGACCCCTATCTGCTAGGTTATGGAAGCCAAGTATGGCTCTCACCCACTCAAGTATCCCTCATACATTGATGTAGTCAACCAACACAGTGATATACTGACAGAGACTATCAGTGATGACCTGATATTTTTTATTAACAAATTCATTGAGTTAGGATTTGTCACTAGAACAGCCACTACTAATGTTCTCAGTCAACATGTGGTGGGGAATGGGGAGAAGGCTGGGCTGCAACTTAGTCTTCTCACTGCATACTACAATAGAACACGTAACAAGGAGAAATGGTTTGACAAATTTGTTGGTGTGTTTTCATCTGAACCTGCTTATGAGGATCTTGCAGATAGAATGACAGTAGCATTAGAAAAGATGAGGTGGAGTGATTTTGGCTCATCAATGACAGAGCCTCTACCTCAGTTAGGGAAGAGTCCCCTCTTCAGGTCACCAATGAATGCCTTTGTCCATTATATCAAAATTGGTTACAAACAATGTGAAATTGAGAAGAATCTTAATGTTTTGAAATGGCCACCAACTCCTTCAAAGATATTCATTGATCTGGCTCTGCTAGGTTATGGATCGCTTGCTAGGGGCCCGGATGGATGGTCAGCGGGTTATGTGACTTCTCTAGGTAGGGCTATGCTTAGGGGCTGGCATCTGCATAGCTGTCACTCATTATCCTTCGCCTCCTAAAGTCATACAATTGTTTATGGTACAAGTAGATCTAAAGCGTAAGCTTATCCAAAGCCAGGCCCACGATTATAAAGCAAGAGGTTTTGTGACCTTGTCTAGTTGATTAGAGCAGGGCGATGAGGAGAAGCTAATGGAAGATAGTAAGGCGGGCGATAGGCTCAACGATTACTATCTCACCCCAGTGTTTAGCAGAACTCGAGATCCAATTTCCGATCCCATTTCTTCATTTCTTTCCTGGTTTTACCACTATCCATCTATAATAGGCCATACCGAATACGCTGCGTGAGACGCGTGTTGACGCCTGCGGCACGTATCATGTGTGAAAATGAACCAGGCCTTCTCCCCTCGTTCCCCCCCCCGCATTTAATTTATTGAGGAGGGAGAAGGCCTGGGAACGAGGCTAGTGTTAACTAATACGTAACCCTTGTATTTTATGAGGGTATTCCCCGCTAGTGGAGCGAGCCCCCCCCCCCCCCCCCCAAGGGAGTCTTGGCGGCGCTTGCGACCACTTTTTGTGGATTTCTGCTGCATTTCCTGTCTTCGCAGTCTCCGAGTTCCCAGTCCACAAATTATGTACGCATGCGCATTTCAAGTGTGATGTGCCATGACACATGACAATACAGCGTTTTTCACAGATCTTGCAGTCCCATGCGTAAAATCGACATACGGATGAGCTTTGATCTTTCGAAGTGCGCATGTGCAGAATTCAAATCTTCAAAGGGATTGCGCGCATGCGTATGTCGCTTCACGCATGAAAACCGCTGTACAGAGGTTTGTCCGATTCCGAGTTTAATATATCACGCATGCGCACACCGACTGGCCTACGAACGAGCCATGTAGCCGCAAACAGTAAGTGCACCACTCTTTACGTTTATATCTGACCGAGACTCTTTCAATTATGAACGTCGTAAAGAGTGGCACACTTGCTATTGGCTGCTACTTGGCTCGTTCGTAGGCCTGTCGGTGTGCGCATGCGTGATATATGAAGTCGGAATTGGACAACCAACCTGAAAACCTCTGTAATGAACAAACAGACAAAAGTAATGAAGTTATAGTATATTGGGTAGGCTATAGTATTAACTATACAAAGAGTTTAATAGAGTCCTAGTCACCCCTAGTAAAATCAATATCAATGACGACAGCATATTAATTCCTGTAGACAAATAGAAGAGTGGCAAACTGTTTATATGTTCAAACCACCACACAAAAAATGAATGAAGTTAGATGACGTAGGCCCATATTCACTTCACTTTACAGCAGCATAGAGTAAGAGAGATGGGGGTAGGCAGCATCATGCTATATCGCCACCGACTATGATTACACAGCAAATGGCCCCATGCAGTCTCCCATGCCCATTGGCTCCTATGCAACTGTACCACCATCACTCACATTATACTTTCAACAATACCTGAGCATGTTGGTTCATCTTCTGACCATATTCCTTCATCACATATTCTGACATCAGTTCCCACTAGTTCAAGGCCATCTTCACAGCTGTACATTGCTCTGACTCCATCACTCACCACAGTACCACCAGGAGGATCAGTCAGCTCAGGACATGTATCTGCATGCATTTAAAAGAACAATATAATCATGGTACATAGAAAGTGTGTATAATATTTGATGACCAATTATCTATCTGTTGCCATTATTGACTTTTATTCGTGCACAATTACATGCAACGGGGAAGGCCTGGGAACCGAGGCTATCCAATTACTCTGACCTCTTGACCTTGACTGACACTAAACTAGGAACCGAGGCTAATCCAATTACTCAGGCCTCTTTCTATACATGACCCCATGTCAACAACATATTCCTTCACTGAGCTGAGTAAATCATCAAAATCTTATTCCCAAAGCTCACTTCCCAATACATATGCTGTTTTCTTTATACTATTAAGCTTGTTAAAATTTACATATCTGTCGCTTAAAAGCTCCCGAAGCTTCTCCAGAAAAACGACTCTAATACTGCTATAGGCCGAAAACTCCCACTACACTCTCACACTCAGCACCACACAATGTACACAAAATGAACATAAATGCATGCATGAATAAACTGTTGGTTATTGTGGGCACTGCAGGCCTAGGTATCTATCATGGGGAGGTATCTATTGGCTGTGATCTATCAGATTTAGATACCTCATTAACACCTCACCATCAAAGGAAATTATTCATGACTAAGTCTAACAGAAAGTAGAATGATATTATGGAAAAAAGGTTTTCTTTCTCATGAGAGAATATATACACATCCCACAAACAACAGAAGAATGTGGTTTGTGTTCACACTATTCACAAACACTACATTCAGTGTAATGAGCATGCACATTACAACTTAGCCAGATCAGCTGTGTGTGTGTGTGTGTGTGTGTGTGTGTGTGTGTGTGTGTGTGTGTGTGTGTGTGTGTGTGTGTGTGTGTGTGTGTGTGTGTGTGTGTGTGTGTGTGTGTGTGTGTGTGTGTGTGTGTGTGTGTGTGTGTGTGTGTGTGTGTGTGTGTGTGTGTGTGTGTGTGTGTGTGTGTGTGTGTGTGTGTGTGTGTTATGTAAAGCATCACCCCATCTGCTATTTTATGACAATGATGATAGACTGATCCTGTGTACACTGCACTGTTTTCCTTATTAATGGTCTGTTTACACACTGACTTTTGCTTTTGAAAGAGCTCAGGGCTGTGTATTTACTTGGGGCAGTAAGAAACACAATAATCCATAAACAATATCCACCACATACAAAAAGTATATGGAGATTGTTATCATACTGGATGACTAATGGGCATGCAGTGTTAACATAAAGTAAATGTGTTTGTGTCAGTGAATTGTATACACTCAGACTAACTCAGCTGGATAAACATAAAGAAAGATAATGTGTTTGTTTCAGTGCAACCTCTACACACATACTATGAACTAACTTGGTAGCTTGTCTGAAAACCTGTTCTTCTCAACATTGTACTGTGCCTTTAACCTCCAAGTATGAGGCCTTGACTTCTGAACTCACACACTCTAGAATCTGAGGGGGAGAGGGAGGGAGAAAGATCAAAATAGAGTGAATATGAAGTTTCCATAAATTAATTGCTAAAGATCAAAGATGGTGCATTTTGTGAACTTTTATAATACTTCAAACTCTTTCTCAAAGCCAGTGATTGTTTTGACATTCCTCTTCATCTGGTTGATACTGATCCTGATGTCTGCATCTGCTATGTCTGTCTCCCCACACAACACAAGTTAACTCATAGCATCATGGATGAATATATACTGAGCCAGTAGACAGTGAATGTGTCCACTATAACAGCAATGAGGTAGAACTCCAAAGTTACCTGTGTCTGGATCATCTTCATACGCTGTCCTCTCATACCGTTCAGGATGTTATAGATACTCAGAGTTCCCTCTCTCTTCATCTGCTGCATCACACGGTCCAGGAGGATAAAGGTACCAGTACGACCCACCCCAGCACTGCAGTGTACTAGCAGGGGCTAGGTCCAGGGACACTGGGTGCTCCTTACGCACACGTCGAATGAAGGAGATGAGGGACATGGCATTCTGAGGTAGACCATAGTCAGGCCAGGCAGTGTAGTGCATATGAGTGACTGTCAACTCATTTTCTGAGTTAGAGGTCTCTAGATTTGCACATGCAACCTCAACTAAGTTCTCAAAAGATTGGGTTAGATACTACGTGGTGTTAACTGACAATACAGTTTCTAATCCAAAAATGCGTACTATTTGCATACAAAGACATGGAGCAGATATGATCTATACAATGTACATAGTACATGTCGTGTCGGCACACACAAGAGCTATCATAGTAATATTGTGTACATTACGTTGTCAGTGTACTTGTTCATACACTACATCTCCATCAGTAGGTTGTGGAGGAGGAGGGACGGAGGAAGGAACATGTGATGTAGCTGTGGCAATAGTGACTACTTCATACTGAGAATCACCTCCACCATCAATTGGCTTCAATACAGGATTATGTTTCTTGCTAAAAGTGCGTATGTTGTCAGGATTTCTGTACAAAGATTACAGAAGTAACTAACTAATGGTTGAAGGTGCTGTGTAGTGCAAAGTAGCCCTTCAAAAGCTCATTCTCTAATATACAGAGCATGTAAATGACTTACTCATAGACTGCTTCTCCTGAGAACTTGGATAGCTCATAGGCCTCATTAGTACTGGCTGGAACGTCTGCTGCTTTTACTGGACCTCTGGAAAATATCATATCAATTTACAAGGCAGAGAACACTCATAGACTGCTCTGCTATTACTAGTGGTTCTGTTTCTAGACACATTCATGTAAAATACAGCAACAGTCACAATAGTGCTTTTACATACTTGTTTTTCATCCCAGTAAGGTGTGACACTCCACAATTTCTCACTAGTAAAACTACCACAATCATCACTGCCATAATAGCCAGCACAGTAACTGCCCCCAACCCTCCTCCTACAATAGCTGCTGTGTTGTCTCCATCAGATCCACCAGAGGACACTATATCCAATTTACATACATGCAGTGAAAAATTTAACATGCTATATGGAGTACTTGGTGGCTTTGTTGAAGAGAGTTCCACACTTACAATTCCTGGTCCAACTGAAGTACTGGCTGAGACCTGTACTGTATATGTCTCTCCATACAACAGATCACTTATCTCTACTCTAGTTATATTGTGAGGTACATTGATACTCTTAATGTCTTCACTATAGGAGGAAGGCCAGTAGTTGACTGTGTAGTAGATGATGTGTCCTCTTGCCTCCACTAGACTGAGAGCAGTCCAGCTCACTATCATATGTGTAGCATTAACTCTCTCCACAGTTAGATCTCTTGGAGGTCGTGGAACTGTAGTATTTAAAACTTTGTAATGTTAAAAACAAAATTGTAATACTTACCATCTTCTTCAGCATAGGTTATTTTGCTGACATTAGGTCCATTGCCCCTTCCATTAGTAGCAAATACAGTCACATTGTAAGGAATTCCCTTCACTGAAGGAGGTGAGAATGAACCTTAACATATATTGCATGGTAGTTACACATATCTTCACATTTCATACCAAGAGACTCGGTCAATATTGTGTATCTGTGTACATCCAGTACAACAGTTCTGCTCAGTTCAATGCCAGTACTGATGTCAGTGATAGTGACAGTGTAGTTCAGAGTATAGTCATTTGTCTCTGCTGGTTCTTCCCATGAGATGTTCAGTTTCCTCTCCATCACACTCACCACCACTAAACCTTGTACTGGACCAGGGACTGATCAAAATTATGAATGAATGCGCATAAAAATAGGCAAAAGTTATAACAAATTTACCTCTGGCAGTTACTGGTCCAACCACAATACTTGGAAGGTGTTCAGACAATGCCTGAATGCTGACAGTGTACACACGTTGGGTAGTAGTCAGTTCAGTAAAAGTGGCAGAGAGATCATTGGAAGTTTTGTTTATAATTGTCACATTATGATTTGGATGATGGTAATAGACAAGATATCCAGTGACTGCATCTCCTCCAATAGGACTTGACCAGAATACACTTATGGTAGAACTTCCCTCACTAGTAGTGACAGTCAAATCCATGGGAGGATTGGCAGCTGTAGAGGAGAAAGCAGTAGGGAAGATGCATCTCATTTGATTAAGTGGTATTTTCTATTACCTTTGATATAAAGCTGTGCTGAATCTGATGTCTTGTTATTACCCACAGTACATGTGTACAGTCCTCTCTGTCTCCCAGTCACATTCAGGGTGTGGATGTACCAAGGTAAAGTGTAATTATTTAATAGAGTCATATTTTGTATAGCGACTACCCCAAAGTCAGCTGTGGTTCTGGTCCAAATGACAATGGTAGCAGGTCCACCAGTGGAGATACAGGTGAGGGTGAGCTGAGGACTGGTTTCATTCAGAGCAGAGTGCAGAGTGAATGATATATTGCCAGGTATTCTGATATCATCTGAAAAAATACAAACAGAAGTTTTCACTACACATTATTAAAAGCGTAACACTACCTCTACTGTTGTACAGCCTAACATAGAGAGTGTGTTCTGTCATTGTGCCATCCTCTACCACACAGTAATATATCCCCTCAGATGGAGGATCAGTAGCAGTGTTCCTCAACAGTCTCACAACCATAGGACCTCTAGTTCTAACAAATCCTGGAACATCATCACTACCTATACTGCCAACTCTGGTCTCACTTGGTCCATACCAGTCTCCTCCAGAATGACGCTTGTAAATATTGTTAATAAGAGGACGGTTAGTATTACAGATCAGGGAAGTGTTCTCAGTGGATCCAATATCACTGATCACCTCGTAACTATTGTTAGGTATGACAACATCATTTAGACTGAGATACACATCTGCAAAAAAGACAAAGATGTTATTTTATAGATAAGAATGAGTATTTGGTTAACATTCAATCAAGTTTACAAGAATATTACTAGTACCATTTAGACTGCTTCATATTTACAGCCACAATATTATTATAATTCCTCAATCATGTTTACACTTACTTGGTCGTGTTACAGTCATTACAGGAGGACTGAATTCTCCAGTACCAGCACTGTTTACTGCTGCCACTTCAATGGAATAGTTAGTAGATGACATCAGATTTGAGATAGTGGCTTGTTTTCCTGAGGTAGTATGAGTCTGTGTATCACCATTCTCTTCTGCTTCATACTGTAATAAATACTCTGTTTTGTTTCCATTGTAACCATTGTAATGGATGCAGTCCACTGGCTTCCACTGGACAGTAATTGTAGTACCAGTCACTTTAGATATGGTTACATAAGATGGAGGAGCAGATGGAACTATAATTGAATATTACACCATGTGTCTCCAAGCTGACGCACATTTAACATTTATAATGCACAGTAAGTACAAAGAGTGAGTAGCACCTGATAAAATGGCTTAACGAGCTGTTAGTATATACTAACCATCTGGGAGTGTGGTGGCTGTGAGGCTGTCTCTTGCAGTCTCCCCATCACTCAGTATTGCAGTCACAGTAATGGAGTACTCAGTGGCCTCCTGCAGACCAGTCAGGTTGTACATTGTCTCACTACCACTAATGTCACTGATGTCATTAGAGTCAGTGAAACACTGAGTGTTGTTAGTGTTGGAGTAGGAGATGGAGTAGGTAGACACAGTTTTACTAGTTAACTGAAATTCCCACTTGACTATCAGTGAAGTGAATTGACTTGTAACATTGAATATTCCTACAATAACAGATTTTTGATAATATGTATTGTATGTGTTGTATCAGAATATAACTTACTATTCACATTGATACTGATATCATCACTAGCATTAGCCTGATGGAAACTTCCACTGACAGTGCCAGTACATGTGTATGTGCCAGTGTCCTGATAAGCTAGAGGACTGATGGTGAGACTGCCAGTGTAGGTACTGCCAGAGCCACTGGCAGCAGTGACTGAGTATCGTTCCTCTGGTATGTCCTGGAGACCACTCCATTCAGTCACAACCCTCTCACCACTGTCCACATTAGGATCCAATGTCACAGTACATGTAAGAGTGAGACTAATACCAGTATAGAGGGGAGGAGTGTGGCTGAGAGTGACAGTCACCTCAGGTACAGGAACTGAGTCAATGAAAAAGAGATGTACTGTGGAACTCAGTGTCAGAGAGTTGGTAGACTCTCTACGTAGGGATGGTACCCATTTAGCCTTAACAAAAGTACAGTCTTCTTCAAATATTCTACCTCAAAACCGACAAATACACTCACCACCATTTATTTTGAATTCCTTTCTGTCTGGTGCATGATCGTTGGCCAACAGAATCGTCGTAGGATCCCTCTTGAATGAGAATGATGAGTATTTACTAGCACTTTTGTATAGTTAGACGCCATTTCCTCATATTTTCATGTGCTATTAGACGATGGCGCCTGCATCAACACACTACAAAAGAGCCTGCAACGCAACACTGCCATTCCAACTTTTTAATGAAATTTTTTTACCCTTGTATAGCTAATAGTTTGTGAAGATGATATATTATTCACAATTGCTAAAATATTATACATTAATCCTAGATAGTTTTATCATATCTTATAGTTGCCAACTGTCCTGATCTCAGCAGGACAGTCCTGATTGATTGTCCCATGTCCCGCCTGACGGACAGTTGTCCTGATCAATTTCATGCACGCAAAAATGGGCAGGAAACAAATCACATAGCTAATTATGCAGTCACGTGTTGAAAAAATGGCTGAATCATGCTCAATTTCCTACTCATAATGCCTAATAACCCAAATCTAAATAGACTGATGGGTGTGGTCAACAGAGATGTCCCTATTGGCCTTCATAAAAACTTGGCAAGTATGATATCTCAAGTCACTTACTTTGAACCAACACATTTCTTTCCTCACTTGTAGTCTTTCTCAGATCAATAGATGGTATGTTGATGTCAGCCTGGCAGGTGTACAGAGATCCATGTGAGGTACGTAGAGGACTGAATGTCAGTGTCTTCGTACTCATGACTCCACTGTGAGTAGTGTCTCCCACCATCACACCATTCCTACTGCCCACACTGCCTCCACTCCACTGTACTGTGGGTTTAACTATAAGAAACGCTTTTACTTTCACAGTACATGTCAATATGAGATCATTTCCAGCTGTACAACTGTACATACCAGTAATAGTCACAATTGGATTTGGAAGATCTGCAAGAGAGTGAAAAGAACATCAAAAATATATTTTCCTTTAAATAAGAAATACCATAAACAAGAAGTTCTGTATCACTAGCAGAAGTCCATGAACACATTGACTCATATGGACCAACATAGAGAGAGATATGAGCTGTGATCGTGCCACTATCTGACATGATAGTCGGTGAGTAGGTGAGGGAGGCTGTATAACTATTTCCACTACTACTGACAGTAGAGACAGTAGTACGAGTGTTATTGGCTATGACATCATTTCCTCTGGACCAAGTGACATTCAGTGTTGTATTCACTCTCACAGATCTGAGTGAAATATTAACACTTAGTGTAAACATAGTTCCAGCATACACAGTATCTGTGTGACTTCTGTGTATTGTAGTCTGCGATACTATAGGGGAAAAAAACAATTACATTATACACACTTGTGTATAATTAATGAGTCATGTCTCACTATCACTCAGGAGACATCACTCACTTGGACTCTCAACTCCAACATTTGCAAAAGCCTTAGCAGTTTTTAGTGTTATATTGATAGTAGCCTGGCAGATATAGAGCCCTAAATGCGATTTACAGAGAGGACTGAATGTCAGAGTCTTCATACTCATGACTCCACTGTGAGTAGTGTCTCCTACCATCACACCATTCCCACTGCCCACACTGCCTCCACTCCACTGTACTGTGGGCTCAACTGTAAGATACTCTACTACTGTAACATTGCATGTCAAATTGAAATCTTCTCCACCTCTGCCTTCACGAAAAATGCCTGGAGGACCTCCTATACTCACAACAGGTGCTGGAAGATCTGTATATATTAGAGAGTCGGTAGACTCTCTATGTAGGGATGGCGCCGACACGCCCATTAAGCCTTACGAAATGTAACGACTCAGAACTCTCCAACACGGCAGCTATAAGCCCTTTTAGAAACATAACATGGCCTACGAGTACGATAAGACCCTCAAAGGTGGTAAAATGCATCGCTACAATGATATGCGTGATTTTGCTAAAACCCGATTTCTTCAACATCTTCTTCTTCTTCAGTAAACAGGCATATTAACTCAAAATCGGCTTAAGTATTTATCTTCATTTTTGCACAAATCGGTTTCTTTTTGGCCGGCGTAGTGCCTTTCACCAAAAAATGGTTACATTAAGTACAACTAAGAGCCACGCCCACAGACTTCCTCTCTGTTGTACGCCATTTTTAATTTTGTGCAAGCTCGCAGCATAGGCTCTCGAAGAAAGGTAGCTACGAAGCTCCAGCATAGGTGTGCAGCAAATCGGTTAGTGTAACTTCGGTTTGCGTTACAGGTGTTGATCGACTCTATTCCCATAGTCTGCTGTTTTTTTTTCTAAGTATCCCCGCTCTCCATCGCTCGTACTGGCTATGGAAGTGGCTGGGGCCATAAAGCCTTAATTGAACAGCGCAGAACTCCTGAACGGTGGTATTATAAGGCTTTATAGACACATAATATGGCATACGACTGTTTCTATACAACAAAAAAACAGTGAAACAAGGGAGTAAAAACATTTCCATTAAAATGATGTAGGGATGATAGTACCAAAAAGTAGAGAAACAAGTGTAGTATATATGTAGCAAGACAGGGGATGAAGGCAGTATATTATATGCACCAAGACAGGGGATGAGGGCATGCAACAATAATAACATGCGTAACCCCTCCCTACATCTCTTTCATTATGGGGTTACGCATGTTATTATTGTTGCATGCCCTCGTCCCCTGTCTTGGTGCATATAATGCCTTCATCCTCTGTCTTGCTGCATACAAATATAGTCCCCTCCTTCCCTGTGTTGCTGCATATATATACTACACTTGTTTCTCTACTTTTTGGTACTGTCATCCCTACATCATTTAACATTTTAATGGAAATGTTTTTACTCCCTTTAAGATAAATGAAGCCTCAATAGCGATGGAATAATGGTAGCTACTCACCTTCAACTGTGACCATCACTGTACTGGTCGCTGTCTCTACAGTCATATGTGTGAACTCATCAGATGGACTGACATTGGCAGTGATCTGGCCACTACAGTGGAACCTCTGAATAAAGGACACTTTGGGAGCAGAGGTTTTGTCCTCTTTTCGGAGGTTGTCCTCTGGTGGGAGGTTCAAGCCAATACGTTATTTATAGACCTATTATACCTAGATAACATGTTCTAAAAGCCCTTAAGTACATATCTACACCATGTACTACAATTTATAGACAAGATCACCAATGATGAACTACAAAAGGTGAATAGAGGAGCTGGATATGGCCTGGAGATACCGTGCGTTTACACACTTCATGGACCTAAACCCCACATAAAAAGTTGAAAGAGCTAATAGCTTCATTGAAAGCCAAAGGATTGGCCTAGTGTATCGCAGAACAATGAATATTACGATGCGCAAGATGCGTAAAACTTGTTCTAATTAAGCGAATTTACTTGTCAGCGCCGGTTCGGTTCTACTGTATACGCATGAAGGATGGGTGTGGTTTCCTGTTTGTCCGTTATAAGAGGCACTTTTGTACAGAGTTGAACAGCTGGGAGCACGTGGCTTGTCCGCTGTCCGGAATCAAGAGGCGTCCGCTCGTAGGAGGTTGACTTAACACTAGTTGTATTGTATTTTCAATCCGTGCCATAGCCAGTGTCCGTTATAGAGAGGTGGTCCGCTCGTGGGAGGGTCCGTTATGGGAGGTTCCACTGTATCTGAGATGTTAATAGGTGAGTAGGTGAGGGAGGCTGTGTAGCTGTCTCCACTACCACTGAGAGCAGAGACTGTAGTACGGGTGTCATTAGCTATGACATCATTCCCTCTCCTCCAAGTAATACCCAGTGATATATTTCCACTCACTCCACTCAAAGAGATGTCAGCAGTCAACACAAACTCAGTCCCAGCATATACAGGACCACTTCGACTTTTGGTGATGGTCACAGTAGCCGGTGGAACTGAAAAGAATTATTAGTCCATGAATAATTATCCCCAGACCTGCCCCCAGACCTGTCAGGTTTTAACAATTATAAAGAATCAAGTGATGCATATCCACCTGTACTTCCTTCCACATGACTGATACCCGTCCAGATAAAAATGAATACCAACCACACAAGTGTCATAGTCAGCCACAATGTAGCTATAATTATCCGCTTTTTTAAACAAGGACGAACACTTGCAATGCACTCAAACAAGTCACATTTATACACTGGTGAAACACTGCAGAAACGGAAGTTTTTTTGAGACGGGGCGAGCGAGAGCCCCTCTGGCGGCCTCCGGGCCTCCATATCATCATTATCAAATATTCATGGCCCTCTTGTACAGGATGAGTACATAGATACAATATATGAAATGGAGCACAAGAAAGATGTGTGATAGAGTGCGGGTTACTTTTTAGATGTTTGCGAAATCTCGTAACGAGCGCTAGCAGAAAGCCTTCACAACCAGAAGAACGGGGAAAGAAGGCGGGTTCAACGTGATACTGAGACAATACCAGATACTCTACTCAAGTAGTGAACTGAAAATTTATCGTTCACGCTCTCCACAATGCCATGTAAGATCCACCCCTGCCATAGTTGAGAGCTCAAAATTAAAGCAAAACAACAAAAATAAGTCGCATCTATATCTTTGCTGCTACAGAAATGTGATTCTGACATATTACGTAGAAGCTGTAGGTAACTAATTGGCTCAGTCCATCAAAGAATCTACTGCGACTGATGGGCAAGTAGATCTATGTAGCTACATTCTTAGCCACTGAAAAGATTTAATATTGCGATAGTAGATCTAAAGGTTGTATCAATAAGATGTGTCCCTTCCATTTCATGACTCGTCGTAGCTGGGTAATCTACCATGCAAAACCAGTGATGATGGCATGTGCGGCGGAGTCTCGCGCCATAGCGTTACGCATGCGCACGCGCCACGCCAATTTGGAGCACTACCATAAAGTCGGTTGTAGGATGGCACGACACGACTCCCTACATCTCTTTTAATATGTGGTTACGTATGGTATTATTATTGTTGTAGTTTTTTGACACTGCCATATGCATTCCTACATTTAATGAAAATGTTTTTACACTTTACATAGTGAGAAGGACAACAATTTTTGGCTGATATAATTTCTTGGCAACTGTTACACCCACAATTTACATGGATTAAACATATCAGACTTGTCTCAGTTCAACTTTCATTGCCAATCATGCAGTTAAAAGAAAGAGCTCAAGGCTCCAAATTAATTTCGGAGCAAGCAATGTAAGGCCATTGAATCAGAATTTTGGAGCTAAAGTCGATAAACATACTGCACTATCAAAATGTCATTATCTGACATGATAGTAGGTGAGAATGTGAGGGAGGCTGACACAGTAGAGACTGGTAGTGTGACTATCATTAGCATTTCCTCTTGACCAACGTTGTATTCACTATCACAGCTCTGAGTGAAATATTAATTGATTAAACATTGTTCCAGCATACACAGTATCTGTGTGACTTCTGTGGATTGTCAAATTAGACTGATGTACTATAGGAAAGTATTTTAACATCATATTAACCAATAGGTCTGGGATGTGTGTAAACAAAAACTGTATATGGTGATGACTCGTGCCCTAGTCAACTTCAGTCCTTGGCTGAGGATCTGCAGCTGGTTGAGGTTGAGGGGCAAACGGATGGTAAGTTATGTTTCTCAGGTGAGGGAGGAACAGATGGTAAGGATTTGCCTGTGCATACATGTACATGTATGTGTGGCTCTGCCCATGATTGTGGGTGCGTGGTCGATGGTAGTAATGCTATGGTAGCCTTATGAGTATTATTATTATTAATAGATATAATGCCACATAATCACTAACATGAATGAATGCACTAAAATGCAGAACCCTTGGCGTCCGCGCGTGAGCGAATCCTGCGCGAATGCTGGAAAGGCACGTGCGATTGAAACTGACTCTGCACACTGCTGAAGCGCTATAGCTTTGACCGGAGCAGTACCCATGCTTGTACTCCCTCATGCAGTAATCGCTGGTGCTTCGCTTTACATCGAGCAGGAATACCTGCTAAGCTAGATCTATAAATTAGCGTATTGGCTCTTTAGCTTGCGTTTCACGCCATAACTCCTGAACGGAGCGGTTTCAAAGAAATCCCCACAAATATTTTGACCTCTGTTGCCCACTGAGTACACGACAGTATTTTCAGGACGAACAGACGCTCCAGAAGTGAGATGTGACTTAACAGACGGACAGACAGACAGACAGACAGACAGACAGACAGACACACACACACACACACACACACACACACACACACACACACACACACACACACACACACACACACACACACACACACACACACACACACACACACACACACACACACACACACACACACACACACACACACACACACACACACACACACATGCAGCACCCTTGGCAGCTTATCATGTGTTATATTGATGGTAGCCTGGCATATATAAGCCCTTTGATGTGATGTACAGAGGATGTACAGAGGACTGAATGGAATGTCAATGTCTTCATACTCATGACTCCACTGTGAGTAGTGTCTCCTACCATTACACCATTCCCACTGCCCACTGCCGTGAAATACTATTGCATGTAGTTGGCAATGAAGATCAAGTTAAACAAGTGTGAAAAACATTTCATTAAAATTTTGAAGGATGTATGCTAAGTAAAGGAACAAGATGCAGTATATGCAGGCAAAACCAGTGATGATGGCATGAGAAATAAGGAGCTAGCAGGCAAAGACAAGGGATGGGTATGCAACAATCATATCATGTATAACCCCTCCCTGCATCTTTTTATTGGGTTACACATGTCATGATTGTTGCATGCCCATCCCTTGCCTTTGCCTTCATGATGCTCCTTATTTCTCATGCCATCATCACTGGTTTTGCTTGCATCTTGTTCCTATACTTTTTAGCATTGACATCCCTACATCCTTTAACATTTTAATGAAATGTTTTTCATACTAATAGCTAATGCAATGCATGTACCCAGAAATAAGAAACCCCAAAAAGAAATATACAATACAATTAATTAAGTATAACATGCTTTTTTAAAAGAGGATGACAAAACTTCTGTAGGTAGTTTATTCCATTCCCGTTGAGCATCACATTGATTACAATGACCAAATGGAGCTTGGATTGTATAAGTATTAGATTTTGTTGACATTAAGTTTTTTCTGTGATGAATAAGAAAGACAATTTGGTAAAAATACCAAGTCATGGATAAGCTTATACAAATAGCACATCTTTAAGGCATGATGCCTAGCCTCAAGTGTTGGTAAGTTTAGCATATGAAGATGTTCCCTATACCTGATGTGACATCAACAAAGGATGACGCAGCACCATAAACAGCAACTTGTTGTCGTCTACTTTAGAGGTAGCTTGAGATCCATGCCACAAGGTGTGAAGGCATATCAAGAGAGTATAGCTTGGAGATTAATTTCACATGAGGAACAGTGTCAAAGCTCTTTGAAGATCAAAAAATATAGCCTGCATTTCAGCGGCACCATCCAAGTGACCGTGCCATTCCTGCACTGCTGAAAGTATAGCTCCTAGGCCTTATGTGGATCTGCCAGCTAAACCCCATTGTTGGTCTGAAAATACCAGTATACTGCTTAGCTTCTCATAAATGTGACATTAAAGACCTTACTAATGATTGGTAATAGTGAAACAGGCTGATAGTTTTTGGGATCATGTGTTACTCCTTGTTTATGTATTGGAATAACTAATAAGGTTTTCAACCTCCCAGTGATTAATATACACATACAATGTTGTGGTATACAGAGCTAAAAAGTGGAGCAGCCACGTCTTCTGAAGGATGCGATGCTAGGCTATTAACTAACAAGTAAATAAAAAATTTAGGAAATTAGAAAGGAAATATAGGGATTGCATAAAAAGGAACAGAGACAAGATTGGGACACAGACATGTTATGAAATATCAACGTAACATTATGGGTACGTCGATATATCATAACATGTCTGTGTCCCAATCATGTCTCCGTTCCTTTTTATGCAATCCCTATATTTCCTTTCTAATTTCCTAAATTGTTTATTTACTTGTCTCCTGTCATTTCTTTCTGGATTTATATACAAATATAAACCCCATTTAGATTTTTCATCTCTACACTTACGTATGCAATATAATGTACCATGATGTAGAGATGGCAATGCTAAAAATCACAGAAACAAGATGTGGTATGCATATAAGCAAAGTAAACTAGAAACAATGCTTAGTAACTCCCTACTCATGTTATAATCTATGTCTAGTATATTGCTATGCAGCACAGCATTTAAAACAATGAAGCAACATCTACAGTATAGTTTCCTGCGTAAAAGTTCAAACCACTTGTTTGAAGTTGGAATATGTTTCAAAACTGTCCACATAGTTACCCACCACCTCTTGACAGAAGGCATAGTGTACCTGTCAGGAAGAATATGTGAAGGCATTGGTAGAGTTGGTAAAGTCATAGAATATAGTATCTATGGTAAAGTGAAGCTGTTTTCATTGAAACCCTTAAAATACTAATGCACAATTATATACAGCATAAATTCATCTATAGTTATATGGGGCACACTGAATTAAATATTCAGCATGTTTGTCGTGTGTTTGAAAATTACTTACAGCATCAGGGACCAGTCCAGCTCTCTGTATACGTGCAGACTTGACTGCCTGGAAGAAGTCAACCACACCTTCTGTCTTCAGTCTCTCCAACTGAGAGTGCAGACAGATGAATGTCCCAGTACGACCCACTCCATCACTGCAAGAATATAGTACTCTCAATATAATGTTCAGTGTATTATTGACAGAACTATGATCCGTAAAACTTGTGTATCTTACCTGCATGTGTTCTACTATTACTTATATATTTTACATTGTGTTATTTATTCTCCAGTTACTATACCTGCACATGACAATGATGTGTCTGCTGGGGCTGGTCCTCTGGGCCTTGCTGAGGAGGTCTACCAGAGAGAGTATGGCTGAGGGGTGTGGCACCTCCTCCAGGGGCCAGCTGGACAGCTGCAGTAGTGTGACAATCCTGTGTGCTGATGTCCCCTCACTCTCTGCTACCTCCAGCTTCCTCTCAGTGATGTCTCCATAGACACTCAGCCTCTTCAGAGTGACAGTTAGTTTCCCATACACCTCCTCAGCACCATCCATACATGCACTATCTGAACTCTCTGGCCAGAAGCAATGGCTACTCTCCTGCATGGTAGAGAAAATACAGTTACCCTCATACATATATACACGTTATGCACAAAACATTTTCATTTATATAGGTACCATGTCATTCTCCTTCATTTGACAGAGCATGACAATACAGCTACACTGATTCCCCCACACCATCCTCCAGAAGTCACACACAGTGTTCTCTAGAGGACCCTGGGTTGCAATGTAGGCTCGACGTTGCTTGTATCCCTACACAATGAGAAATGAGTGGCTAAATGGATCTCTGAGTAGAGTAGAGAGTGTGTTGCTCACATCAATGAAGGAGGCATTGATGTAGTCAGAACCAGGCTGTTGGCCATGCCTGAGTCTCACACGAGCAGCTTCATCTGATAAAGTGCACAGATATCATTAATCATAACCCTTGCACACAAAAGATGGCATTATAATTATCGGAATATAAAAGTTGCATTGAAAATATTTTGGATTGTGATATTTTGGATGTAACTCAAATAACAGTGGGTGTGCAATGAAATAAGCGGTATTGATAACTGAAATGTGCTCACATAAATGAACATAAATGTATGTATGAATGAACTGTTTGTCATTAGGCACTGTAAACCATTTGTTTCCTGTATTTATTCCATTTTTGTACATAGCCCTAAGATATACTGTGTACATTGCAATGTTTGCCTTACTAACGGTCTGTTTACACACTGTCTTCCGTTTTTTTTTTGGCTTTGAGAGAGCTCGAGCGTGTGTATTTACTTGGGGCAATAAAAATCCATAAACAATATCCACCACATGCAAAAGTATATGGAGAATGTTATTTCACTGGATGACTCAGGGGCATGTAGTATAAACATAAAGTAAATGTGTTTTTGTGTCAGCCATTTGTATACACTCATACTATATTCAGACTAACTTAGTGGCATGCTGGATAAATATATATAAAGAAAATGTGTTTGTTTCAGTGCAATCTCTACACTTATACTCTGAACTAACTTGGTAGCTTGTCTGAAAACCTGTTTTTCTCAACATTGTATTGTGCCTTAGCCTCCAAGTATGATGCCTTGACTTCTGAACTCACACGCTCTAGAATCTAAAGAGAGAAGGGAGAGGGAGGGAAGAAAAGAGAGAGAGAGAGAGATCAAAAAAGAGAGAGTATATAATTTTGTGGAGTAAAGAAAAAATTTAAATTTCCATAATTAATTGCTAAAGATAGCATTTTGAACATAACTGTAACATACAATATACCTGAAACTCTTTCTCAAAGCCAGTGATAGTTTCTCCAGTGATATTCCTCTTCATCTGGTTGATACTGATCCTGATGTCTGCAGCTGCTATGTCAGTCTCCCCACACAACACAAGTTCACTCATAGCATCATGGATGAATATATACTGAGCCTGGAAACAGTGAATGTGTCAAACATAATTGCAATATGTAATATAAGTCTACCTGTGTCTGGACCATCTTCATACGCTGTCCTCTCATGTCCTTCAGGATGTTATAGATACTCAGAGTTCCCTCTCTCTTCATCTGCTGCATCACACGGTCCAGGAGGATAAAGGTACCAGTACGACCCACCCCAGCACTGCAGTGTACTAGCAGGGGCTGGTCCAGGGACACTGGGTGCTCCTTACGCACACGTCGAATGAAGGAGATGAGGGACATGGCATTCTGAGGTAGACCATGGTCAGGCCAGGCAGTGTAGTGCATGTGAGTGACTATCAACTCTCTATCTGGGTCAGAGGTCTGTAGGATACAGAGTATATCTTTTGGACTGATATTATGAGGTTGCTAGTTTTCTCTTACTGATTTAAGTAGCAGCTTTCTGATCTGATACTCAGCAGATGGCACAACAGAAGTAAGAGTCACTGTAAACTTTGACCCTTGGTCCACAGTTGTGTGTAGTGCATCAGGCCAGTACTGTATACACTTCTCCTTCACAAACACATTAGTATATACTATTGTGTACACAAATGCAAGCATATATAATTAGAATTAGGGCTAGTCTAAGAGCTAAGAGATGATTGACCAATCAGGAGAGAGAGATTTGAAAAGGTACTCTGGGATAGTTCTATAACATAACAGTAGCTGGATAGGAAAGTACAATTTGCTATTGCTGGTGTATATACCTTGTTATCCTCCACACAGCGAGTGAGCATGACAATGGTATTGAGCTGATATTCCCACACCATCTGCCAGAACTTCACTACTGTCTCTTCAGTTGGACCTGCAACATACACAGGAGAAAAGGTGAAGATGTATATGTACATTTATGAACATAATTGAATAACACACATAAAAAACTTATATATACTGACCTTGTGAAGCTATATATGCATGTTTCTTGTTAGGGTAGCCCTGTGAATAAGTGATTAACAAACCCTATAATAGTTCTATCTTCTAAACTCCATATTCTATATCAGTCCTTTTTATGTGACTTACATCAATAAAAGAAGCATTAATGTAGTCTGATCCCTCTACATCTGGGTCCCTTTTCAGCTCAACACGTGTGTGGTCATCTGCAGTGGT
This sequence comes from Theonella swinhoei, assembly GCA_963970385.1. Lineage (NCBI taxonomy): Eukaryota > Metazoa > Porifera > Demospongiae > Tetractinellida > Theonellidae > Theonella > Theonella swinhoei. The sequence goes on along the minus strand of OZ019949.1, from coordinate 3,018,966 downwards.
ATATAATATTCGGTAGTGCCTTATTAATGTATGGAGGAAATATATAATACTTACAAGGGTAGATGTTCTTGAATCTGTTCTGAGGTATATTACAGGGAAGAGTAGCAATCTCACTTGCTGGCTTAGGTAGCTTGTGTAGCAATGACTACACATTATGGACAATATATAAGTCAGTCAATTAATTATCAGCATTATGAATACAATAATCTCTAGGAAGATGTGCTAACTTTATATTCCACTTCAAATTTCTGGTCTCTGTCTTGATGCATCTCCTTCACATGGTCTGGGAAGTCATCCTCTGGGATATCATTAATACCAGTCTCTGCAGTAACAATATACATCATGTGGAGATGAGAGCATGTATCTAACTGCCAGAGGGAACTTATGTTTGAGTGGTTTAGTTACCTTTGTCTTCTTCCACTATGGCCACCAGATCCTTCATTTCTAGTCCATCATCATCACTGTCACTGACCTTGTCCTCTTTCTCATTGGATCGTCTTCTTGGTGGAGGTACAGGTTTACGTTTGACCTTTGAAGACTGACTGAAGACTTCTTTATGCCTGTTGGATGTTATACCTAAAACCATGACATTTAAACATAATGATTACCTCAGTATCACAATGATTATGATGACAATTACTACAGCCAGAAGAAGAGCACAAATCACTCCTACTACTGGAACTGCTATCGACAGATCAGAGCCTCTTCCTACATTTAATACATTATCCAAATATTAGGTTATGTACTGTATATACCTGGAGGTGAATACACTAATGATGTGTTAGCAATTTCTCCCTTGCCTACTGAAGTACTGGCTGAGACCTGTACTATGTATGTCTCGCCATGCAAAAGATCACTTATCTCTATTCTAGTTATATTATGAGGTACATTGGTGCTTATTTCTTGATAAGCTACTTGGAACAATCCATACCATCATGACACTCTCACCACTGTCCACATTAGGGTGTATTGTCATAGTACAAGTGAGTGTCACACTAGTACCAGCATACAGAGGAGTAGTAAAGTGGCTTGGAGTGGTAACCACATCAGGTATAGGGACTGTGAGGGAATAGACATATACATGCAGAGATGCACAAAGCATATTTTCATATAACATATACTTAGAACAGCAACATCTTTCTCTTCACTCTGCCCAGGTGCCTCTACAGTGACATATCTCAGGTCTTCAGCAATAGTCAGTTCACATGTATATCTGCCAGTATCTGAAGTAGCTAGAGGAGAGAAGGTGAGGGTGTCTCCTTCAGTAGAGATCCTATCTGAGGTGGTATCTACTGCTCTGCCATTGACCATCCAGGTCACCACTGTCTGTACAGCAGCCTCTGCTGCTGACAGAGTGTAGTTACATGACAAGTTGAGTTTACTTCCAGCATGGAGAAACTCATTATCAGGACTGAGAGTGATGGATGGAGTAGGTAGACGAACTGACAGAGAAATATTTCTATAACTGTTATGCTAGGATATAAATATGCTTATATACCTGTGATAATGAGTTTCTTAAAAGCCGTAGCATTAACAGCTCATATGTATTCATTCACTGTCTCTGGCCTGACTGTAACAATGGCAGTGATCTGGCCACTATCTGAGATGGTAATAGGTGAGTAGGTGAGGGAGGCTGCGTAGCTGTCTCCACTGCCACTGACAGCAGATATGTTAATGCAAGTGTCACCAATTATTGCATTATTCCCTCTTCTCCATAATATATCCAGTGCTTTGTTCACATTTGCATTTATTCTACTCTGATTGCTGAATGAAATGTTAGCAGTTAACACTAACCCAGTCCCAGCCAATATAGAGTCACTGTGATTCCTAGTGATTGTCACTGTAGGCTGAGGCACTAAAGATCAACAAACATCAGCAACACAAGTAAATATTACATAGTTTATATAGAATGCACACTTACTTGGAAGGGTAATAATCACACTAGTTGTAATACTTCCATTAGCTGTACAGGAGTAGTTTCCAATTTTTGATACATTTATACTCCCTAGTGTGAGGATATTAGAGCTATGGTCTTGTCCTATTGCTGGTCCTTTCCATCTGTACTCTGTGTCTGGTGAATTCACACCATTAGATATAGCAGAACAATTGAGGACTACTCTATTGTCAGATATTGAAGAAGAGATGGAGATCAGTGTTGTATTTGAGACAGTACCTGGGTTTATATACATTAAGGTATTTCATTAGTATAATAGAAGATATCTAACTAATATGCATGCACCTTCTCTATTTAATGTGCCAACCACTTTGGCTGAAGATGGTTTATTATTGGATACAGAACATTCATACACACTGGATACAGGGATTCCAGATATTTTCAGAGTGTGAATATATTTTCCTGTGCTACTATCATCCAATACTGTTACTTGTGTATTTTTATTATCTGGTATAATCTCAGAGTCTCTGGTCCATGTGACAGTGGTAGCAGGTCCACCAGTGGAGATACAGATAAGCACAGCGTCATTAACACTATACTTAAAATCTGATAATGTTATGGAAACGCTTCCTGTATATACATATAAAATAGTAAATACACCAATAATAAGCTGATAAATACCAATATGTATACCTCCAGACTCATATAGTCCTACATAGACTTTCTCTTTTCCAGTACCACCTTCACCACTGACTGCAACTGTCTCAATAGCACAATGATATATACCAGAATGGATGGAATCATTGATGTTAGACACACGCTCTAGCCCAACTCCCTTATGTAGTCTTTTCATAGCAAAACTATATCGGACCAGAAATCCATGGGGAAAGAACCAGCCTTGTTTATCATCTGAACCTTTGCAGCATGTTTCCAGGTCAGTGTGACAGACAATCTGTCTACCACTATCATGAATAACAGTGCCACCTTGTCCCACTAGACTGAGGTCCACATAGGAATTGTTGGGTAGTATCTCTCCCATGAAGGTGAGATAAGGAGCAGTCTGAGAGTGGACCTCCACCACACACCAGAGGAGGTGGAACACCAAAACTGAAATCATCTACAATGTATTAAGAAATTAGCATTGGTGATGTGTAACAATGAAATACACACAGAGGAATGTAAACGGTACACACGCTATATAGATCTTGAGATTAACCTGTAATTTGAAAGTATTGCGAACTATCAAATTCTACCATTTTGTCACGAGGCATATCTAATTTTATAGCTACTCACTTTTTGCTCCACACGTGGACTTGTCCAGCGAGAAAGAGCTTGCAATACGCCCGAACAGCTCACATTTATATAGACTTGGCAGTGTGGGAGGAATGCATTTTACGTCAACAAACAGAACATAATATTTCTCTTATTCATCTCTTATAGCTACATGCTCATGCGCACACAAATATTTTCCATGTATATATAGGGTTTTCTCCGTATTTTGCGGATATGTACCGCTACGTGAATCCTCAGGGCGCGCAATCACAATGTTGCACTAGCAGTCTGTAGCCCTCAAGTTATGAGAGTCCTCATAACAATACCTACCAACCTCAACTTATTATTGGGCATTTGGAAGCAACGGCTCTGAATATATACTGTCTGCTCTTCTCCAATCAGAATCTTGCCTTCGTAGACACTTGTCGTATATATCTGATATACTAAGCTAGATCTAGATCTGATGTCTGTATCTGTGGTGTGGTGTGTGTGTTTTCTGTACATGCATCCTGTAAAAAACTCAGGGCTATGAATTTCAAATACCCAAATATGTATCTCGTTTCGACCTTCTCTAGACGGAGCGTCACATTCACTGCGCGCGCCGTTCTCAGACACTCTCAAATCATGCACGCATGCGCATTCTGCTCGAACAATAATATATATATGCACACGAAAACACGGAAGTAATACATAAAATATTGGGTAGGTTAAAATATCAAACAGTTTAAAGGCTTATAGTCACTCCTAGTGAAATCAATGTAAATTATGACAGCACATTAATTCCTACAGACAAACAGAACAGCTGTTTATAAATACGTAGTATATGTTCAAACCACCACAAAATGTTACAGTACAATGGAGTTATATGGCATAGGCCCACATTCAGTTTACATTAGTGTTGATTAAGAAAGATTGGGGTGGGCAGTGTCATGCTATACTAATAGCAATAACCTTTCAACTGTGAGCATCACTGTATTTGTCATTGTTTTCATATACATGTTGATGGACTCATCAGATGTACTGACATTGGTAGTGATGCTGCCACTGTTTGAGATGGTAATAGGTGAGTAGGTGAGGGAAGCTGTGTAGCTGTCTCCACTACTACTGACAGCGGAGACTGTAGTGTGAGTGTCATTGTCTATGACATCATTCCCTCTCCTCCAAGTAATATCCAGTGATATATTTCCATCCACTCCACTCAAAAATATATCAGCAGTCAACACAAACTCAGTCCACTCTGACTTTTGCTGATGGTCACTTTAACCTGAACAGCTAAAAGAAAATGCTATTATCCTCAGATCTCTTAAGCTTTGTTACCCTCTATGAAATAATACTTTATAGCAATACAGAATAGTGTTTATGGTCTCATATCACAGAGCAGGAGACCTATCAACCTTTACTTCATCCATTGCTGAAGATTTATTATGAGACACAACACAGCCATAGGCACCAGCCACAAATATCCCAGCTGTACTTAGAGTATGGATATATCGTCCTGTAGTACTGTCATCCAACTGTGTAGTTATCATTATCTTGTATTATCTCAAAGTTTCTGGTTCAAGTGACAGTTGTAACAGGTCCACCAGTTGAAATACAGGTGAGTACAGAATCTGTAATACTAAAATCTGATATAGCTAGCAAGGTTTCTACAATGAAGAAATTGGAATTTTAAAATGGAGAGGTATACTATTTATTGGGTGGTGAAATATGACACACCTCCTGACTCATATATTTCAACATATAGTGTTTTGTTTTGAGTTTGGCTGACAGCAATATCACATCGATTGTATTGCACTAATGTTGCTACCAGGTCCACGTTTGAGCTGAATACCTTGATCTAATCACTTTTGAGAAATGGGGTTTATGCCAATATCAGCATCTGGTAGAGAAGTTTCATTAGGGAAAACCATCTCCACTTATGTTTGAATTATTGCAGCAGTCAATGTGGCAGATAATAACATCTGTTTCCTCTTGTCCCACTAGAGATATATAGTTTGAGTGAATTGCAAGTGTTCATCACTTGACGCCCTGAGCATTGTGGGAGGTAATAATACGTACATTTATTGTAGATAACTATTGATTGCTGTGTGTTTGGTGTTCCACCTCCTCTGGTGTGTGGTGGAGGTCCACTCTCAGACTGCTCCTTATCTCACCTTCATGGGAGAGATACTACCCAACAATTCCTATGTGCTCCTTATCTCACCTTCATGGGAGAGATACTACACAACAATTCTTATGTGGACCTCATAGGTGTACCCACCTTGCGGTATAGTGATTTGAGTGGCTATTGGGGCGAGCTTCCAAGGCTAAGATGAAAAAATTGGCGCATGCTCGAAAGACATAACATGAGTTCTGAAGAGGAGAGAAAACTGGAAAGATGAAAACGGGATTTATAGACGTTCCACGGAGAGAATTACCTAAAGACTTAGAGAGATAGGAATCATAGGAGACGGAGCCTGCGCAACGAGAGGGATCGGACTCAATGTGCTTATCCTATAGCTAATAATTCTCCATGGTTTGGGGAAGCCTACGCAAGCAGAGGGAAGGAGAAAGAAGACGAGTTCAATGTGCTACTGAGACAATACCCTGGCTTGCATAAGCAGTCAACTGAAAAGGTCTCGTTCACGCTCTCCCCATAATGTTATGTGTAGGTATGCGTCTATTTTGCCGGCATAATTTCCGGCATAATCCGTTAGTAAAAGCATAAAATGGGAATTAACGGAAAGTTTACGAGCATATACACGAGTATTGCAGCTACGAGACAAGCTGTTGCGCTTTCCACAATGGAGGGTTTCGCTTTCGGGATAAGTCAGAATGCCGAGGCGCTCTCAATTTGCTTAACAGTGAAACGGCCTGACTGTTTGCTTCTGTGTCCTCTCGCTAGCTTACAGAACTGTAGAACATTGGGAAATTACTGTATTTTTCGAGCATACGCACACACGAAAAATGCGATTGGCAGCTGGGCCGAGTCGAAGACCATCAAGCCAGGAAACATAAGGGGTGTTTTCATCAGCATAATTGGTGAAATTCATGGGAATTGGGTAAAAGCATAATACACTTATCCCTAGCCATGTGTAGTCTAATCGCACGCTCATACGCCCACTCCACACCTCAGTTTGAGTGTCATACGCGAGCGCTACAGAGCCAAAGAACAAGCAGTAACCTCCGCGGTTCAATATCCATAAAGCTGGCTACAGATATGACCGAGCCAAAGAAGCCATATCCGTCGTAGGATCGTGTCCTCGTATACCACTTGTATACGCGCGGTGACTGTTGTGCGCATGCGTGCAAACGACGTAAGGGCTTGAGGGCTACATAAATAGCTAATAGCTAATGCAATGCATGTACCCAGAAATAAGAAACACAAACAATTAATTAAATAACATGCTCTTGTAAAAGAGAAAAGAAGAGGATGACACAACTTCAGTAGGTAGTTAATTCCATTGACGTGGTGCATCACATTGATTACTATGATCAAATGGAACTTGGGGTGGTATAAGTGCTAGATCTTGTTGACATTAAGTTTTCTTTTTCTGTAACGAACAGGACAATTTAAATACCAAGTCATGGATAAGCTTATACAAATAGCACATCTTTAAGGCCTGACACCTCAAGTGTTGGTAAGTTTAGCATATGAAGATATTCCCTATAAGATAGATTATGTCATAATTTTGCACATACTTTTGTAGCAAATCTGCACAGATTCAATGGCTTCAATAAGGTAGGGATCCCATACAGGAGCAGCATATTTCAACAGAGACTTCACAAATGAAATGTAGAATAGCTTCAATGTAATAGGTAAGTAACCATGATAAAAGCAATGGTAAAGCACACCCATTTGTCTCTTAGAATATTAGATTCTGAGTAATATAGTCAACCCAAAATAGATGTAACCCCAGATATTTGTAGGACTATACTCTCTCCAGAGGTTGAAAAATATATAGTCACATTTTGATAAATGCCTGCTGGACAATAGAAGTGATTTATATTTTTATGTTAAGTTTCATATTATTATTAGCTATCCATTGAACAATAAGTTGATATCAGTCTGTATATCCTGGGCATCAGAAGAATTCTGGACAGTTCTGTACATCAATAAACAATTGCAACTTACTACCGTGAAGTGATAGTTCTGCAAGACCATCAATATTAATAAAGAGACCCTAATACTGACCCTTCAGGTACACCTCATGTGACATCAACAAAGGATGATGCAGCACCAGCAACTTAAAAATTGTTGTTGTCTACTGTAGAGGTAGCTTGAGATCCATGCAACAAGGTGTGATGGTATAATCAAGTCGGTGATTAGTTTCACATGAGGAACAGTGTCAAGAGCTTTTTGAAGATCAAAGAATATAGTCTGCATTTTGGCAGCACCATCCAAGTGATCGTGCCATTCCTGCACTTGCTATAAAAGTATAGCTCCTGTTATGGTTCTGTCACTAAAACCTCCATTGTTGACCTGAAAATACCAGTATACTGCTCAGCTCCTCATAAATGTGATGTTCAGGGACCTTACTAATGATTGGTAATAGTGAAACAGGCCAATAGTTTTTAGGATCATGTGTTTCTCCTTGTGTTTATGCATTGAAATAACTAATGAGGTTTTCAAGCTCCAAATGATTAATATACACATATGGTATACAGAGCTAAAAAGTGGAGCAGTCACATCTTCCGAAGGATGTGATGCTAGGCTATTAACTATTTGCTAATGAGACTCCAGCATGATTGAACCACTCCAGTTTACAAACGTAAACCCCAATTCATCTCACTTTTGCAATAAAGCATACCATGATGTAGAGATGGCAATGCTAAACATCACAGAAACAAGATGTGGTATACACATATAAGCAAAGTAGACTAAAAGAAATGCATAGTAACTCTCTACTCATGTTGTATAACTAAATTTTGCTATGTCTAGTATATTGCTATGCAGCAGAGAAACATCTAGAGTACATTTTCTTGTATAAAGGTTCAAACCACTTGTTTGAAGTTGGAATATGTTTCAAAACTGTCCACATAGTTAGCAACCACCTCTTGACAGAAGGCATAGTGTACCTGTCAGGAGGAATATGTAAGGGAACTGGTTATTAACAGCCCATATTTCTGTGAAGTATTAATCCAAGTTGTATGTAAGATTTTGAAATTAGTTTGTTGTGTTAACTTTTCTTACAGCATCAGGGACCAGTGCAGCTCTCTGTATACGTGCAGACTTGACCGCCTGGAAGAAGTCAACCACACCTTCTGTCTTCAGTCTCTCCAACTGAGAGTGCAGACAGATGAATGTCCCAGTACGACCCACTCCATCACTGCAAGAATATAGTATCATTAATAATTATTGTTCACTAAATTATACCATTCCTGTAGACAAAACAATCCATAAACTAATAATGAATACACTGAAGTGCAGACCCTCCACGCCACGCGTGCGCGAAGCTTGATAATGCGCAGGAAAATGGCCTTGATAATCTGCAGGAAAATGGCCGACCAGTGGCGGATCCAGACCCTTTCCACGGTTTCCATTGAAACCCCCTTTTGTTTGTTCATTAATAGTGCATTACTTGCACTAGCGCGCGCGCTGTACGCGCCGTGCCTACGGACGATTAGCCAATCACGATAAGCGGATCCATGTAACAAGATCGCGCTATTATAATTAGTGGGCGTGTCCTCTGCGCGCGCCACTGGAACCCCTCTTTCTAAGTTTCTACTGAGACCGGGGCGGTTTCAGAGAAAACTTCACATCTCCGTTGCCCGCTTAGTACGTGAGAGTATTTTCAGGACGAAGAGACGCTCCAGAGGTGAGATGTGACTTAACAGACACACGTAATTATGCACATGCGTAGGCCTAGACCTTACATTGAAACCCCGCCTCCATCTATGACAATAGCGAAGAATATACTGGTCCTGCTACAGTTGCTCGCTCAATCAGTTTGCCTTTGAAGCAACGCTGGACTCACTGCCTATCCATAGTGATGCCTCCCTGGTGCGTGAACCGAGTAAAAATAATCGAGGTAAACCCGGTACTTTTTACAATTTTAGGCCATAACTCTTGAACGGCGTAGTTTTAGCAAAATCGCAACATTGTTTTTCAAGCCCTTGTAGCGCTGAGGCTGTTGGTATCACTCAATAGTCGTCTTGTAGCCTGTAGCGCGGGAATAGTAGTCCACACACACACATACACACACACACACTGACAAGTACGGTAACCCTCGCTGCGCATGCGCGCCGAGGGTTAATATGATTTTATCAGTGCACCTGCACATGACAATGATGTGTCTGCTGGGGCTAGTCCTCTGGGCCTTACTGAGGAGGTCTACCAGAGAGAGTATGGCTGAGGAGTGTGGCACCTCCTCCAGGGGCCAGCTGGACAGCTGCAGGAGTGTGACAATCCTGTGTGATGATGTCCCCTCACTCTCTGCCACATTCAGCCTCCTCTCAGTGATGTCACCATAGCCACTCAGCCTCTTCAGAGTGACAGTCAGTTTCCCACACACCTCCTCAGCACCATCCACACCTGCACTACTTGAACCTTCTGGCCAGAAGCAATAGCTACTCTCCTGCATAGTAGAGAAAGTACAATGTGTACTATAAGCTACCCACATACATATATACACATGCATGTTATGAACAAAGTTTTCATGTATTCACATAGTGGTACCATGTCATTCTCCTTCATCTGACAGAGCATGACAATACAGCTACACTGATTCTCCCACACCATCCTCCAGAAGTCACACACAGTGTTCTCTAGAGGACCCTGGGTTGCAATGTAGGCTCGACGTTGCTTGTATCCCTGCAACAATGAATTAGTGGCTAAAGGATATGTGGGTAGAGAAGTGAGTGTGTTGCTCACATCAATGAAGGAGGCATTGATGTAGTCAGAACCAGGCTGTTGGCCATACCTCAGTCTCACACGAGCAGATTCATCTGAATAAGTGCACAGATATTCATATTCCTACTAAAAAGTAACCCATGCAGACAACAGATGGCATGTATAATTATCAAAATATAAAAGTTGCATTGAAAATATGTAGGATTGAGATATTTTTGATGTGACTCAATTAGCAGTGGGTGTTCAATGAAAAGTGGGTGAGAGAGGTATTGATAACTGAAATGTGCTCACATAACTAAACATAAAATTTATGTATTTTCATACATGCATTTAATGCATGTATGAATAAACTGTTTGTCATTGGGCACTGTAAACCATTTGTTTCCTGTATTTATTCCATTTTTGTACACAGCCCTATGTCTTCTCACTCTGTGTGGGTAATTTTAAAGCATCACCCCATCTGCTATTTTATGACCATGATGATAGACAAATCCTGTGTACATTGCAATGTTTGCCTTACTAATGGTCTGTTTACACACTGCCTTCTGTTTTTTTTTGGTAGAAAGAGCTTGGGGCTGTGTATTTAATTGGGGCAGTATGAAACACAATAATCCATAAACAATATCAACCACATACAAAAAGTATATGGAGAATGTTATTACACTGGATGACTCAGGGGCATGCAGTGTTAACATAAAGTTTGTGTCAGTGAATTGTATACACTCAAACTATATGCATAAATGTCTGTTTTAGTGCAATGTATACTGTGAACTAACTTGGCAGCTTATCTGGAAACCTGTTCTTCTCAACATTGTACTGTGCTATAGCCTCCAAGTATGATGCCTTGACTTCTGAGCTCACATGCTCTAAAATCTAAATGAGAGAAGGGAGAGGGATGGAAGAAGAGAGGGAGGGAGAGAGAACAAAAAAGAGTGAATATATAACATTGGAGGGAGGGAGGTAGTAAGAACCAAATAGGGTGAATATAAAGTTCCATAGTTAATTGCTAAAGATCAGAGATGGTGCATTTTGTGAATAATTTTAATATACAATATACCTGAAACTGTTTCTCAAAGCCAGTGATAGTTTCTCCAATGATATTCCTCTTCATCTGGTTGATACTGATCCTGATGTCTGCAGCTGCTATGTCTGTCTCCCCACACAACACAAGTTCACTCATAGCATCATGGATGAATATATACTGAGCCTATTATCAGCAAATACAAATATTCAGTGACCAATCACATATGAATACTGATACCTGTGTCTGGACCATCTTCATACGCTGTCCTCTCATGCCCTTCAGGATGTTATAGATACTCAGAGTTCCCTCTCTCTTCATCTGCTGCATCACACGGTCCAGGAGGATAAAAGTACCAGTACGACCCACCCCAGCACTGCAGTGTACTAGCAGGGGCTGGTCCAGCGACACTGGGTGCTCCTTACGCACACGTCGAATGAAGGAGATGAGGGACATGGCATTTTGAGGTAGACCATGGTCAGGCCAGGCAGTGTATTGCATGTGAGTCACTGTCAACTCTCTACCTGAATCATAGTTCTGTAGAATACAAAATAAATCTTTTGCAACTGATATTATGAGTTTGTTAATTTCTCTTACTGATTTAAGTAGCAGTTTTCTGATTTCACACTCAGCAGATGGCACAACAGAAGTAAGAGTCACAGTGAACTTTGATCCTTGATCCACAGTGTTGTGTACTTTATCAGGCCAGTATTGTTCACACTTCCACTACATACATATATATTAATAGTAGTCAGAATAAACTGTTGTGTAGGAAGACACAAATGTAAACATGCAGATACGTTCTTCTGTGCATAACATCTCTCATCTCATTAGTTAGACTCATCTATGACATAAATAAATGATACGCTTAATTAGAGTTAGGGCTAGGGTTAAGGCTATTACTAGAGATGATTGTCCAATCAGGAGAGAGATTTGTATCCTGGGATGGTTTTATAACATAACAGTAGCTGGATAGGCTAAGGGAACCATGAAAGTACAATTTGCTGTTGCTGGTGTATTTACTTTGTTATCCTCCACACAGCGAGTGAGCATGACAATGGTAGTGAGTTGATATTCCCACACCATCTGCCAGAACTTCACTACTGTCTCTTCAATTGGACCTGCAACATACACAGGAGAAAAGGAGAAGATGTAGCATATTAAATGATACACATAAAAAAATCCTATTCATACATACGTATGTACTAACCTTGTGAAGCTATGTATGCATGTTTCTTGTCAGGATAGCCCTGTGGATAAGTGATACATATACAGCATCTATAGCAGTTCTTCTTTTCTAAACTTTATATCAGTTCTTTAGTTGACTTACATCAATAAAAGAAGCATTAATGTAGTCTGATCCCTCCACATCTGAGTCTCCTTTCAGCTCCACACGTGTGTGGTCATCTGCAGAAGTATATACATAATATTGGGTAGTGCCTTATCAACATAGAGAAGATTATAATACTTACAAGGGTAGATGTTTTTGAATCTGTTTTGAGGAATGTTACAGGGAAGAGTAGCAATCTCACTTGCCGGCTTAGGTAACTTCTCTAGTGACTGCACGTTGTAGACCACATGTCAGTCATACAGTGTACTCACACCACTATAAATGCAATATTCTGTAAGAAAATGTGCTAACTTTGTATTCCACTTCAAATTTCTGATCTCTGTCTTGATGCATCTCCTTCACATGGTCTGGGAAGTCATCCTCTCGGATATCATTAATACCAGTCACTGCAGTAACAATATACATCATGTGGAGATGAGAGCAGGTATCTAACTGCCAGAGGGAACTTATGTTTGAGTGGTTTTCAAAGTAATATTTACCTTCGGCTTCTTCCACTATGGCCACCAGATCCTTCATTATCATTTCTACTCCATCATCAACACTGTCACTGACTTTGTCCTCTTTCTCACCGAATCGTCTTCTTGGTGGAGGTAGAGGTTTACATTTGACCTTTGAAGACTGGATGAAGACTCTCTTATGCCTGTTGGATGTTATACACAAAAACTATAACATTCAAATGATATTGTAGAAGTAATCACCTCAGTATCACAATGATTATGATGACAATTACTATTACCGAAAGAACAGTACAAATCACTCCTACTACTGGAGCAGCTATTGACAGCTTATGCTGAAAGCCACTTCCTACATTTAATACATTATCCAAATATCACAATGGGTAGGTATGTACTGTATATACCTGGAGGTGAATACACTGAAGATGTGTTAGCACTTTCTCCCTTGCCTACTGAAGTATTGGCTGAGACCTGTACTATGTATGTCTCTCCAGACAGATTACTTATCTCTACTCTAGTTATATTGTGAGGTACATTGATACTCTTAATGTCTTCACTATTAGAGGCAGGCCAGTAGTTGACTGTGTAGTAGATGATGTGTCCTCTTGCCTCCACTAGACTGAGAGCAGTCCAGCTCACTATCATATGTGTAGCATTCACTCTCTCCACAGTTAGATCTCTTGGAGGTTTTGGATCTATATATCATGTATTTTAACTAAAGGTATAATGTAGAAGAGATGCCATGTACTTACTGTCTTCTTTAGCATAAGTTACTTTGCTGACATTGGATCCTTTATCCCTCCCATTAGTAGCAAACACAGTCACATTATAAGGGACTCCTTTATCTGAAGATAGTCAGAATGATATAATGGTACATTTCCTTATGCATCAGGCATACCAAGAGGTTGAGAAAGTACTGTGAGCTTCTCTGTATCCAGTATCACAGTTTTGCTCAGTTCAGTGCCAGTACTGATGTCAGTGATAGTGACAGTGTAGTTCAGAGTATAGTCATTTGGCTCTGCTGGTTCTTCCCATGAGATCTTCAGTTTCCTCTCCATCACACTCACCACCACTAAACCTTGTACTGGGCCAGGGACTGATTGAAATAACAAACAAATGTGCATAAAAATAAGCAAAACTTACAACAAACTTACCTCTGGCAGTAACTGGTCCAACCACAATACTTGGAAGGTGTTCAGACAATGCCTGAATGCTGACAGTGTACACACATTGGGTAGTAGTCAGTTCAGTAAAAGTGGCAGAGAGATCATTGGAAGTTCTGTTTATAATTGTCACATTATGATTTGGATGATGGTAATAGACAAGATATCCAGTGACTGCATCTCCTCCAATAGGACCTGACCAGAATACACTTATGGTAGAACTTCCCTCACTATTAGTCACAGTCAAATGTGTGGGTGGATTGGCAGCTGTATGTAGAGAGCATATATAGTAGGGATGATTCATTTAATTTTGTTATTTCTAATACCTTTAATATATAGCTGTGCTGAATCTGATGTCTTGCCATTACCCACAGTACATGTGTACAGTCCTCTCAGTCTCCCAGTCACATTCAGGGTGTGGATATATCGGGGTAAAGTATTGTTTAATAGAGTCATATTTTGTATAGTGACTACCCCATAGTCAGCTGTGATTCTGGTCCAAGTGACAGTGGTAGCAGGTCCACCAGTGGAGATACAGGTGAGGGTGAACTGAGGACTGGTTTCAGTGAGAGCAGAGTGCAGAGTGAATGATATATTGCCAGGTATTCTGATATTATCTGAAAAGAATACAAACAGAAGTTATCATTACACATTATTATACACACCCCTACTGTTATAGAGCTCAACATAGAGAGTGTGTTCTGTCATTGTGTCATCCTCTACCACACAGTGATATATCCCCTCAGATGGAGGATCAGTAGCAGTGTTCCTCAACAGTCTCACAACCATAGGACCTCTAGTTCTAACAAATCCCGAAACATTCTTACTACCAATACCACCAACTCTAATCCCACGTGGTCCATACCAGTCTCCTCCAGAATGACGTGTGTTAAAATTGTTAATAACAGGACTGTTAGTATTACAGATCAGGGCAGTGTTCTCAGTGGATCCAATATCACTGATCGCCACAAAACCATGGTTAGGAACGATGACATCTGATTCATTTAAACTGATATACACATCTACAAATGAGAATATTTGACCACTCTAGGTAAATTACATATCCCATAAACTACATGTATATGAATGCAGGTAAGAAAAGATGCAATATAGAATGTTTAAAACCAAACCACATCATACTCACTTGGTCGTGTTACTGCCGTAATTGCTGGACTGAATTCTCCAGTACCAGCACTGTTCACTGCTGCTACTTTAATGGAATAGGTAGTAGATGACATCAGATTTGAGATAGTGGTTTGCTCTCCCTTGACAGTAATTGTATTGCTACTTCCCAGTGCCTCATACTGAACTAAATAGAGTATTATGTTTCCATTGCGATGAGTGCAGTTTACTGGCTTCTATTGGACTTCAATCACAGTCCCAAACACTTTAGTTATGTTCACCAATGTGGGAGGAGCAGATGGAACTGAAATTGAAAAAGGTAACTGTAGCTAATCTGTCTATATTAAAGGTAACTGTAGTTATTTATGCTAAAAAATAATAGAAAAACTACTAACTGCACTGTAATGAACTTCAGCTTGTAAGTTACCAGATACTAACCAGCTGGGAGCGTGGTAGCTGTGACCCTGTCTACTGCAGTCTCTCCATCACTCAGTATTGCAGTCACAGTGATGGAGTACTCAGTGGCCTCCTGCAGACCAGTCAGGTTGTACATTGTCTCACTATCACTAATGTCACTGATGTCATTAGAGTCAGTGAAACACTGAGTGTTGTTAGTGTTGGAGTAGGAGATGGAGTAGGTAGACACAGTTTTACTAGTTAACTGAAATTCCCACATGACTATCAGTGAAGTAAATTGACTTGTAACATTGAAATAAAATATTCCTACAATAAAAGTGTGTTAAAATTTTTGTATGTATTGTATGTGTTGTAACTTACTATTCACATTGATACTGATATCATCACTAGTATTAGCCTGATGGAAACTTCCATTGACAGTGCCAGTACATGTGTATGTGCCAGTATCCTGGTAAGCTAGAGGACTGATGGTGAGACTGCCAGTGTAGGTACTGCCAGAGCCACTGGCAGAAGTCACTGAGTATCGTTCCTCTGGTATGTCTTGGAGACTACTCCATTCAGTCACAACCCTCTCACCACTGTCCACATTAGGATCCAGTGTCACAGTACATGTGAGAGTGAGACTAATACCAGTATACAGAGGAGGGGTGTGGCTGAGAGTGACAGTCACCTCAGGTACAGGAACTGAGACAATGAAAAAGAGATATGATATACTGTGGAACTCGGTATCAGAGAGTTGGTAGACTCTCTATGTAGGGATGGCACCAACACACCCATTTAGTGAAAGTACTGTCTTCTTCGTCAAACCGTCTACCTCAAAATTGACAAATACACTCAGCACCATATATTTTGGATTCCTTTCTCTCTGGTGCATGATACTTGGCCAACAGAATCATCGTAGGTGAGAATGACAAGTATTTACTAGCACATTTGTATAGTTAGATGCCATTTCCTCATATTTTTCATGTGATTTAGCTGTTAGAAGATGGTGCCTGCATCAATGCACTACAGAAGGGTTTGCAACACAGCACTACCATTCCTACATCTTTAATGAAATGTTTTACCCTTTTAATATAGTTTGTGAAGATGATATATTGCTAAAATATTTATATATTAATCCTTGATATATTTATCATATTTCAAGTCACTTACTTTGAACCAGCACATTTCTTTCCTCACTTGTAGTCTTTCTCAGATCAATAGATGGTATGTTGATGTCAGCCTGGCAGGTGTACAGAGATCCATGTGAGGTATGTAGAGGACTGAATGTCAGTGTCCTCATACTCATGACTCCACTATGAGTAGTGTTTCCCACCATCACACCATTCCCACTGCCCACACTGCCTCCACTCCACTGTACTGTGGGCTCAACTGTAAGAAACCTTTCTACTTTCACAGTGCATGTCAATATGAGATCATTTCCAGCTGTACCACTGTATATACCAGTAATAGTCACAATTGGATTTGGAAGATCTGCAAGAGAGTGAAAATAACATAAACAATATTTATTTTACTCCAAAAAATACCATGAACAAGGAATGTCACTGTATTGGTCATTGTCGCTATATTTATATATGTGGACTCATCAGATGGACTGACAGTGGCAGTGATGTGGCCACTATCTGAGATGGTAATAGGTGAGTAGGTGAGGGAGGCTGTGTATCTGCCTCCACCACCATAGAGAGAAGAGACTGTAATGCGAGTGTTACTAGCTATGACATCATTCCTTCTGTTCCAAGTAATACCCAGTGATATGAATCTATTCACTCCACTCAAAGAGATGTCAGCAGTCAACACAAACTCAGTACCAGCATATACAGGACCACTGCGACTTCTGCTGATGGTCACATTAGCCTGAGCTGAAAAGAATTTGTGATCTATGAATTATCCTCAAACCTTTCAAGTTTTCTTACCCTCTATATATACGTATCAACACTGACATGAACACTATCAAGAGATGCATCAACATGTACCTTGTCTCGCTTGACTGATACCCGTACAGATGAAAATGAACACCAACCACACAACAATCATAGTCAGGCTACAATCAGCTATATCCACCTTCAAAAATTACGAAAACTTGTAATGCACTCACATTTATACACAGGTGAAACACTGCAGACCGAAGTTGTTTTTGAGAGTTATCATTGGGGCGAGCGTGAGCCTCTCCGGCGGCCTCTATGCCTCCCTATCACTAGCCCCTCCGGCTGCCTCCAACCCTAATGTTTGCGCATGTGCGAAGTCATCTTGACACGCCCCCAATAGTCAATATAGTCAATGGACACACACTCAAGCCCCCTATTGCACTGCGCGTGCATGTGCTCACGCTCTAACGATGGTGGATGCATGTAGCCTTTTCTTCCGGCGAGTCAAAGGTCATACGTAGGGTATTGCGGAACAGGAAGTAACACTCACGAATATTCGATAACCAAAGGGACTTCGCACTGCTCGCGCACGTGCAACATGATCAGCGCTTTCAAAGTTTAAAAGTTCAATGACGCAATTAATACTTGCGCGCTACGGATCCTGGTCACGGGATATTTTATGCCCCCGATTTTTTATCCGGCCGGATAAAATATATTCTATCCGCCCCAGTGACGGATCAAGGGGGGGAGCAGGGGGGCATTTACCCCCCCCCTTTTTCTTGGCCTTACGCGGAAGCGCTGCAGCTATTGTCTATTTGCGTTCACCTGAGCCCCGGAAGTTGCTGAGGTTCTACGTGCTAGGCAACCGCGCGTCATTTTGACAACTTCCTGCATATTTGCGGGTAGTGGTATGCGCAAGTAGGAAACCACGCAGCAGTGCTGAACGCTACGAGAAGGTTTTTCGAGTACTTTAGGGCTTGGTTAGGTCGAAGACTAGGGATAAGTGGCTATAGGTGAGCCATGACGCTGGAAGCGCGTTGATCCACGATGTCATAGTTCACTTGTACCGTTTTGACTGCTACGCTACATCTCATTGCAAATATGGGAGCCTAGCTAGCATCACTAACCTGAGAATCTTTGTGTCGTCCGGGCAGCCCCTCTTTCTTGCTTCGAGCACGTAAGAAGCCTTCGCGCGTAAACGGCGCGTATAGTTGAGGTCACGCGCACTACATTCCTCGCGGTCAATGGTATCTCCATGGGACATACAGCTTATCTTTGGAGTGGTAGGGATTCAGATTTAGTAAGACCTATCACTAGACGCGGCAAAACGTGAGGAATCCAATGGTACACTTTTTATTTTGAAATTGGGTGAAAAATAAGAGATTTATTGCCAAAATTCGAGGGCTCAGGTGAAATCAAATGGACAATAGTCCCGTCCACTCTGAGCTGTACATGTCATGGGTCAGGATTTGGGATATGGCTCTAGATCACGGTGTACAGGGGACTAGGAACACTCTATGTCTCTTCAACACTCTCAAATGTGTCGTGTCATCCTGGATCCGCCACTGGATATTTCATCCCCGGTCAGGATATTTTATCCCCTAAGGCTAGCAGTTACATGACACTTCAACCATCGTGTCCAGTGGGCTGCGTAGCACTCTGCCCCACTGCGGTAGATTTAAACTATGGCAGTATCGAGGGCAGTATACAGACTCTATACCTTAAATAACATAACGCAATGCCATCTTTGGCCTTCCAGTTTTGACGGTGTTACGCGCTAGATCGGCCCTCGGTGTGCTCATACTTGGCTGTAGGCAAGTATTTTGAGTAAGAAATGATGTAGTACGTATCAGTCAATGCGATCAAGTGAGAATTCACAGTACTCTTGTGCATGCATTTGGAAAGCTAAGTCCACCTTTCTGATTTGCATTAAAAACCCGAAAGATACACGGGTTGATGTAGACTGTGAAACTCAGGCCAAAAGTTGGCAGAAGCTGTAGCGCTTGACAAGGAGCCTAAAAGAGAAGTAGAGAAAGGGAGTTAGGAGACAACTGCAGAAGGTCTACTACTTCAGCAGTCCTGCAAGACGCCGCATGAAAGACTGATGGAGTACAGGGTTCAGCAAGAGGTGGTTTCCTGGAAGCAGATAGCGGATGTAAACCCAGTGTAGAACTATTTACATTCTTTGAGAATCTTCCTGCCATTATAAGGCCTTGTACCTTCAGATTCTACTGCTTGGCATGGTAAAATAATCTGAAGCCTGTGCCCCATCTTTTTGGCCTGAGCTTCACAGTTACTCTCAAATAAACTTGACTCCATCGTTCGAGTACTCACGATAGTTTCACATGACACGAACTGACTCGCGTGATCTCCACAGATCCTGGAGTGTTTTGTTGGCTGTTCTTTTCACTGCTAGTATCCACATCTACCTTCTTTCACTAGAAGTAGCGTGGGGAAACGGAAAAATCCTAGCCCCGGTGTGGCGGTATATTTTATCCCCCCGATTTTTTATCCGGCCGGATAGAATATTCTATCCGCCCGGATAATTTTTCGGATATTTCATCCGTGGTCAGGATATTTTATCCCCTAAGGCTAGTAGTTACATGCGACTTCAACTATCGTGTCCAGTAGGCTGTGTAACACTCTACCCCATTACTATAGATTTCTGGAAGAGCAAAAATGCATGGCATAGCGCTATGATATTAAAGGTAGAGTGACTTCAGCCAGGGTTAACCTTTGACGATGTAGCGGGTAGATCGCCCCGGTAGATCAACATGGCTGTAGGCAAGTATTTCGAGTAAGAAATGATGTATATAGTAGATCTACGTACGTACGTATCACGATTCAGTCCATAAAAAAGCGATCAAGTGAGGATACAGTCACATAATACTAATAATAATAATTTTATTGACAAGGTAAGCCAGGAGGCCTATTAGTCATATAAAAATAAATAAACACAGAAATTAATTATACACAGCTTCATTATTAAGTTTTGACGTAACTTAAAAGCAGCATATATATATTTGGCAAGGATTATCATCTGATTGCTGTTTTCTTTAGCTTTGATCCACAAAATTCTACATTTCTCTTCTGATGTCAGACGTTTGTATGTTGTGAGGGGAAATGTGGTTGTGAATAACTTATATTCAGGCAACCCTTTGTATTCTAGACATTAAAACAGGAAATGGGTCTTATTCTCTATTGAGTTGTCTTTGCAAAATATGCATGTTCTTTCCTCAACTGGGACTGCATGTGGTTTGTGATATCTACCAGTTTCTATATATAAAGAGTGGCAACTTAGACGCAACTTTGTTACTGCAGATCTTAAATGTGGGGGTAAGTCTAAATATTTCTCTCTTCTAAAATCTGTTTTACATAATTTGAATGTTTTTAATTTTCCAGTAGTTTGTTCCAGTAAGCTTGACCATTCCTGTAGGAACTGGTCACACAAAACTTGATGGACTTCTTTCTCAGCAAGGTGAGTATCAGTAGGTATAGGGATATCCTAGCCTCGGTTCCAGGCCTTCCCCGCGAGGATTTACATTACGCGCTAATTGTGCGTGGGAATAAAACATTGAAAGTCGGGGAAGGCCTGGGCGCAAACGTCACGTGAGGTAGACGTTAGGTAGACGCCTGGCGGTGTGGCACTTTGCGTGTCCGGGTACTACAGACGACCTAATGTGGCAACTCTGGCATGTGGTGTTTGCTCAAGAGTCGGAAATACATGGATCGTCCGTTGAAGACCATCACTTGCTCCTTAGTACACGTACACGAAAAGTGCCACACCGCCAGGCGTCTACCTAACGTCTACCTCACGTGACGTTTGCGCCCAGGCCTTCCCCGACTTTTCAATGTTTAATCAGCGCGTAATGAAACGCTCGCGGGGAAGGCCTGGAACCGAGGCTAGGGGTATCCCACCAATAGGGGACTCCGCTTTTGTTCAGAATGTTTTGTACATTTCTTGCCCATCTTAATCTTTGTATTGCGTAACAATCGTATAAAAGAGGTGACCAATCTTTGCACTTTGTAAGTTTAGACCAGAATTTAATTACTCTGGTATATCTTTTTACATTTAGTGGAAATCTTCCCAGCTCTCCATAAATTACTAAATTGGTAGCAGAAATAGGAACATTCAATGCAAATTTACAGAACTGTCTGTGTATTTTCTCTAGTTCAGGACAAGACATCCACCCCCAGATCTCACAACCATATTCCAGTATTGGTACTACTAGGACATTAAAAATATGGGTCAACAATATTGGAGGAGGGTATCTCAATTTGGCTGTCTGTGTCCTCATTGTGAAAAGAACCTTTTTTGCTTGTCCAGCAAGTGTTGATACAGCTGTGTTAAAAGTTCCATTATCAGAGAATATGATACCCAGATATTTGAACTTACTCACAATTTCTAATTGCATATTATTGATGTTAAATTGATATGCGGTAGCTGACTGGTGTCTAGATGCATTGAATATAAGAACTTTTGATTTTGTTGCATTGACTCTTAAATCCCAACTTGAGCAATATGCTTCCAGCACAGATAACGAATGTTGGAGATCCTTGTTTGTATCTGAGAATATAACCAAATCATCCGCAAACATTAGGGAATTCACTGTCTGTTCCAGTAGTCTGACTCCTTTACAATTATTGTGAACCGTCATAAATGAATCAAGGTCTGACAGAAACAGTGAAAACAGTAGAGGGCTTAGTGGGCATCCTTGACGAACTCCTCTTTGATATGGAAAGCTGGCAGATATGTCATTCTTTACTTTTATCACTGAAGATGACTTTTCGTAAATACTTTGTAATAGAATTAATATTTTTGTGCTCACCCCCATCTGATGAAGTTTAGTCCATAATAAATTCCGATTTATAGAATCAAAAGCCTTCTCAAGGTCAATAAATGCTGTAAATAGTGGTGCATTTCTCTTTTTATAGAGTTCTAATAGTGTAGTTGTAATAAAGATTGGGTCCGCAGTGCTTCTGCTTTTACAAAAACCAAACTGGGAGTCAGGAAGCAGGTTATGAATATCACACCAATAATGGATGTAAATATTTTTCATAATACTGGCAAAATTGTAATACCCCTATCCACTTGCCCATGATGTAGGGAATATTCCATTTTTTAGCACTGTGTTAAACAATGTATTTAAGAAAGTAATAATGGTGTCATTTCCGTGAAAAAGTTTAAATATTGTTGGTGGTAAACCGTCTAATCCGGGTGATGTGTTTGGTTTTAATCTTCTAATTGCCGCTTTAATCTCTTCTTCACATATATCATCATCTAGCAAGTCATATCATATATCCAATCACCAGGTGTGGTAAAACTAATGTTTGACTCTGTACTATGTAGTTTAAAGAAGTGTTCTGCTAAGACATTCACAGACAGAGGTAAATCTTCCGCCTTCTTGCCTCCATTTTCTGTCATTATCTTCTAAAATTCTCTAGGATTTGTTAGACATGTTTTCAACAATTGTGAATGTAAAATGTCTCTTGCTTTTCTCTTTTTGCTTCTAATCATCTTCTTGTATATTGATCTTTCTTTCCAATACTCTTCTCTTATCTTTTGGTTGTGGTAATTCCTATGATATTCTTTTGCTAGCTTATGGACCACTCTTTTTTTACTCATGTGCATGCATTTGGAAAGCTAAGTCCACGTTTCTGATTTGCAAAGACGAGATAGACGGATTGATGTAGCAACCACGAATGTAGTTGATCAGCTCTTTATATCTCTCCTCTGTGACTTCACATCCCATAGCTACTGTTCAGTGAGCACTGACTGACTGCTGGACTGCTGGACTGGGTAGCAACAGAAATATTTTGCGACATACCTTGATCACCATGCAGGGATAAAATATCCTGACGTGGTATAAAATATACTAAGGGTATACTATCCGCCGGATAGTATATACTATCCCCCGGATAAAATATACGGGGGATAAAATATACTGTGACACCGGCCAGTCTCCGTGGCGATTTCGATAGCCATAAGCACGGCAGGCAACTACCGTACTTGCGCTTTTGCCAACCAGGTGAGCGCTATTTAGAGTTCGTGATTAGCAAATATTTCGCGCCAGCGCTATCTATATCTCTACCCTGTCACTGCACATCACGTAGCTACCGTTCAACGAGCACTGGCTGACTGTGCTGGACTGGATAGCAACAGAATATTCTGCGACATACCTTGATCACCATGAAGGGATAAGATATAAGGATATACTATCCGCCGTACACTCATCCTCCGGATAAAATATACGGGGGAACCCCTTTTTAAGAGAGGGTGTGGCTACGGTACCTGTAAACGCGCTACATGCCACCATGGGTTCATGGCATATAAGGGATGCGCCCATGCGCATAGGCACGGAGGATCCATGGGCGCTTACGGAACTAGCCAAGGCGGGGGGTCTGGGGGGGTTGAGGGGTACCCCCGTCTAGGTACTTTTGCCTCTCGGGGCCTTGTTTGACGGGGCCATATGGTACCTGTAAACGCGATACATCCCACCATGGGGTGTACACTAATACGTAACCCTCGGCGCGCGCAGGCCGTTTTTTTTTGTTTTTTTTTTAAGGGAAAGAAAAAATAAAGCTAAAAATAAATAAAGAAATGCCCAGACAACATGCACAAACAAAACAAGACTATACAATGGAAACCAAAACCAAACAAAACAGCACAACATACAACAAAAATGTCATTACGCAATACCGTCGAGAGATGGAGGGAGAGACGGGTGACGATGCAACCAAAGGCAGGCATTGCCACGCCACAGGGCAATGGCAAGCCTGCCAAAGAGGTGTTTGGAGGTGGAGGAGGGGTCAGGAGAGCCGGAACGATGAACAATAGCACGGCCAATGGCAGCAACAGTCCGAATAGTATCCTCTCCCAGGCCGGGTCTCAGCCACGAGAGGGATGAAGTCTGTCCCTGTAGAACGGCAGACGGATAGATGGGCAGACAACTTGCGACGGACACCAACTTGTAGGGCATGGCCAGGGGTGTGTGAAGCCTCCACAATAGTCTGCTGCTGGAGGGGGCTGATAACGTGTACGTCCAAGGCAGCAGGGCGGCCACTGCTCCAGTTAGGGAGGAGAACATCTGCTGGACGAGACAGAGAGCTGGGTACTATGCCAGGAGACTCCTTGGAGGGGGCCAGAGCAGCCGACTGAGCTGCAGAGAAAATGACATCTCGAATGGCATTATGGCGAGAAATGCGGTCTTCATTGCCACCACAGCCGACTTGGTGGTCCCCGATACGTCAGCAGAGCTGTGACGTAGTTGGTCCTGCGCGCGCGCGCGTGTGCGTGTGTGTGTGTGTGTGTGTGTGTGTGTGTGTGTGTGTGTGTGTGTGTGTGTGTGTGTGTGTGTGTGTGTGTGTGTGTGTGTGTGTGTGTGTGTGTGTGTGTGTGTGTGTGTATGTGTGTCTGTTACTCAACATCTCACTTTTCGAATGAATAATCGTGCTATAAAAAAGCAGGCATACTCAGTGGCATACGATCATCAAAAATATTGTGGGGATTTTTCTGCATTCAAGAGTTATGGCCTGAAACACAAGCGAAAGAGCCAATATGCTGGCTTACCCGCGATCAGTTTTTCCTGTTTGATGTACAGCGAAGCACCAGGTTACTCCATGAGGGATTACAAGTATGCGTACTGCTCTGGTCAAGCTATATAGTGTAAGGTGTACAGAGCCACTTGGCTTGCTAGCTAGCCTACGTGTACGCGAGGCGGAGTTTACGTTTTGCCCATGCGCACCGCCGAAGGTTCTGCACTTTAGTGCATTCATATTTTTAATATGTGGGGTATTCCCAGCTAGTGGAGCGAGCAAGGGAGGCTCGCTCCACTAGCTGGGAATACCCCACATATTAAAAATCAGGGTTTCTATCGCGTCTCCTGTCTTCGCAGCGAGATTTGCGCATGATCGAGGTAGCCACGCGCAAATACCAGTTGAATATAGTTTCCAGTCCACTTGGCTTGACTTGAAATTCATTTCCCTCCCTTGGAAATATTGTACACATATTAAAATATACATGCAACAAGTGTCCACAAATTATGTACGCATGCGCATTTTAAGTGTGATGTGCCATGACAATAATGAACAAACAGACAAAAGTAATAAAGTTATATATATTGGCTAGGTAATATTAACCATACAAACAGCTAATAGTCACTCCTAGTAAATCAATGTCAATGACGACAGCATATTAATTCCTGTAGACAAATAAAAGAGTGTCAAACTGTTTATATGTTAACACAAAAACAACGAAGTTAGATGACATAGGTCCATATTCACTTCAGTTTACAGTAGTGTAGAATAAGAAAGATGGGCATCATGCTATAGTGTATGTACATACACCACTGACTATGATTACACATCCAAGGCCCCCAGTCAGTCCCCCATGCCCATTGGCTCCTATGTAACTATACAACCATTGCTCACATTATACTTTCAACAATACCTGAGCATGTTGGTTCTTCTTCTGACCATATTCCTTCTTCACATATTCTGACATCAGTTCCCACTAGTTCAAGCCCATCTTCACAGCTGTACATTGCTCTGACTCCATCACTCACCACAGTACCACCAGGAGGATCAGTCAGCTCAGGACATATATCTGCATGTATGCATTTAAAAGAACAATATAATCATGGTACACAGAAAGCAAGTGTGTATAATATTTTACAACCAATTATCTATATTCAACTCTGTTGCTATATTGAAGTTATATTATCCAATTACTCAGGCCTCTTTCTATACATGCCCTTGACCCACACTAAAGTAGTAATGCAGCACAGACCATAAGGAGGTATTGATCCTTCATATTATTTCTGAATCAGTATATACTCAGAGACATTGTATTGTGTTTGAACTCACCATCCATACAGCGTGGCTGAGTTCCTGACCACTCTGCATTCTGATGACAAGTCCTCTGGTCCCTCCCAAATAGCCGGTAGCCCTGTTCACAGGAGTAATTGGCTACTGATCCCTCAGTTGTGCCTTCTAGTGTCACATAACCATTAGCAGGACTGGAGAGGTTGCTACATAGGACTGTGGGTGTTACAAGTGGATACATACACTCCAACCTCTTCCATATGCCTTTCCATACATAATATTGCTTTGGATAAGAAAAGGGTTGGAAATAAGATTGAGAGACTATATAAGACTATAGAATGCATAACCACAAAGACATGCTTTACTTAGCCGTTTAGGTCACTATGCATACATATTGGGTAGGCACATAATATCATTAGAGTGTCATCATGACAGGCTCTCCACATGTGTCTACACACGTGATACATTGGCAACAAACAACAAAGCTTAAAGTTTGGAGCTATTGTACATAAAGTCAATAAACACACTGCACTATTAAACTGTCTTGGCACAGATTGCTCTGAGAAGTATAGTTTTGGGTAATTATGTGTATAATTATGCATGCACATTAACAAATTCTGTAGTAAACAGTCCAGTATATTGCCATACAGCATTACAGTTCATGAGAAACATAACTTACCATCTCAACTCCAACCAGCTGCAGATCCTCAGCCAACGACTGAAGTCAATTGACAAGGGCATGAGTCATCACTGTACAGTTTTTGTTAACGTGCATCCCAGACACCTACAACATATTCCTTCACTAAGCTGAGTAAATCATCAAAATCATATTCCCAAAGCTCACTTCCCAATACATATGCTGTTTTCTTTAGCTTGTTAAAAATTACGTATCTGTCGCTTAAAAGCTCCTGAAGCTTCTCCAGAAAAACGACTATAGACTGAACACATAAACTACACTCTCACACTCAGCACCACACAATGTACACATAAATGAACAAAATGTATGTATGAATGAACTGTTCATCACTGTGGGCACTGTAAACCATATATTTCTTGTATTTTTGTACACGGCCCTAAGTCTTCTTATACTGTACAATAAATATAGGATAAATCACGAGGTGGAGGTATCTCATTTCCTGTACACTTACCTGTACCACAAGTATGCAATTAAGAACTTTTGACATCACTAGCTGCTAACATAGCAGTAACCACTAAAGGCAGGCCTAGGTATCTATCATGGGGAGTATCTATCAGATTTAGATACCTCATTAACACCTCACCATCAAAGGAAATTTTTCATGACTAAGTCTAACAGAAAGTAGAATGATATTATAGAAAAAAGGTTTCTTCCCCATGAGAAAATATATACACATCCCAAAAACAAAAATGCACCAGAAGAATGTGGTTTGTGTTCACACTATTCACAAACACTAATGAGCATGCACGTCAGAACTTAGCCAGATCAGCTGTGTGCATGTGTGTGTGTGTGTGTGTGTGTGTGTGTGTGTGTGTGTGTGTGTGTGTGTGTGTGTGTGTGTGTGTGTGTGTGTGTGTGTGTGTGTGTGTGTGTGTGTGTGTGTGTGTGTGTGTGTGTGTGTGTGTGTGTGTGTGTGTGTGTGTGTGTGTGTGTGTGTGTGTGTGTGTGTGTGTGTGTGTGTGTGTATGCGTCTGTGTGTTATGTAAAGCATCACCCCATCTGCTATTTTATGACCATGATGATAGACTGATCCTGTGTACACTGCAATGTTTGCCTTATTAATGATCTGTTTACACACTGACTTTTGCTTTGAAAGAGCTCAGGGCTGTGTATTTAATTAGGGCAGTAAGAAACACAATAATCCATAAACAATATCCACCACATGCAAGAGTATATGGAGATTGTTATTATACTGGATGACTCACAGGCATGCAGTGTTAACATAAAGTAAATGTGTTTGTGTCAGTGAATTGTATACACTTATACTAACTCAGCTGGATAAACATAAAGAAAGATAATGTGTTTGTTTCAGTGCAATCTCTACACACATACTCTGAACTAACTTGGTAGCTTGTCTGAAAACCTGCATTGGAATGTGCCTTAGCCTCCAGGTATGAGGCCTTGACTTCTGAACTCACATGCTCTATAATCAGAGGGGAGAAAGATCAAAAAAGAGTGGATATATAATGTTGGAGGGAGGGATTGAAAACAACATAGAGTGAATATGAAGTTAAAAAATTAATTAATTGCTAAAGATTGTGCATTTTGTAAACTTTTATAATACTTCAAACTGTTTCTCAAAGCCAGTGATAGTTTCTCCAGTGACATTGCTCTTCATCTGGTTGATACTGATCCTGATGTCTGCAGCTGCTATGTCAGTTTCCCCGGATAATAAAAGTACCAGTACGACCCACCCCAGCACTGCAGTGTACTAGCAGGGGCTGGTCCAGGGACACTGGGTGCTCCTTACGCACACGTCGAATGAAGGAGATGAGGGACATGGCATTCTGAGGTAGACCATGGTCAGGCCAGGTAGTGTAGTGCATGTGAGTGACTGTCAACTCATTTGCTGAGTCAGACATCTGTAGGATTTGCACGTGCAACCACAACTATTTTCTCAAAAGATTGGGTTAGATACTATGTGGTGTGTTAACTGACAATTTACAGTTTCTAATCCAAGAAAT
This sequence comes from Theonella swinhoei, assembly GCA_963970385.1. Lineage (NCBI taxonomy): Eukaryota > Metazoa > Porifera > Demospongiae > Tetractinellida > Theonellidae > Theonella > Theonella swinhoei. The sequence continues at coordinate 2,990,090 of OZ019949.1, read as the reverse complement.
GCATACCATTTGCATACAAAGACATGGAGCAGATATGATCTATACAATATACACTGTACATGTCATGTCGACACACAAGAGCAATGGTAGTAATATTGTGTACATTATCTTGTCAGTGTACTTGCTCATACACTACATCTCCATTAGTAGGTTGTGGAGAAGGAGGGACAGAGGGAGGAACATGTGATGTAGCTGTGTCAATAGCGACTACTTCATACTGAGAATCACCTCTGCCATCAGTTGGGTTCAATACAGGATTATGTTTCTTGTTAAAAGTGCATATATTGTCAGGATTTCTGTACAAAAGTTTAGAGAAGTAACTAACTCTGATGGTTAAAGGTGCTGTGTAGTGCAAAGTAGTCCTTCAAAAGCTCATTCTCTAATATACAGAGCATTCAATGACTTACACATAGACTGCTTCTCTTGAGAAATTGGATAGCTCATAGGCCTCATTAGTACTGGCTGGAATGTCTGCTGCTTTTACTGTATCTCTGGAAAATATCATACCAACATTCATAGACTGCTCTGCTATTGCCAGCTGATGGTTCTGTTTTCTAGACACCTTCATGTATAATAGAGCAACAGTCACAATAATGCTTTTACATACTTGTTCTTCATCCCAGTGAAGTGTGACCCTGCACGATTTCTCACTAGTAAAACTACCACAATCATCACTGCCGTAATAGCCAGCACAGTAACTGCCCCCAACCCTCCTCCTACAATAGCTGCTGTGTTGTCTCCATCAGAGGACACTGTATCCAGTTTACATACAGGCAGTGAAACTTTAACATGCTATATAGAGTACCTTGGAGTTAAACACTCCACTCACCTGGAGGTGGCCTTGTTGAAGAGAGTTCCACGCTTACAATTCCCTGTCCCACAGAGGTACTGGCTGAGACCTGTACTGTATATGTCTCTCCAGACAGCAGATCACTTATCTCTACTCTAGTTATATTGTGAGGTACATTGATACTCTTAATGTCTTCACTATTGGAGGCAGGCCAGTAGTTGACTGTGTAGTAGATGATGTGTCCTCTTGCCTCCACTAGACTGAGAGCAGTCCAGCTCACTATCATATGTGTAGCATTCACTCTCTCTACAGTTAGATCTTTTGGAGGTCTCGGAACTGTAGTATGTAATAAATCATAATGTAAATATATAATGACAGTGTACACACGTTGGGTAGTAGTTAGTTCAGTAAAAGTGGCAGAGAGATTATTGGAAGTTCTGTTTATAATTGTCACATTATGATTTGGATGATGGTAATAGACAAGATATCCAGTGACTGCATCTCCTCCAATAGGACTTGACCAGAATACACTTATGGTAGAACTTCCCTCACTAGTAGTGACTGTCAAATGTGTAGGTGGATTGGCAGCTGTATGTAGAGAGTACAGTAGGGAAGATTCATTTATTTTTGTTATTTCTAATACCTTTAATATATAGCTGTGCTGAATCTGATGTCTCATCATTACCCACAGTACATGTGTACAGTTCTCTCATTCTCCCAGTCATATTCAGTGTGTGGATATATCGAGGTAAAGTATCGTTTAATAGAGTCACATTTTGTATGGTGACTACCCCAAAGTCAGCTGTGGTTCTGGTCCAAGTGACAGTGGTAGCAGGTCCACCAGTGGAGATACAGGTGAGGGTGAACTGAGGAGTAGTTTCATTGAGAGCAGAGTGCAGAGTGAATGATATATTGCCAGGTATTCTGATATTATCTGGAAAGAATACAAACAGAAGTTATCACTACACATTATTATATGCCATCCCTACTGTTATAGAGCTCAACATAGAGAGTGTGTTCTGTCATTGTGTCATCCTCTACCACACAGTGATATATCCCCTCAGATGGAGGATCAGTAGCAGTGTTCCTCAACAGTCTCACAACCATAGGACCTCTAGTTCTAACAAATCCCGAAACATTCTTACTACCTATACCACCAACTTTGGTCCCACTTGGTCCATACCAGTCTCCTCCAGAATGACGTTTGTTAAAATTGTTAATAACAGGACGGTTAGTATTACAGATCAGGGCAGTGTTCTCAGTGGATCCAATATCACTGATCGCCACAAAACCATGGTTAGGAACGATGACATCTGATTCATTTAAACTGATATACACATCTAAAATATGAGAATATTTGACCACTGTAAGTAAATTACATGTCCCATCACTACATAAACCACATAATATATATGAATGCAGATAAGAAAATAAAGATGCAATATAGAATGTTTAAAACCAAACCACATTATACTCACTTGGTCAAACCATTATAAACTCACTTGGTCGTGTTATTGCCATAATTGCTGGACTGAATTCTCCAGTACCAGCACTGTTCACTGCTGCTACTTCAATGGAATAGGTAGTAGATGACATCAAATTTGAGATAGTAACTTGTTCTCCCTTGGCAGTAATTGTATTGCTACTTCCCAGTGCCTCATACTGCACTAAATAGAGTATTACGTTTCCATTGCGATGAGTGCAGTTTACTGGCTTCCATTGGACTTCAATCATACCAAACACTTTAGCTATGTTCACCAATGTGGGAGGAGCAGATGGAACTGAAATTGAAATTGAAAAAGGTAGCATATTTATGCTAAAAAATAACTGAATTGGCCTGCACTGTAATGAACTTCAGCTTGTAAGTTACCTGGATACTAACCAGCTGAGAGTGTGGTGGCTGTGACACTGTCTACTGCAGTCTCTCCATCACTCAGTATTGCAGTCACAGTGATGGAGTACTCAGTGGCCTCCTGCAGACCAGTCAGGTTGTACATTGTCTCGCTAGAACTAATGCCACTGATGTCATTAGAGTCAGTGAAACACTGAGTGTTGTTAGTGTTGGAGTAGGAGATGGAGTAGGTAGACACAGTTTTACTAGTTAACTGAAAATCCCACATGACTGTCACTGAAGTGAATTGACTTGTAACATTGAAATAAAATATTCCTACAATAAAAGTGTGTTGATAATAATTATGTATTGTATGTCTTGTAACTTATGAGAACATAACTTACCATTTACATTGATACTGATATCACTAGCATTAGCCTGATGGAAACTTCCATTGACGCTGCCAATACATGTGTATGTGCCAGTATCCTGGTAAGCTAGAGGACTGATGGTGAGACTGCCAGTGTAGGTACTGCCAGAGCCACTGGCAGCAGTGACTGAGTATCGTTCCTCTGGTATGTCCTGGAGACCACTCCATTCAGTCACAACCCTTTCACCACTGTCCACATTAGGATCCAGTGTCACAGTACATGTGAAAGTGAGATTAATACCAGTATAGAGAGGAGGGGTGTGGCTGAGAGTGACAGTCACCACAGGTACAGGAACTGAGTCAATGAAAAAGAGATATGCTACATCTTTAATGAAATGTTTTTACCCTTGTAATATAGTTTGTGAAGATGATATATTCTTCACAATTGCTAAATTATTTATATATTTATCCTTGATAGGTTCATCATTTCTCAAGTCACTTACTTTGAACCAACACATCTCTTTCCTCACTTTTATTCTTTCTCAGATCAATAGATGGTATGTTGATGTCAGCCTGGCAGGTGTACAGAGATCCATGTGAGGTACGTAGAGGACTGAATGTCAGTGTCCTCATACTCATAACTCCACTGTGATTAGTGTCTCCCACCATCACACCATTCCCACTGCCCACACTGCCTCCATTCCACTGTACTGTGGGCTCAACTGTAAGAAACCTTTTTACTTTCACAGTACATGTCAATATGAGATCATTTCCAGCTGTGCCACTGTATATACCAGTAATAGTCACAAATGGATTTGGAAGATCTGCAAGAGAGTGAAAATATCAACAATATTTATTTTACTCCAAAAAATACCATGAACAAGGGACATCACTGTATTGGTCATTGTCTCTATATTCATATATGTGGACTCATCAGATAGATTGACATTGGCAGTGATCTGGCCACTATCTGAGGTTGTAATAGGTGAGTAGGTGAGGGAGGCTGTGTATCTGCCTCCACCACCACGGACAGAAGAGACTGTAGTGCGAGTGTCACTAGCTATGACATCATTCCCTCTACTCCAAGTAATATTGAGTGATATGTATCTATTCACTCCACTCAAAGAGATGTCAGCAGTCAACACAAATTCAGTCCCTGCATATACAGGACCACTACGACTTTTGCTGATGGTCACATTAGCCTGAGCTGAAAGGAATTTGTAGTCTATGAATTTCCTCAAACCTTTCAAGTTTTCTTACCCTCTATATATACGTATCAAAACTGACATGAACACTATCAAGAGATGCATCAACATGTACCTTGTCTCGCTTGACTGATACCCGTACAGATGAAAATGAACACCAACCACACAACAATCATAGTCAGCTACAATCAGCTATAGCCACCTTACAAACACTTTCAAACAAGTCAGATTTATACACAGGTGAAACACTCTGCAAAAACTGATGTTTGTTTTGAGAGTTGTGTCATTGGGGCGAACGTGAGCCCCTCCTGCGGCCTTCAGGCCTCCCTACTAGCCCCTCCGGCGGCCTCCTACTCTAATTAGATGTTTGCGCATGTGCGTCTCTTGACACGCATAGCGCTTGCGCGTGCGCATGCTCTAGCGCTAACTTGGCTAATGGATCCCATTGGGCGGGTCAAAGGTCATACGCAGGGACACTCACGGATTCTTGGTTTACCCAAAGGTACCTCGCGCGCTCGTGCAACATCACCAGCGCTTTTAAGGTTAAAGGTTAAAACGTTCAATGACGTAATACATCATTAACTTAGTTTGAATTTGCACATGCTGCAGCTACTATCCCTTCCCTTAAACATGGACCTAAAGTCAAGAACTATGTCAGTGCGTGATAAAGAGCTGAAACAAAAGAAAGCAAGTCAGCCTGGAGTAGATGGTGAAATGCAGGTCGGCCCAGGTCTGGTCCCCTCTTCCAGCAGATGAAGACAACCAGAAATGAAGTCAAATTTCATGTAAGGAAATGTAGAGCAAAACAGAAAAGGATAACTATACAGGCAAGAGATGATATGTTCAGAACCAAGGATGAGCGACGGTTTAACATACATCAACGGAAAACTGAGTGCAGTAAGCTCATGGTGGATGGACTACCTATCACAGATGATGATAAACTTCGGACATGCTGGAAGAACTATTTCACAAAACTAGCACAGAGTCGAACCTCGTCATCTAAACTCAATCAGGATGGAAATGACATAGTACACATGGAAGATAGAAGATGGGAGATGGGAGAATTGAGTGGGGGATAGTGGATGGGACTGATGGGAGGCGGGGGATGGGAGATGGGGGATGGAAGGTGGGAGATGGGAGTGGGAGGATGGGAGATGGGACTCATGGGAGGCAGGGGACGGGAGATGGGGGAAGGGGGATGGAAGATGAGAGATGGGAGATGGAAGATGGGAGATGGGAGGGGGAAGAGGTGAGTGATGTGGAATACATGGAAGCTATGTCACATGGATTTGAGGATTTTATCCTTGACTATCCTATTACTATTGAAGAAACTGAAATTGCTATAAAGAAACTGAAGACGAGAAGGAGTGGGGGAGCTGATGGCCTGTTAGCTGAGCATCTCAAGCATGGGGGTCCTGTTCTTACTTTGTGGCTAAAACGTTTATTTAACACGATCATCCACCTTGAGCAGATTCCATCAAGCTTTAAATTGGGTATGATTGTCCCAGTCCACAAGGGTAAGGGACGTGACCCTCTAATCTGCAGCAACTACCGGGGTATCACTCTGACATCTGTTCTCTCGAAATGCCTGGAAGTGATTATTCTTCAGCGAATGGAGTCTCTATTCCTTGAGAGGGGTTTTCCACATCCATCCCAAACTGCATACCAAAGAGGACTATCATGTACAGATGCCATTTTCTCGATTCGAGAAGCTATTTTGAAGCATATTTGAGAGGGTGACACCCCGTACCTCTGTTTCTTTGACTTAGAAAAGGCATTCGACTCGGTTGAGTACTCCACGCTCCTCTCTCATATCTTCAAGCTGGGTATAAATGGCAGATGCTGGCGACTAATCAAAAATTGGTATACAGACACTTTTAGTGTTGTGAAGGTCAACAACAAATGTTCTGACAGCTTTCCAGTAAACCGTGGTGTCAAGCAGGGATCAGTCCTCTCATAATACTTTGACTTGACTTTTGACTTTGACTAATTAGTATATAACTGTGACATATGCAGCAGCCTTGGCAGCTTATTGTAAGTGTTATATTGATGGTAGCCTGCCATATATAAGCCCTTTGATGTGATGTATAGATAGGACTGAATGTCAATGTCTTCATACTCATGACTCCACTGTGAGTAGTGTCTCCCACAATTGCACCATTCCCACTGCCCACTGCCCTGAAATACTATTGCATGTATTTGGCAATTAAGATCAAGTTAAACAAGTGTGAAAAACATTTCATTAAAATTTTGAAGGCTGTAAGGACGATAATGCTAAGTAAAGGAACAAGATGCAATATATGCGAGCAAAACCAGTGATGATGGCATGAGAAATAAGGAGCTAGCAGGCAAAGGGATGGGCATGCAATTTCAACAATCATATCATGCGTAACCCCTCCCTGTATCTTTTTATTGGGTTACGCATGTCATGATCATGTTGCATGCCCATCCCTTGCCTTTGCCTTCATGCTGCTCCTTATTTCTCATGCCATCATCACTGGTTTTGCTTGCAACTTGTTCCTGTACTTTTTAGCATTGTCATCCCTACATCCTTTAACATTTTAATGAAATGTTTTTCACACTAATAGCTAATGCAATGCATGTACCCAGAAATAAGAAACCCCAAAAAGAAATATACAATACATGTACAATTAATTAAGTATAACATGCTTTTTTAAAAGAGGATGACAAACTTCTGTAGGTAGTTTATTCTATTGCCGTTGAGCATCACATTGATTACAATGACCAAATGGAGCTTGGATTGTATAAGTATTAGATTTTGTTGACATTAAGTTTTTTCTGTGATAAATGAGACAATTTGGTAAAAATACCAACTAATGGATAAGCTTATACAAATAGCACATCTTTAAGGCCTGACGCCTAGCCTCAAGTGTTGGTAAGTTTAGCATATGAAGACGTTCCCTATACCTGATGTGACATCAACAAAGGATGACGCAGCACCATAAACAGCAACTTGTTGTCGTCTACTTTAGAGGTAGCTTGAGATCCATGGAACAGGATGTGAAGGTATATCAAAGAGATAATAGCTTGGTGATTAGTTTCACATGAGGAACGGTGTCAAAGCTCTTTAAAGAATTTAGCCTTGCACTTCAGCACCACCATACAAGTGACCATGCCATCCATTCCTGCACTGCTGAAAGTATAGCTCCTGTGGTGAATCTGCCAGCTAAACCCCATTGTTGGTCTGAAAATACCAGCATACTGCTCAGCTTCTCATAAATGTGACATTCAAGGAACTTACTAATGATTGGTAATAGTGAAACAGGCTGATAGTTTTTGGGATCATGTGTTTCTCATTGTTTATGTATTGGAATAACTAATAAGGTTTTCAAGCTCCCAGTGATTAATATACACATACAATGTTGTGGTATACAGAGCTAAAAAGTGGAGCAGCCGTGTCTTCTGAAGGATGTGATGCTAGGCTATTAACTAACAAGTAAATAAAAAATTTAGGAAATTAGAAAGGAAATATAGGGATTGCATAAAAGGAACGGAGACAAGATTGGGACACAGACATATTATGAAATATCAACGTAACATTATGGGTACGTCGATATTTCATAATATGTCTGTGTCCCAATATGTCTCCATTCCTTTTTATGCAATCCCTATATTTCCTTTCTAATTTCTTAAATTTTTTATTTACTTGTCTCCTGTCATTTTTTTCTGGACCTAGGCACATGCTTTTGCTATTTTGCAGTTTACTTGGTTTCAAATGTAATAGAGATTGTAGCCTGAGGCTATCTAACATTTTTTATTGCAACATCAATTGTTTGTGTATTATGCTGTACCAATTTTACATTTTATGGAGCTTTTATGAAATATAACAAAGTAGTGCCTGGGGCTACTATTTACAAGATTACCAGATTTTATCTCAACATTAATTATGGGATATTAAGCTTTAACACCACATCAATTTCCACATTTAGTGCTACTTTTGTTAGTGAGATATAGCTAACTATTGCCTGAGATTATTTTGTTGTTATATTACAAGATTTACATTGTTTACAGAGATTTCATCACAATGTTGATCTCAATGCTAAAAACCACAGAAACAAGATGTAGCATGCATATAACCAAAGTAAACTAGAAACAATGCTTAGTAACTCCCTACTCATGTTATAATTATAACTAAATTTTGCTATGTCTAGTATATTGCTATGCAGCACAGCATTTAAAATAATGAAGCAACATCTACAGTACAGTTTCCTGCTTAAAAGTTCAAACCACTTGTTTGAAGTTGGTATATGTTTCAAAACTGTCCACATAGTTAGCAACCACCTCTTGGCAGAAGACATAGTGTACCTGTCAGGAAGAATATGTGAAGGTATTGGTAGAGTTGGTAAAGTCATAGAATATAGTATCTATGGTAAGTGAAGCTGTTTTCATTGAAACCCTTAAAATACTAATGCACAATTATATACAGCATAAGTTCATCTATAGTTATATAATTAAATATTCAGCATGTTTGTTGTGTGTTTGAAAATTACTTACAGCATCAGGGACCAGTCCAGCTCTCTGTATACGTGCAGACTTGACTGCCTGGAAGAAGTCAACCACACCTTCTGTCTTCAGTCTCTCCAACTGAGAGTGCAGACAGATGAATGTCCCAGTACGACCTACTCCATCACTGCAAAAATATACTAATCTCAATATAATGTTCAGTGTATTATTGACAGAACTATGATCCGTAGAACTTATGTACCTTACCTGCATGTGTTCTACTATTACTTACATATTTTATATTGTGTTATTTATTCTCCAGTTACTATACCTGCACATGACAATGATGTGTCTGCTGGGGCTGGTCCTCTGGGCTTTGCTGAGGAGGTCTACCAGAGAGAGTATAGCTGAAGGGTGTGGCACCTCCTCCAGGGGCCAGCTGGACAGCTGCAGTAGTGTGACAATCCTGTGTGCTGATGTCCCCTCACTCTCTGCCACCTCCAGCTTCCTCTCAGTGATGTCACCATAGCCACTCAGCCTCTTCAGAGTGGCAGTCAGTTTCCCATACACCTCCTCAGCACCATCCACACATGCACTACCTGAACCCTCTGGCCAGAAGCAATGGCTACTCTCCTGCATGGTAGAGAAAATACAGTTACCCTCATACATATATACATGTTATGGACAAAACATTCCATATTTTCATTTATAGAGGTACCATGTCATTCTCCTTCATCTGACAGAGCATGACAATACAGCTACACTGATTCTCCCACACCATCCTCCAGAAGTCACACACAGTGTTCTCTAGAGGACCCTGGGTTGCAATGTAGGCTCGACGTTGCTTGTATCCCTACACAATGTGAAATGAGTGGCTAAAAGTATCTCTGAGTAGAGTAGAGTAGAGAGTGTGTTGCTCACATCAATGAAGGAGGCATTGATGTAGTCAGAACCAGGCTGTTGGCCATGCCTCAGTCTCACACAAGCAGCTTCATCTGATAAAGTGCACAGATATCATTAATCATATTCCTACTAAAAATTAACCCTTGCACACAAAAGATGGCATGTACAATTATCAGAACATAAAAGTTGCATTGAAAATATGTTGGATTGTGACATTTTGGATGTGATTCAATTAGCAGTGGGTGTGCAATGAAAAGTGAGTGAATGTGGGTATTGATAACTGAAATGTGCTCACATAAGTGAACATACATGTATGAATGAACTGTTTGTCATTGTGGGCACTGTAAATTAACCATTTGTTCCTGTATTTATTCCATTTTTGTACATAGCCCTAAGATGTACTGTGTACATTGCAATGTTTGCCTTATTAATAGTCTGTTTACACACTGCCTTCTGTTTTTTTTTGCTTTGTGAGAGCTCAGGCGTGTGGGGCAGTAAAAACACAATAATCCATAAACAATATCCACCACATGCAAAAGTATATGGAGAATGTTATTAAAGGATGTTATTTCACTGGATGACTCAGGAGCATGCAGTGTAAACATAAAGTAAATGTGTTTTTGTGTCAGCCATTTGTATACACTCCTACTATACAAAGACTAACTCAGGGGCATGCTGGATAAATATATATAAAGAAAATGTGTTTGTTTCAGTGCAATCTCTACACTCATACTATGAACTAACTTGGTAGCTTGTCTGAAAACCTGTTCTTCTCAACATTGTACTGTGCCTTAGCTTCCAAGTATGAGGCCTTGACTTCTGAGCTCACTCCCTCTAGAATCTAAAAAGAGAAGGGAGAGGGAGGGAAGAAAAGAGAGAGAGAGATCAAAAAAAGAGAGTATATAATTTTGTGGAGTAAGAAAAATTAAAATTTCCATAATTAATTGCTAAAGGTAGCATTTTGAACATAACTATAATGTACAATATACCTGAAACTGTTTCTCAAAGCCAGTGATAGTTTCTCCAGTGATATTCCTCTTCATCTGGTTGATACTGATCCTGATGTCTGCAGCTGCTATGTCAGTCTCCCCACACAACACAAGTTCACTCATGGCATCATGGATGAATATATACTGAGCCTGGAGACAGTGAATGTGTCAAGCATAATTGCAATACGTAATATAAGTCTACCTGTGTCTGGACCATCTTCATACGCTGTCCTCTCATGCCCTTCAGGATGTTATAGATACTCAGAGTTCCCTCTCTCTTCATCTGCTGCATCACACGGTCCAGGAGGATAAAGGTACCAGTACGACCCACCCCAGCACTGCAGTGTACTAGCAGGGGCTGGTCCACGGACACTGGGTGCTCCTTACGCACACGTCGAATGAAGGAGATGAGGGACATGGCATTCTGAGGTAGACCATGGTCAGGCCAGGCAGTGTAGTGCATGTGAGTGACTATCAACTCTCTATCTGGGTCAGAGGTCTGTAGGATACAGAGTATATCTTTTGGACTGATATTATGAGGTTGCTAGTTTTCTCTTACTGATTTAAGTAGCAGTTTTCTGATCTGATACTCAGCAGATGGCACAATAGAAGTGAGAGTCACAGTGAACTTTGACCCTTGGTTCACAGTGGTGTGTACTTTATCAGGCCAGTATTGTTCACACTTCCGCTACACACATATACATATATATATATATATATATATATATATATATACACACATATATATATTAGCAGTAGTCAGAATAAACTGTTGTGTAGGAGGACACAAATGCAAACATGTAGATACATTTTTCTGTGCATAACATCTCTCATCTCATTAGTTAGATTCATCTATGACATAAATAAATGATACGCTTAATTAGAGTTAGGGCTAGGGTTAAGGCTAGTACTAGAGATGATTGTCCAATCAGGAGAGAGATTTGAAAAGGTACCCTGGAATGGTTCTATAACATAACAGTAGTTGGATAGGCTAAGGGAAACCATGAAAGTACAATTTGCTGTAGCCAGTGTATTTACTTTGTTATCCTCCACACAGCGAGTGAGCATGACAATGGTATTGAGCTGATATTCCCACACCATCTGCCAGAACTTCACTACTGTCTCTTTAGTTGGACCTGCAACATACACAGGAGAAAAGGTGAAGATGTAGCATATTAAATGATACACACATACAAAAACTTATATTCATACCTCTTATTCATACATATGTACTAACCTTGTGAAGCTATGTATGCATGTTTCTTGTCAGGGTAGCCCTGTGGTTAAGTGATACATAAACTCTATAGCAGTTCATTTTGTTTTTAATTGACTTACATCAATAAAAGAAGCATTAATATAGTCTGATCCCTCTACATCTGGGTCTCCTTTGAGCTCCACACGTGTGTGGTCATCTCCAGTAGTACATAATATTGGGTGGTGCCTTATCAACATACAGAAGAAATAGATGATATACTTACAAGGGTAGATGTTCTTGAATCTGTTCTGTGGTATGTTACAGGGAAGAGTAGCAATCTCACTTGCTGGCTTAGGTAGCTTGTCAAGTGACTACACATTATAGACCACATGTCAGTCATATAGTGTACTCACAACATTATGAATACAATATTCTCTAAGAAAATGTGCGTACTTTATATTCCACTTCAAATTTCTGGTCTCTGTCTTGATGCATCTCCTTCACATGGTCTAGGAAGTCATCCTCACATATATCATTGATACCAGTCTCTGCAGTAACAATATACATCATGTGGAGATGAGAGCATGTATCTAACTGCTGGGGGGAACTTATGTTGGAGTGGTTTTCAAAGTAATATTTACCTTCATCTTCTTCCACTATGGCTACGAGATCCTTCATTTCTAATCCATCATCACCACTGTCACTGTCCTTTTTCTCATTGGATCGTTTTCTTGGTGGAACTACAGGTTTACGTTTGACCTTTGAAGACTGACTGAAGACTCTCTTATGTCTGTTGGATGTTACTCATAACTATGACATTCAAACAATGTGGTACAAATGATCACCTCAGTATCACAATGATTATGATGACAATTACTATTGCCAGAAGAACAGCACAAATCACTCCTACTACTGGAACTGCTATTGACAGGCCAGAGCCTCTTCCTACATTTAATATATTATCCAACTCTCACACTGAGTATGTATGTACTGTATATACCTGGAGATGAATACACTGAAGATATTTCAGCAACTTCTCCCTTGCCTACTGAAGTACTGGCTGAGATCTGTACTATATATGTCTCTCCAGACAGCAGATCACTTATCTCTACTCTAGTTATATTGTGAGGTACATTGATACTATTAATGTCTTCACTACTGGAGGCAGGCCAGTAGTTGACTGTGTAGTAGATGATGTGTCCTCTTGCCTCCACTAGACTGAGAGCAGTCCAGCTCACTATCATATGTGTAGCATTCACTCTCTCCACACTTTGGAGCTCATGGAACTACAATAGACTGGGATTACTGATGTCATAGGCAGAGAGGATAGGAGATGGTGTAAATAGACACAGTTTTACTAGTAGTAGATAGGAACTCCCATTTAACTATCAGTGAGGTTGATTGTATCATATCACTAATTGATGCACAAAATATAACTGCATGGTTAATACTGCATACATAATTTTGAAACACAATACATCAATGTCCTGCCTTACGCATTGTGGGAATGAGGTAATCATCACTAGCAGTAACCTGATGGACATATATTCCTCCAGTGACAGTTAGAGTACATGTGTATGTTCCATAATCCTCTTCAGTTAGAGGACTGATAGTGAGGCTGTCATGAGATATTGTGTACCTCTCTCCATTTATATCCCTTGGACCCATCCATTCAATGGTGATAGTCTCATCATTGTTCACATTAGGATCCAGTGCCACAGTACATGTGAGGGTGAGGTTACTACCAGCATACAGAGGAGGAGTGTGGGATGAGGTGACATCGACAGTAGGTGCAGGGACTATGAGAAAGACAATTAGCATACTTACATAATTTTAGTGTAATATGAACACATGTAAGTATGCACATTAATAATTATGATGCCTAATTTCAAGGTTGCATATACTGAGAAAGATAAAAAAAACTTACTGGTAACCACAAGGTTTGTTGAGTTGCTGCCATAATAGAATACAACCTCAGATATAATTACAAAGGCTCTGCAGGTGTAACGACTGCCATTTGATGTCATTAAAGGATCAAAGTTGAGCTGAGGATTATTGACTGAGGAAGGTTCAATAGGTCTACCATCCTGCCTGGTCCATACTATACCATGCTCCACCACAAGATGTGGTACTGCCTCCACAGAGCAGGTGAGGGAGTAGGGCTGCCCAGCAGTGGGGGAACCACTGGCATGAGATATGGTCACAGTTTGTTGTGGAAGAGCTGCAGGGAAACAGAGATATGTTGGTGCCATCCCTACATACGGAGTCTACCGACTCTCTGATTAAACTAAAACACAGTATGACTCAACTCACACATAACAGTGATCATGATGCTATTATTAATAGTAGCCATCACATTTCCTTTTCCAGTGATTGTCACAGTAAATTGGAACCTACCACTATGAACAAGCATAAGAGGAGTTATTGTGAGATTGTAAGTATAAGTCTTTTCAGGTTTATGGGTATAAGTGACTGAGTGTGTCGTGATCCCTGGGCCGTACCAAGAAATTTTAACATGTTCATTATTGTCCACATTATGATGCAGTGTCACAGTACATGTGAGAGTGAGACCAGTACCAACATAGAAAGGAGCGGTACGGCTTGGTGTGGTATCCACATCAGGCAATGGGACTGAAAGACAAATTAGAAAGAAAGAAATTAAGACATCATAAAAATTCATGCATTTTCCATAATTATGTAAATTACTTTGCACAATAACTTCTATTTGTTCACTCTTCACTTCTGTATTCTCTACAGTAACATATCCCAAGTCTTCATTGACAGTCAATACACATGTATATTTGCCAGTATCTGAAGTACTTAGAGGAGAGAAGACAAGGGTATCTCCTTCAGTAATGTCTCTTTGTCTCTTCTTCCATTTCACCACTGGCTGTATAGCACCCTTCCTTGACCAAGTATAGTTACATGAAAGGGTGAGGTTATTTCCAGCATAGAGAGAATTAGTATCGATATCAGTAATGAGAGAAATGGATGGGGTAGGGAGACGAACTAAAAGAGAAAGCAGTTCCAAAGTTAAGGATTTTTTATATGTATTCTGCACTAACTTCAAATATATACCTGTGATAATGAGAATCTCTGAAGCAGTAGCGGAAACAGTTCGTATATATTCATTCACTATCATTGGCCTGACAGTGACAGTGGCAGTTATCTGGCCACCATCTGATATACCAATGGATGAGATTTTGAGAGAAGCTATGAAGTAGTCACCATCTTTAGTGATATTAGAGACAGTTATGCGATTGTCAGTATTTATGTCATTATCCCCTTTTCTCCATAATATATCCAGTAATTCATCCACATCAGATTTACTGAATGATATGTTAGCAGTTAACACTAATTCATTCCCAACATGTAAAGGGACACTATGATTTCTGCTGATGGTCACTGTAGGTTGAGGCACTGAAGAGGGAGTGTTACATGAACAAGACAAAACAAGTAATATTACATTTAGCTAAATAGAGAGACTTACTTAGAATAGTAATATTTATTGAAGTTTTGATAATGTTGTTAGCTGTACAGAAATATTCTCCAATATTAGATAGATTTCTTCTCCCTAGTGTGAGGGTATTGGTCCCCTGGCCTTCTCCTGTTACTGGTCCATCCCACCTAAACTGTGTAGCTGGTGTACTACTACCATTAGACCACACAAACATAGCAGAACATGTAAGGACTGTTCCACTGTTGGATGTTGAAGAGGAGATGGAAATCAGCATTGTATATGAAGTTTTTCCTGTGTTGGTTAGTTTAAATAATTTATGGTTTTGCATGTTACTATTGTTCTATTCCAACATCCCAATGTGCGCAGAACCATGAAATAATGTTACTGTATTTGCTAACAAACACAGCAGACATACATATAGCTGTATGACTAGTTACACTATCCCTATATACATCTTTCAACATTTAAAGTGTATTTACTCTTGTACACTCATGGATTTAGACACTAGTATATGGCTGTACTCTTCTCTCCATAACTAACTCAGTCTACACGATAAAGCAATTGCAAATATATTTACAGTTTCTTAAAGGAAGAACATACCTTCTGAACTTATTATAGCTACAGCTTTAGCTGAAGATGGTTTGTTGTTGAACACTGAACATTCATATGCACCAGGTAGAGCCATCCCAGATATATTAATAATGTGATTATACTCTCCTGATGTGGCATTGGTTAACACTTTTACTTGTAAATCATCATTCCAAAACATTTCATTCCTATCAGTATACTTCCTGCTCCAAAAGACAGATGTAGCAGGCCCACCAATTGAGACACAAGTAAGCAAGGAGTTTTCAGTGTTGGTAAGATTTGATATCTTAATGTTTCCTCCTATACAGAAAAAGGTTATGAAAATACATCACACAATACTTGGCCAGTTGTAATTGATATTATTATTTGTCATGCGGAAGCTCACGTGAGCTTAATTAAGAATGAATATCATTAAAACGTGACGACGTCATTATTTTACTCGCAAAGGGAAATTGTACTACCAGAACATCTGTCTGAGAGCCATTTACGAGGGGTGGAGCGCTGTCGAGGCGTGTGCATGAGCTTGCAGACCATGCTCTAGGGAGGTGAGTCTGCTCCTTGTAGTTTTTCTCTCTTCCAATCTCTCTCGTATTTCAATTGTTTTCTCCTGTCTGCACTACACCATGCCACTGGTCATCCTGTACAAGAGTTATGTAGATGTTCTCTAAATGGAATAGTTGTCCTGTAGTACAAGTGAGATGTTATGTAGGAGTTCTCTAAATGGAATACACTGTGCATAGTGTAAAGTATAATGCCAGACCTTCCCTATAATCATCAGTTACTACAACAGTGATGAGCTTGAAGTTGTGGCTTGGTCTTATGAGTTAAATTTCTCTTCCATAGCCTCAGAAGAAGGGATGAACAATCGAGCTCATCATCTTTTTCTCAGCCAGGTTTTGGGCCATCTGATGTGGTCTTGTTTGCTGCACCATACAAGTGCGTTTCCAATGATATTTGTGTAAATTGGTAAGGATGGAGCGGACACGCCCATTAAACCTTTGTATATCGACACATAACATGCCCTATGAGTGTTTCTATACATGCTCAATGACATACGCGAAATTGTTAAAACCTCGATTTCTCTATCTTCCTCTTAATTCCTTTAACGGCCTAGCACAAAATTGATACAAGTATTTACCTTGATTTTGAAGCCAAACAGCTTCAAATTCTCGTGAGCAGTGCCTTTCACAAGCTTAATACCCCTCTTGGATGAGAAAAACTACCACTTTCGTGTAGTTGAATGCCATTTCCTCGCTATTACTCGTGTGCATTTCAGCAAAAACAGGTGGGGCTCACACATACATGCAAAGAGCATTGCAAGTATACAGCGAATAATAAGTGTGTAAAAACACTTCCATTAAAATGTTGAAGGATGTAGGGATGACAGTGCCAAAAAATAGAGAAACAAGTGCAGTATATATATATGCAGCAACACAGGGAATGAGGGCATGCAACAATAATATGCGTAACCCGAAACAAGTATATATGTAACATCACAGGGGGTGAGGGCATGCAACAGTAATAACATGTGTAACCCCTCCCTGCATCCTTTAATTTTTGTATTACAATTGTTGCATGCAGAAGCTGACATGATCTTAATTAATAATGCACATGCATCATCCCCTGTGTTGCTACATATATACTTAGTTTCAGGTTACGCATATTGTTATTGTTGCATCCCTGTGTTGCTTCATATATACTGCACGTGTTTCTCTACTTTTTGCTACTGTCATCCCTACATACTTAATGGAAATGTTTTTATACACTTTAGTATTTTTTTCCTTCTTCTGCAGTCTTCCGTGACAGCAAGTTGGCAAATTCCAGGGACTGTATTTCAGCATGTATAAATGTATTATGCATAAGATTTTGATATTGCTTATACCAATTTTATCACAATGACAGGCTTCACAGTGCTGGAGCAGGTCTTTCAAGAAATAAAAGGAAGTAGGACGTGACATC
Organism: Theonella swinhoei; assembly: GCA_963970385.1. Taxonomy (NCBI): domain Eukaryota; kingdom Metazoa; phylum Porifera; class Demospongiae; order Tetractinellida; family Theonellidae; genus Theonella; species Theonella swinhoei. Next base: position 2,972,336 of record OZ019949.1, on the reverse strand, counting down.
CAGTGAAGGGGCACTAATCATAGTGTACACTTCAGGCCTTGTTGAAGTTTCTGATGTTCATTCAGAATGTTGAACCTTGAATATGCTTTCTCACAAGTTGGCCAAATATAGGCTTTTCCAGCTGCCTCAGTGCGAGCGACTAAGTATATAGCGCATGAGCGTTACAATAAATGAGCTTCATTGTTAATTAAGAACACGTGAGCTTCCGCATTCCATCAAGTTGCGCTATTGTACTCTGCTTAACAGGATTTATTTTTGTACAAGAATGGCATACCTCCAGACTCATATACTCCTACATAGACTTTCTCTCTTCCAGCACCTCCTTCACCACTGACTGTAACTGTCTCAATAGCACACCGATATATACCAGATGGTATGGTACCATTGATGCCAGGCACACGCTCAAGCCTAACTCTCTTATGTAGTCTTTTCATTGCAATGGGATGTCGTCTATTACTAGTAGTCTCTCTGAGTTTAAATCCATGGGGGAAGAACCAGTCTCCATGACTATCTGAACCACTGCAGCATGTGTCCAGGTCAGTGTGACAGACAATCTCTCTACCACTATCATGAGTAGCATTGCCACCTTGTCCCACTAGACTGAGGTCCACATAGGAATTGTTGGGTAGTATCTCTCCCATGAAGGTGAGATAAGGAGCAGTCTGAGAGTGGACCTCCACCACACACCAGAGGAGATGGAACACCAAAACTGAAATCATCTATAGTGTTACAGTGTTTTAAGTTATTAGCATTGGTAATGTGTAACAATGAAATACATACAGAGGAATGTAAACGCTACACACGCTATATAGATCTAGGGATTAACATGTAAAGTATGTAATTGCGAACTATCTACCATTATGTCACGAGGCATATCTATTATAGCTACTCACTTTTTGCTCCACACGTGGACTTGTCCAGCGAGAAAGAATATACAATACGCCCGAACAAGTCACATTTATATTGACTTGGCAGTGTGGGAGGAATACATTTTACGTCAACGAACAGAACATGATATTTCTCTTATTCATCTATAGTTACATGCTCATGCGCACACAAATATTTTCCAAGTATATATACGTTTTTCTCCGTATTTTACGGCACTGGCAGTCTTGTGGCCCTCACGTTATGACAGTCCTCATAACATTAATGAATGCACTAAAGTGCAGAACCCTCGGCGTCCGCGCGTGCGGAGCCTATAACGCGCGTGCGCGAATACTGGAAAGGCACGTGCGATTGGCTCTGGCGCTATAGCTTCGACCGGAGCAGTACCCATGCTTGTACTGCCTCATGCAGTAACTGCTGGTGCTTCGCTGTACATCGAACAGGAATACCTGATCGCGGGTAAGCCAGAGTAGGCTAGATCTAATTAGCAATTGGCTCTTTAGCTTGCGTTTCACGCCGTAACTCTTGAACCTGGAGGTTTCAAAGAAAACCCAACAAATATTTTGACCTCTGTTGCCCGCTGAGTACGCGACAGTATTTTCAGGACGAACAGACGCTCCAGAAGTGAGATGTGACTTAACAGACAGACAGACAGACAGACAGACAGACAGACAGACAGACAGACAGACACACACACACACGCACACACACACACACACACACACACACACACACACACACACACACACACACACACACACACACGTACGACCAAATACAGTAACCCTCGCTGCGCATGCGCGCCGAGGGTTAACAATACCTACCGACCTCATCTTACTATTGGGCATTTGGACGCAACGGCTCTGAATATATGCTGTCTGCTCTTCTCCAATCAGAATCTTGCCTTTGTAGACACTTGTCGTATATATCTGATATACTAAGCTAGATCTAGATCTAATGTCCGTATCTGTGGTGTGGTGGGTGTTTTTCTGTACATGCATCCTGTAAAAACCCAGGGCTAAGAATTTCAAATACCTAAATATGTAACATTATATCTCGTTTCGACCTTCTCTGACCGGAGCGTCACATTTACTGCGCGGACACTCCCAAATCATGCACGCATGCGCATTCTGCTTGAACAATAATATATGTGCACACAAAAACGCGGAAGTAATACATAAAATATTGGGTAGGTTAAAATATTAACTATACAAACAGTTTATAGACTAATAATGACACCACATTAATTCCTGTAGACAAACATAAGAGTGGTAAACTGTTTATAAACACTATAATTTCAAACCATAACAAAATGTTACAGTATACAATTGAATTAGATGGCATAGACCCACATTCAGTTTACAGTAGTGTTGAGATTGGAGTGGGTAGCGTCATGCTATACTAATAGCAATACACCACCGTCACTCCAATCATGATTACACAGCAAAAGGGCAGCCCCAGTCCCCCTTGCCCCATTGGTTCCTATGCAACTGTACCACCATCACTCACATTATACTTTCAACAATACCTGAGCATGTTGGTTCTTCTTCTGACCATATTCCTTCTTCATATATTCTGACATCAGTTCCCACTAGTTCAAGGCCATCTGAACAACTGTACGTACATTGCTGTGAGTCCATCACTCACCACAGTACCACCAGGAGGATCAATCAGCTCAGGACATATTGGAGTATTTATTATATGCATGTATTTAGAACAATATAATCATGGTATATAGAAAGAGAATGTGGTCATTTTTGCTATATGTAACTCTGTTGCAATACTGAAGGTATATTATCCAATTACTCAGCTTTCTACACATGACCTTGACCTACATGCACTAAAGTAGTAGTGAGCCTAAGGAGGTATTGATACTTCAATGAATCATGCAGTAAGTATTCATCATTATAACTTCTGTATAATACTCAAAGAGCATTGTATTGTGTTTAAACTCACCATCCACAGAGCGTGGCTCAGTTTGTGACCACTGTACATTCTGATGGCAAGCCCTCTGGTCCCTCCCAAACAGCAGTAGCCCTGTTCACAGGAGTAATTGGCTACTGATTCCTCAGTTAATTGTGAATTGTTGTCGTCTACTGTAGAGGTAGTTTGAGATCCATGCAACATGCATGGTGTGAAGGTATAATCAAGTTGGTGATTAGTTTCACATGAGGAACAGTGTCAAGAGCTTTTTGAAGATCAAAGAATATAGCCTGTATTTCGGCGGCACCATCCAAGTGACCATGCCATTCCTGCACTTGCTATAAAAGTATAGCTCCTGTTATGGTTCTGTCAACTAAAAACCTCCATTGTTGGTCTGAAAATACCAGTATACTGCTCAGCTTCTCATAAATGTGATGTTCACGGACCTTACTAATGATTGGTAATAGTGAAACAGGTCGATAGTTTTTAGGATCATGTGTTTCTCCTTGTTTATGTATTGGAATAGCTATGAGGTTTTCAAGCTCCCAGTACGTGATTAATATACACATACAATGTTGTGGTATGCAGAACTAACATGTGGAGCAGCCACGTCTTCCGAAGGATGTGATGCTAGGCGATTAACTAATACCAACTTTGCTAATGAGACTCCAGCACGACTGAACCACTCAAGTCACAAACGTAAACCCCAATTCATCTCACTTTTGCAATAAAACATACCATGATGTAGAGATGGCAATGCTAAACATCACAGAAACAATATGTGGTATACATATATAAGCGAAGTAGACTAAAAGAAATACATAGTAACTCCCTACTCATGTTGTATAACTAAATTTTGCTATGTCTAGTATATTGCTATGCAGCGGAGAAACATCTACAGTATAGTTTCTTGTATAAAGGTTCAAACCACTTGTTTGAAGTTGGAATACGTTTCAAAACTGTCCACATAGTTAGCAACCACCTCTTGGCAGAAGGCATAGTGTACCTGTCAGGAGGAATATATATGTAAGGGAACTGGTTATTAATACCTCATATTCTGTGAAGTACTAACCCAAGTTGTATATAAGGTTAGTAGCATATGTAAGGCATTAAAATTTAGTGTGTTGTGTTAACCTTTCTTACAGCATCAGGGACCAGTCCAGCTCTCTGTATACGTGCAGACTTGACTGCCTGGAAGAAGTCAACCACACCTTCTGTCTTCAGTCTCTCCAACTGAGTGTGCAGACAGATGAATGTCCCACTGCGACCCACTCCATCACTGCAAGAATAAAGTATCATTTTAGTCTGTTCACTAAATTATACCCTTCCTGTAGACAAAACAATCCATAAAGTAATAATGAATGCACTAAAGTGCAGACCCTCGGCGCCACCCGTGCGCTAACCTTGATAATGCGCATGCGCGCTTTCTGCCAGCAAACTGTCACTCTTTATGGAATGTTGATTTCAATGCTTAGCCATAGACTCTGCATGTCTTTATCTTGTGTTTTACATGTATCTGTTCATAGTAGACTCCATATCATATTTTCTGTAATACACTGCATATGCCCTCTGGGTCACTGCTACGAATATTATTAATTTGTTCAAGGAAAATGGCCGACCATACGTATGCTTTCAACGGAGCAGTACTGGATCTCTAGACGATGACTGGAGCGGTTTCAGAGAAATTTTCACATCTCCGTTGCCCGCTTAGTACGTGACAGTATTTTCAGGACGAACAGACGCTCCAGAGGTGAGATGTGACTTATTTAATTAAAAGACACACGTAAAGACACATAGACCAGCTGCGCATGAGCACAGAAATGCACATGAGTAGGCCTAGACGTTACATTGAAACCCCGCCTCCAGCTATAAAGTATACGGAAAATAGCGAAGAAATATACTGGTCCCGTTGCAGTTGCTCTATCAGTTGGCAACGCTAGACTCCCTGCCTATCCATAGTGATGCCTCCCCGGTGCGTGAACCGAGCAAAAAGTAATAGAGGTAAACAGATACTAATTAACAATAATTATTGGCCTTTTCGCTTGTTTGCTCTTGAACGCCACGTAGTTTTAGCAAAATCGCAACATTATTTTTCAAGCCCTTGTAGCGCTGAGGCCGTTGGTATCACTCAATAGTCGTCTTGTATCTTTTAGCGCTGGAATAGTAGTCCACACACACATACACGCATACACACACACACACACACACACACACACACACACACACACACACACACACACACACACACACACACACACACACACACACACACACACACACACACACACACACACACATGCACACGCACACACACACACACACACAAGGTAGCATGTGCACACTGAGTCTACATTACCCTTCCACCTAACCACATCATGTCATTATCACACATGCAATGTAGTAACATGGCATTCCATAGACCACATGACACAAAAGCCTGCCCTATAAAACCTACACACCACCAGTTAGCCTTTAGTTTGTCAAAAGAAACTGCAATACCAAGGTGCGTTCTGCATGGTTTAACATAATGTACATGCATGTTAGCATGCTACTGTTTGATAGATATGTACATGTATATATGCACTAGTAAAACTTGCCATCAAATGCAATAAACTATGACATATTATAATCTACGTGACACGTGAGCTTATAGGCAAAAACTGCCGGACTCCTTGTTTTTTTTTTTGGGAGTGGTCCCGCCCCTGCTACTGCTGGTCATGAGTCGGGAGGTTAAAGGGACCGAAACTCGTGGCTGGCATAGAGTAGCTTGGGTACTCCCCTGATGATCGGCGTTTAGTATACAGACAAAGCTGATACGAAAAATCTAACAATTGCCAAATCGTTGAAACAACATAGTGCATGTCATACCAGTGTATATGCACATGCATTCAACATATCATGGGGCCCATGGGGACTGTGACCTAGGTCAAGCCCACACGGACACCTGGGCAGCCACATGTAGGTGAAATGGACAAAAGCCTCCCGCAATCTGCACTCTTTCTTTCTCCCCCAATTTCCTTCTCTTTCTTATTGTCACCCACATAACAAACACACACACACACACACACACACACACACACACACACACACACACACACACACACACACACACACACACACACACACACACACACACACACACACACACACACACACACACACACACACACACACACACACACACACACACACACACCAGGGGCGCCGGAAGCTCTAAAGTAATCGTCCCGCGAGTACTAGGGGGGAATTAATTATTCATAGTATTCTGCGCATGCGCAAACTCACACGATGGGTAGCTTGGCACGTGTAAGCACTTAAACCACAGAATGAAACTAATGCCACGAGTGCACATGCGCGTCCCGCAGTTGCGGGACCTGCGGTACCGGCTCCGGCACCCCTGCACACACACACACACACACACACACACACACACACTGACAACTACAGTAACCCTCACTGCGCATGCGCGCCGAGGGTTAATATGATTTTTATCTGTGCACCTGCACATGACAATGATGTGTCTGCTGGGGCTGGTCCTCTGGGCCTTGCTGAGGAGGTCTACCAGAGAGAGTATGGCTGAAGGGTGTGGCACCTCCTCCAGGGGCCAGCTGGACAGCTGCAGGAGTGTGACAATCCTGTGTGCTGATGTCCCCTCACTCTCTGCCACCTCCAGCCTCCTCTCAGTGATGTCTCCATAGCCACTCACCCTCTTCAGAGTGACAGTCAGTTTCCCATACACCTCCTCAGCACCATCCACACCTGCACTACCTGAACCTTCTGGCCAGAAGCAATGGCTACTCTCCTGCATGGTAGAGAAAGTACAATGTGAACTATAAGCTACCCACATACATATATACACATGCATGTTATGAACAAAGTTTTCATGTATTCATATAATGGTACCATATCATTCTCCTTCATCTGACAGAGCATGACAATACAGCTACACTGATTCTCCCACACCATCCTCCAGAAGTCACACACAGTGTTCTGTAGAGGACCCTGGGTTGCAATGTAGGCTCGACGTTGCTTGTATCCCTGCACCAATAAATAAGTGGCTAAAGGATATCTGGGTAGAGAAGGGAGTATGTTGCTAACATCAATGAAGGAGGCATTGATGTAGTCAGAACCAGGCTTTTGGCCATACCTCAGTCTCACACGAGCAGCTTCATCTGAATAAGTGCACAGATATCATCAATCATATTCCTACTAAAAATTAACCCATGCAGACAAAAGATGGCATGTATAATTGTCAGAACATAAAAGTTGCATGAAAATATGTTGGATTTTGATATTTTGGATGTGACTCAATTAGCAGTGGGTGTGCAATGAAAAGTGGGTGAAAGAGGATATTGATAACTGAAATGGTACTTAGTTTGAATTGTGTATGTATGTCTGTGTATCTGTGTGTCTGTCTGATGCTCTATTTCTCAGAGTAAGCTTATACATTTAAAGGAAGGTACCAATGGCTATGCCGCAACATGGAGCAGACTTTTATAAGAACGGATTTTCCTATAAACACTTCAAAAGTTATGGCGTTATTTGCTTACCGTGACAGGCTATAAGAGTACTGCAGTGACAATCCGTGCTGGCAGAGCCTTCTTAGGGTGCTAAAAAGGCTAACTAAACACTACCTGGACATGTGCTCACATAACTAAATATAAATGCATGTATGAATATACTGTTTGTCATTGTGGGCACTCTAAACTGTTTGTTTCCTGTATCTATTCCATTTTTGTACATAGCTCTATGTCTTCTCACTCTGTGTGTGTAATTTAAAGCATCACCCATCTGCTATTTTATGACCATGATGATAGACAAATCCTGTGTACATTGCAATGTTTGCCTTACTAATGGTCTGTTTACACACGGCCTTCTGTTGTTTTGCTTTGAAAGAGCTCCGGGTGGTGTATTTAATTGGGCAGTAAGAAACACAATAATCCATAAACAATATCTACCACATGCAAAAGTATATGGAGGATGTTATTATACTGGATGACTCAGGGGCATACAGTGTTAACATAAAGTAAATGTGTTTGTGTCAATGAATTGTATACACTCATACTATATACAGACTAACTCAGAGGCATGCTGGATAAACATATAGTAAGAAAATGTGTTTGTTTCAGTGCAATCTCTACACACATACTCTGAACTAACTTGGTAGCTTGTCTGAAAACCTGTTCTTCTCAACATTGTACTGTGCCATAGCCTCCAAGTATGATGCCTTGACTTCTGAACTCACACGCCCTAGAATCTAAAAGAGAGGGGAGAGGGAGGGAGGAGGAGAGGGAGGGAGAGAGATCAAAAAGAGTGAATATATAATGTTGGAGGGAGCTGCATACATAAGTTATGTATGGTCATATCATAAACTGTGCACCACTCGGATTATTACGATCTTGTTTTGTTACTTTTTTTTGGCACTATCATCCCTACGTACATTCTTCAACATTTTAATGAAATGTTTTTTACACTTGTATAACATTGGAAGGAAGGAGGGAGTAAGAACAAAATAGAGTGAATATGAAGTTTCCATAGTTCTTTGCTAAAGATCAGAGGTGGTGCATTTTGTGAATAATTATAATGTACAATATACCTGAAACTGTTTCTCAAAACCAGTGATAGTTTCTCTAGTGATATTCCTCTTCATCTGGTTGATACTGATCCTGATGTCTGCAGCTGCTATGTCAGTCTCCCCACACAACACAAGTTCACTCATAGCATCATGGATGAATATATACTGAGCCTTTAGATAGTGAATAGTAATATGTCAAACGTAAATGCAATGCAGTAGAACTCTATTGTATGTAAGAGATCTACCTGTGTCTGGACCATCTTCATACGTTGTCCTCTCATGCCCTTCAGGATGTTATAGATACTCAGAGTTCCCTCTCTCTTCATCTGCTGCATCACACGGTCCAGGAGGATAAAGGTACCAGTACGACCCACCCCAGCACTGCAGTGTACTAGCAGGGGCTGGTCCAGGGACACTGGGTGCTCCTTATGCACACGTCGAATGAAGGAGATGAGGGACATGGCATTCTGAGGTAGACCATGGTCAGGCCAGGCAGTGTAGTGCATGTGAGTGACTGTCAACTCCTTTTCTGGGTCAGATGTCTGTAGGTTACAGAATAAATATTTTACAACTGATATTATGAGGTTGTTAATTTCTCTTACTGATTTAAGTAGCAGTTTTCTGATTTCACACTCAGCAGATGGCACAACAGAAGTAAGAGTCACAGTGAACTTTGATCCTTGATCCACAGTGGTGTGTACTTTATCAGGCCAGTATTGTTCACACTTCCGCTACACACACATATAATTATTAGTAGTAGACAGAATAAACTGTTGTGTAGGAGGACACAAATGTAAACATGTAGATACATTTTTCTGTGCATAACATCCTCTCATCTCATTAGTTAGACTCATCTATGAACATAAATAATGATATGCTTAATTAGAGTTAGAGCTAGGGTTAAGGCTAGTAAGTACAATTTGCTGTTGCTGGTGTATTTACTTTGTTATCCTCCACACAGCGAGTGAGCATGACAATAGTATTGAGCTGATATTCCCACACCATCTGCCAGAACTTCACTACTGTCTCTTTAGTTGGACCTGCAATACATACACAGGAGAAAAGGTGAAGATGTAGATTTTACATTTATGAAGATTTTAGTTTATGTATGCATTATTGAATGATACACATACAAACTAACCTTGTGAAGCTATGTATGCATGTTTCTTGTCAGGGTAGCCCTGTGGTTAAGTGATACATAAACTCTATAGCAGTTCTTCTTTCTAAACTTCATATTAGTTGGCTTACGCCAATAAAAGAAGCATTAATGTAGTCTGATCCCTCCACATCTGGGTCTCCTTTCAGCTCAACACGTGTGTGGTCATCTGCAGACGTACATAATATTGGGCAGTTCCTTATCAATATACAATACTTACAAGGGTAGATGTTTTTGAATCTGTTCTGAGGAATATTACAAGGAAGAGTAGCAATCTCACTTGCTGGCTTAGGTAGCTTGTCTAGTGACTGCAAAATAGGTAACGTCTCTAGTGACTGGACAATATAGTCCATAAGTCAGTCATATAGGGTGCTCACACCAATATTCTCTAGGATTATGTGCTAACTTTATATTCCACTTCAAACTTCTGGTCTCTGTCTTGATGCATCTCCTTCACATGGTCTGGGAAGTCATCCTCTCGGATATCATTAATACAAGTCTCTGCAGTAACAATATACATCATGTGGAGATGAGAGCATGTATCCAACTGCTGGGGGGGGGGGGGGGGGGAGACCTAGGCCTACATTTGAGTGTTTTTCAAAGTAATACCTTTGTCTTCTTCCACTATGGGCACCAAATCCTTCATTTCTAATAAATCATCACCACTGTCAATGACTTTGTCCTCTTTCTCATTGGATCGTCTTCTTGGTGGAGGTACAGGTTTACTCTTGACCTTTGAAGACTGACCGAAGACTCTCTTATGCCTGTTGGATGTCATACTGATCACTATGATATTCAAACAATATGGTAGAAATGATCACCTCAGTATCACAATGATTATGATGACAATTACTATTGCCAAAAGAACAGCACAAATCACTCCTACTACTGGAGCAGCTATTGACAGATTACGGTGAGAGCCACTTCCTACATTTAATACATTATCTAACTATCACAATGGGTAGGTATGTACTGTCTATACCTGGAGATGAATACACTGAAGATGTGTTAGCACTTCGTCCCTTGCCTACTGAAGTATTGGCTGAGACCTGTACTGTATACGTCTCTCCAGACAGATTACTTATCTCTACTCTAGTTATATTGTGAGGTACATTGATACTCTTAATGTCTTCACTATTGGAGGCAGGCCAGTAGTTGACTGTGTAGTAGATGATGTGTCCTCTTGCCGCCACTAGACTGAGAGCAGTCCAGCTCACTATCATATGTGTAGCATTCACTCTCTCCACACTTAGATCTCTTGGAGCTCTCGGAACTGTAGTATTATAAACTTTGTTATGTTAATTCACTGCAAAAACGAACTGGTTGTTTTGACCAGTGTGTGTGTGGTCATCTCTGTTGCATTACATGACTATGTAAACCTGTCTTAATTGGCCTTCAAATGGTATATGGAACATAATTATTATGATTTCCTCTGTAAGGTATTTCAAAGTGAGTACACAGACATCATTCCTCATGGATATCCTATATCTCTTTGGGAAGTTGTAGTTACAAAAAATAGCTATGTTGCAACTGAGGTAACCATGCACACCAAATGGTTAAAACAACTACCCATTTTTTGCAACTATAATACTTACCATCTTCTTCAGCATAAGTTATTTTGCTGACATTAGGTCCATTGCCCCTTCCATTAGTAGCAAACACAGTCACATTGTAAGGAATTCCCTTCACTGAAGGAGGTCAGAATGAACCTTAACATACCACAGCTAGTTACACATATCTTCACATATCATACCAAGAGTCTCAGTCAATATTGTATATCTGTGTACATCCAGTACAACAGTTCTGCTCAGTTCAGTGCCAGTGCTGATGTCAGTGATAGTGACAGTGTAGTTCAGAGTATAGTCATTTGGCTCTGCTGGTTTTTCCCATGAGATGTTCAGTTTCTTCTCCATCACACTCACCACCACTAAACCTTGTACTGGGCCAGGGACTGGAATAGCACATAAATGCAAATAAATGAATTTGCCCCCCTGAAGCTCAAATATACTTAAAATATCTCATGAATGTTAATAGCTATACCCAACTTTTAAATATACCCTTTGTTTAGTATATATATTTACCTGGAAGTAAATACACTGAAGATATTTCAGCACTTTCTCCCTTGCCTACTGAAGTATTGGCTGAGATCTGTATTATGTATGTCTCTCCAGACAACAGATCACTTATCTCTACACTAGTTATATTATGAGGTACATTGATGCTTTTAATCTCTTCACTATTGGAGGTAGGCCAGTAGTTGACTGTGTAGTAGATGATGTGTCCTCTTGCCTCCACTACACTGAGAGCAGTCCAGCTCACTATCATATGTGTAGCATTCACTCTCTCCACACTTAGATCTCTTGGAGGTTGTGGAACTGTAGTATTTAAAACTTTGTAATGTTAAAAAACAAAATTGTAATACCCACCATCTTCTTCAGCATAGATTATTTTGCTGACATTAGGTCCATTGCCCCTTCCATTAGTAGCAAATACAGTCACATTGTAAGGAATTCCCTTCACTTAAGGAGGTGAGAATGAACTTTAACCTACATTGCATGCTAGTTACACATATCTTCACATATCATACCAAGAGTCTCAGTCAACATTGTATATCTGTGTATATTCAGTACCACAGTTCTGCTCAGTTCAGTGCCAGTACTGATGTCAGTGATAGTGACAGTGTAGTTCAGAGTATAGTCATTTGGCTCTGCTGGTTCTTCCCATGAGATGTTCAGTTTCCTCTCCATCACACTCACCACCACTAAACCTTGTACTGGACCAGGGACTGAAATCACACATAAATGCAAATGAATTTGCCCCCCCTAAAACTCAAATATACTTTTAAATTATAAAATATCTCATGAATGTTAATAGCTATACCCAATTTTTAAATATATCTGGTATTTATGTATTTTTTGGTACTCTCAGTGTACATATATACCTGGAAGTAAATACACTGAAGATATTTCAGCACTTCGTCCCTTGCCTACTGAAGTATTGGCTGAGACCTCTACGGTGTATGTCTCTCCAGACAGATCACTTATCTCTACTCTTGTTATATTGTGAGGTACACTGGTGCTCTTAATGTCTTCACTATTAGAGGCAGGCCAGTAGTTGACTGTGTAGTAGATGATGTGTCCTCTTGCCTCCACTAGACTGAGAGCAGTCCAGCTCACTATCATATGTGTAGCATTCACTCTCTCCACAGTTAGATCTCTTGGAGGTTGTGGAACTACACAATATGTAGTTTAACTGAAATATCTAAAGTATAGAAGAGATGCCATGCACTTACCGTCTTCTTCAGCATAAGTAACTTTGCTGACATTGGATCCTTTGTCTCTCCCATTAGTAGCAAACACAGTCACATTATAAGGGACTCCTTTATCTGGAAATAGTCACACTGATATAATGTGTGCTTTTCCTTATGCATCAGGCATACCAAGAGGTTGAGAAAGTACTGTGAACTTCTCTGTATCCAGTACCACAGTTCTGCTCAGTTCATTTCCAGTACTGATGTCAGTGATAGTGACAGTGTAGTTCAGAGTATAGTCATTTGGCTCTGCTGGTTCTTCCCATGAGATGTTCAGTTTCCTCTCCATCACACTCACCACCACTAAACCTTGTACTGGGCCAGGGACTGTTTGAAATAACAAATGAATATGCATAAAAATAAGTAGAAAAATCTGCAAACTTACCTCTGGCAGTGACTGGTCCAACCACAATACTTGGAAGGTGTTCAGACAATGCCTGAATGCTGACAGTGTACACACGTTGGGTAGTAGTCAGTTCAATAAAAGTGGCAGAGAGATCATTGGAAGTTCTGTTTATAATTGTCACATTATGATTTGGATGATGGTAATAGACAAGATATCCAGTGACTGCATCTCCTCCAATAGGACTTGACCAGAATACACTTATGGTAGAACTTCCCTCACTAGTAGTGACTGTCAAATCCATGGGAGGGTTGGGAGCTGTAGGAAGCAGTAGGGAAGATGTATCTCATTTGCATTTTGCTAAGTGGTATTTTCTATTACCTTTGATAAAAAGCTGTGCTGAATCTGATGTTTTGCCATTACCTACAGTACATGTGTATAGTCTTCTCAGTCTTCCAGTCACATTTAGGGTGTGGATGTACCGAGGTAAAGTATAATTGTTTGTTAGAGTCATATTTTGTATGGTGACTACCACAAAGTCAGCTGTGGTTCTGGTCCAAATGACAGTGGTAGCAGGTCCACCAGTGGAGATACAGGTGAGGGTGAACTGAGGACTGGTTTCATTCAGAGCAGAGTGCAGAGTGAATGATATATTGCCAGGTATTCTGATATCATCTGAAAAAGTACAACCAGAAGTTTTTATTACACATTATTAAAAGGGTAACACTACCTCTACTGGTGTAGAGTCCAACATAGAGAGTGTGTTCTGTCATTGTGTCATCCTCTACCGCACAGTGATATATCCCCTCAGATGGAGGATCAGTAGCAGTGTTCCTCAACAGTCTCACAACCATAGAACCTCTAGTTCTAACAAATCCTGGAACATCATCACTACCCATACCACCAACTCTGGTCCCACTTGGTCCATACCAGTCTCCTCCAGAATGACGTTTATTAAAATTGTTAGCAACAGAACGGTTAGTATTACAGATCAGGGCAGTGTTCTCAGTAGATCCAATATCACTGATCACTACAAAACTATTGTTAGGGATGATCACATCATTTACACTGAGATACACATCTGCAGAAGGTTATTTATAGATAGCATTTGGTCAGTACCCATTTTAGACTACTGTAACATTATACAATAATATTACATTCTCACCTGGTAGTGTTACAGTGATTATATCAGGGCTGAATTCTCCAGTACCAACACTGTTTACTGCTGCCACTTTAATGGAATAATTAGTAGATGACATGAGATTTGAGATAGTGGCTTGTTTTCCAACAGCAGTATGAGACTGTGTATCACCACTCTCTTCTGCTTCATACTGTAATAAATACTCTGTCTTGTTTCCATTGTAACTATTGTAATGGATGCAGTCCACTGGCTCCCACTGGACAGTAATTGTAGTACCAGTCACTTTAGATATGGTAACATGAGATGGAGGAGCAGATGGAACTAAAATTGAATATTATAGCATGTGTTTCCAAGCTGATGCACATTTAGCATTTATAATGCACAGTAAGTACAAACAGTAGCACATGATAAAATGGCTTAATGAGCTGTTAGTATATACTAACCATCTGGGAGCGTGGTGGCTGTGAGGCTGTCTACTGCAGTCTCTCCATCACTCAGTATTGCAGTCACAGTGATGGAGTACTCAGTGGCCTCCTGCAGACCAGTCAGGTTGTACATTGTCTCACTACCACTAATGTCACTGATGTCATTAGAGTCAGTGAAACACTGAGTGTTGTTAGTGTTGGAGTAGGAGATGGAGTAAGTAGACACAGTTTTACTAGTTAACTGAATTTCCCACATAACAGTCAGTGAAGTGAATTGACTTGTAACATTGAATATTCCTACAGTGTGTTAAAATTTTTGATAATATGTATTGTATAAGAATATAACTTACCATTCACATTAATACTGATATCACTAGCATTAGCCTGATGGAAACTTCCATTGATAGTGCCAGTACATGTGTATGTACCAGTATCCTGGTAAGCTAGAGGACTGATGGTGAGACTGCCAGTGTAGGTACTGCCAGAGCCACTGGCAGCAGTGACTGAGTATCGTTCCTCTGGTATGTCCTGGAGACCACTCCATTCAGTCACAACCCTCTCACCACTGTCCACATTAGGATTCAGTGTCACAGTACATGTGAGAGTGAGATTAATACCAGTATAGAGAGGAGGAGTGTGGCTGAGAGTGACAGTCACCTCAGGTACAGGAACTGAGTCAATGAAAAAGAGATATGATATACTGTGAAACTCAGTATCAGAGAGTTGGTAGACTCTCTATGTAGGGATGGCACCAGCACACTGATTTAGCCTTAACAAAAAGTACAGTCTTCTTCGTCAAACTTGTTGAATGAGAATGAACAAGGATTTACTAGCACTTTTGTATAGTTGGACGCCATTTCCTCATATTTTTCATCTGATTTAGCTGTTAGAAGATGGCGCCTGCATCAATACACTACAGAAGGGCTTGCAACACAGCACTGCCATTCCTACATCTTTAATGAAATGTTTTTACCCTTGTAATAGTTTGTGAAGATGATATATTCTTCACAATTGCTAAAATATTAATCCTTGATAGGTTTATCATATCTCAAGTCACTTACTTTGAACCAGCACATTTCTTTCCTCACTTTTAGTCTTTCTCAGATCAATAGATGGTATGTTGATGTCAGCCTGGCAGGTGTACAGAGATCCATGTGAGGTACGTAGAGGACTGAATGTCAGTGTCCTCATACTCATGACTCCACTGTGAGTAGTGTCTCCCACCATCACACCATTCCCACTGCCCACACTGCCTCCACTCCACAGTACTGTGGGTTCAACTGTAAGGAATCTTTTAACTTTCACAGTGCATGTCAATATGAGATCATTTCCAGCTGTGCCACTCTTCATACCAGTAATAGTCACAACTGGATTTGGAAGATCTGCAAATGAGTGAAAATATCAACAATATTTATTTACTTCAAAAATGCTATACCATGAACATTCAGATATGTATCAGTAGCAGAAGTCCATGAACACATTGACTCATATGGACCAACATAGAGAGAGATAGTAACTGTGATCAGGCCACTATCTGAGATGGTGATAGGTGAGTAGATGAGGGAGGCTGTGTAGTTGTCTTCACTACCACTGACAACAGAGACTGTGGTACGAATGTCATTAGTTATGACATCATTTCCTCTTGACCAAGTGACATTCAATGTTGTTTTCACTTGTTTATATAGTGAAATATCAACACTTAGTTTAAACATAGTTCCAGCATACACAGTGTCTGTGTGACTTCTTCTGACTTCCATATTAAGCTGTGGTACTACAGAAAAGAATTGTGTACTATAGAAATGAATTGTGTATCATTAATAATAGTCATGTGATATGACACCTTACTATCACTCAAAAGAAGTCACTCACTTGGACTAACAACTCTGACTACTGCCAAAGCATTAGTTTCTTCATTAATAAGTGTTGTATTGATGGTAGCCTGGCAGAAATAATCCCCTTCATGCGATGTACAGAGAGGACTGAATGTCAGTATCTTCATACTCATAACCCCACTGTGAGTAGTGTCTCCCACCATCACACCATTCCCACTGCCCACACTGCCTCCACTCCACTGTACTGTGGGCTCAATTGTAAGATACTCTACTACTGTCACAATACATGTCAAATTGAAATCCTCTCCACCTGTGCGATAAATAACTGGAGAACCTCTTATATTTACAACAGGTGCTGGGAGATCTGTATATATAAGACAGATGAAGCTTTAATAGCAATAGAATAATAGTAGCTACTCACCTTTAACTATAACCATCACTGTATTGGTCACTGTCGCTATATTCATGTGTGTGGACTCATACGATGGGCTGACATTGGCAATAATCTGACCACTATCTGAGATGGTAATAGGTGAGTAGGTGAGGGAGGCTGTGTAGCTGTCTCCACTACCACTGACATCAGAGACTGTAGTACGAGTGTCACTAGCTATGACATCATTCCCTCTCCTCCAAGTAATATCCAGTGATATATCTCCATTCACTCCACTCAAAGAGATGTCAGCAGTCAACACAAACTCAGTCCCAGCATATACAGGACCACTGCGACTTTTGGTGATGGTCACATTAGCCTGAGCTGAAAAGTATTTGTAGTCTATGAATTATCCTCAAACCTTTCAAGTTTTCTTACCCTCTATATATATGTATAAAAACTGATATGAACACTATCAAGAGATGCATCAACATGTACCTTGTCTCGCTTGACTGATACCCGTCCAGATGAAAATAAACACCAACCACACAACAATCATAGTCAGGCTACAATCAGCTATAGCCACCTTTAACGAATACGAACACTTGCAATGCACTCATTGCAAGTCACATTTATACACAGGTGAACACTCTGCAGTTTGTTTTGAGAGTTGTGTCATTGGGGCGAGCGTGACTCCTCTGGCGGCCTCCAGGCCTTCCTACTAGCCCCTCCGGCGACCTCCTAGATTTTTGCGCATGTGCGCCATCTTGACGCATAGCGCGTGAGCGTGCGCATGCTCTAGGGATGAATTTCGCTTTTTCTTCGGGCAGGTCAAAGGTCATACGTAGGTAGAGGCGGGTATTGCCGAACACTCATGAAATTCTTGGATTCGTGGATTTACTCGATAACCAAAGGTATCTCGCACTGCTCGCGCGCGTGCAACATGACCGGTGGATTTGCACATGCGCGCGCTACGGATCCGGTGTTGCAGCATAGGTGGACCCCCTTATCAGGGACCCCCTAGTCCACTGGTCCTAGAAATGGTGGACCCCCGGTCAATCTGTCCTACTGGTGGACCCCCAGTCCATCCTGGTGGACCTAGGGGGTCCACCTATTCTAGGATGAGTGGACCTCCCCCTGAACAGGTGGACCCCCATGTGCTAGGTTATGGATCGGTTGCTAGGGGCCCGGATGGATGGTCAGCGGGTCTTGTGACGCCTGCGGCACGTACATGTGTGAAAATGAACCAGGCCTTCTGCCCCTGTTCCCCCCCCCGCATTTTATTGAGGAGGGAGAAGGCCTGGGAACGAGGCTAGTGTTAACTAATACGTGTATTTGGGAACGAGGCTAGTGTTAACTAATACGTGTATTTTATGAGGGGTATTCCCCGCTAGTGGAGCGAGCCCCCCAAGGGAGTCTTGGCGGCGCTTGCGACCACTTTTTTGGGGGTTTTGCTGCGTCTCTTGTCTTCGCAGTCTCCGAGATTTGCGCATGGGTCTCTGAGGTCGAGGTAGCCACGCACAAACACCAGTCGAATAAAGATATAGTTCCCAGTCTACATATTATGTACGCATGCGCATTTCAAGTGTGACGTGCCATGACAATCAGAGGTTTGTCCGATTCCGAGTTTAAAATATCACGCATGCGCACACCGACTGGCCTACAAACGCGCGCCATGTAGCCGCAAATAATAAGTGTTACGTTCATATTTGACCGAGACTCTTTCAATTATCAACGTCGTAAAGAGTGGCACACTTGCTACTGGCTGCTACTTGGCTCGTTCGTAGGCCTGTCGGTGTGCGCATGCGTGATATATGAAGTCGGAATTGGACAACCTCTGTAATGAAAAAACAGACTAAAGTAATAAAAGTCATAGTATATTGGGTAGGCTATAATATTAACTGTACAAACAGTTTTATAGAGTCCTAGTAAAATCAATGTCAATGACGACAGCATATCAATTCCTGTAGACAAATAGAAGAGTGGAAAACTGTTTATATGTTCAAACCACCACACAAAAAATGAATGAAGTTAAATGACATAGGCCCATATTCACTTCACTTTACAGTAGCATAGAGTAAGAGAGATGGGGGTAGGCAGCATCATGCTATAGCGCCACCGACTATGATTACACAGCAAATGGCTCCATGCAGTCTCCCATGCCCATTGGCTCCTATGCAACTGTACCACCATCACTCACATTATACTTTCAACAATACCTGAGCATGTTGGTTCATCTTCTGACCATATTCCTTCATCACATATTCTGACATCAGTTCCCACTAGTTCAAGGCCATCTTCACAGCTGTACATTGCTCTGACTCCATCACTCACCACAGTACCACCAGGAGGATTAGTCAGCTCAGGACATATATCTGTATGCATTTAAAAGAACAATATAATCATGGTACATAGAAAGTGAGTGTGTATAATATTTGATGACCAATTTTCTATCTGTTGCCATATTGACTTTATTCGTGCACAATTACATGCAACAGGGAAGGCCTGGGAACCGAGGCTATCCAATTACTCAGGCCTCTTTCTATACATGACCCCATGTCAACAACATATTCCTTCACTGAGTAAATCATCAAAATGGTGTTCCCAAAGCTCACTTCCCAATACATATGCTGTTTTCTTTATACTATTAAGCTTGTTAAAATTTACATATCTGTCGCTTAAAAGCTCCCGAAGCTTCTCCAGAAAAACAACTCTAATACTGCTATAGGCTGAAAACTCCCACTACACTCTCACACTCAGCACCACACAATGTACACAAAATGAACATAAATGCATGCATGAATAAACTGTTGGTTATTGTGGGCATTGCAGGCCTAGGTATCTATTGGCTGTGATCTATCAGATTTAGATATCTCATTAACACCTCACCATCAAAGGAAATTATTCATGACTAAGTCTAACAGAAAGTAGAATGATATTATGGAAAAAAGGTTTTCTTTCTCATGAGAGAATATATACATATCCCACAAACAACAGAAGAATGTGGTTTGTGTTCACACTATTCACAAACACTACATTCAGTGTAATGAGCATGCACATCACAACTCAGATCAGCTGTGTGTGTGTGTGTGTGTGTGTGTGTGTGTGTGTGTGTGTGTGTGTGTGTGTGTGTGTGTGTGTGTGTGTGTGTGTGTGTGTGTGTGTTATGTAAAGCATCACCCCATCTGCTATTTTATGACAATGATGATAGACTGATCCTGTGTACACTGCAATGTTTGCCTTATTAATGGTCTGTTTACACACTGACTTTTGCTTTGAAAGAGCTCAGGGCTGTGTATTTTCTTGGGACAGTAAGAAACACAATAATCCATAAACAATATCCACCACATACAAAAAGTATATGGAGATTGTTATTATACTGGATGACTCACGGGCATGCAGTGTTAACATAAAGTAAATGTGTTTGTGTCATTGAATTGTATACACTCAGACTAACTCAGCTGGATAAACATAAAGAAAGATAATGTGTTTGTTTCAGTGCAACCTCTACACACATACTATGAACTAACTTGGTAGCTTGTCTTAAAACCTGTTCTTCTCAACATTGTACTGTGCCTTAGCCTCCAAGTATGATGCCTTGACTTCTGAGCTCACACACTCCAGAATCTAAAAGAGAGAGGGGAGAGGGAGGGAAGAAGAGAGGGAGGGAGAATGATCAAAAAAGAGTAAATACATAACGTTGGAAGAAGGGAGGGAGGAAGAACAAAATAGAGTGAATATGAAGTAAATTAATTGCTAAAGATCAGAGATGGTGCATTTTGTGAACTTTTTAATACTTCAGTTTCTCAAAGCCAGTGATAGTTTCTCCAGTGATATTCCTCTTCATCTGGTTGATACTGATCTTGATGTCTGCAGCTGCTATATCAGTCCCCCACACAACACAAGTTCACTCATAGCATCATGGATGAATATATACTGAGCCTATAATCAGTGAATACAAATATTCAGTGACCAATCACACATTAATACTGCTACCTCTGTCTGGACCATCTTCATACGCTGTCCTCTCATGCCCTTCAGGATGTTATAGATACTCAGAGTTCCCTCTCTCTTCATCTGCTACATCACATGGTCCAGGAGGATAAAGGTACCAGTACGACCCACCCCAGCACTGCAGTGTACTAGCAGGGGCTGGTCCAGGAACACTGGGTGCTCCTTACGCACACGTCGAATGAAGGAGATGAGGGACATGGCATTCTGAGGTAGACCATGGTCAGGTCAGGCATTGTAGTGCATGTGAGTGACTGTCAACTCTCTACCTGAGTCAGAGGTCTGTAGGATTTGCACATGCAACCTCAACTAAGTTCTCAAAAGATTGGGTTAGATACTATGTGCTGTGTTACAGTTTCTAATCCAAGAAATGCATACCATATTTTGCATACAGAGACATGGAGCAGATATGATCTATACAATGTACACTGTACATGTCATGTTGACACACACAAGAGAAATCGTAGTAATATTGTGCACATTATCTTGTCAATGTACTTGTTCATACACTACATCTCCATCAGTAGGTTGTGGAGGAGGAGGGATGGAGGGAGGAACATGTGATGTAGCTGTGTCAATAGTGACTACTTCATACTGAGAATCACGTCCTTCATCAGTTGCTTTTAATACAGGATTATGTTTCTTGCTAAAACTACGTATATTGTCAGGATTTCTGTACAAAAATTAGAGAAGTAACTAACTCTGATGGTTGAAGGTGCTGTGTAGTACAAAGTACTCCTTCAAAAGCTCATTCTCTAATATACAGAGCATGTAAATGACTTACTCATAGGCTGCTTCTCCTGAGAACTTGGATAGCTCATAGGCCTCATTAGTACTGACTGCAATGTCTGTTGCTTTTACTGGACCTCTGGAAAATATATCAATTGACAAGGTAGAGAACACTCATAGACTGCTCTGCTATTGCTGGTATTCTGTTCTGCCTTCATGTATAATAGAGCAACAGTCACAATAAGGCTTTTACATACTTGTTTTTCATCCCAGTGAGGTGTGACACTCCACAATTTCTCACTAGTAAAACTACCACAATCATCACTGCCATAATAGCCAGCACAGTAACTGCCCCCAACACTCCTCCTACAATAGCTGCTGTGTTGTCTCCATCAGAGGACTCTGTATCCAATTTACATACATGCTGAAAAAATTCAACATGCTATATAGAGTACCTTGGAGTTAAACACTCCACTCACCTAGAGGTGGTCTTGTTGAAGAGAGTTCCACACTTGCAATTCCCTCTCCCACAGAGGTACTGGCTGACACCTGTACTATATATATCTCTCCAGACAGCAGACCACTTATCTCTACTCTAGTTATATTGTGAGATACATTGATACTCTTAATGTCTTCACTACTGGAGGCAGGCCAGTAGTTGACTGTATAGTAGATGATGTGTCCTCTTGCCTCCACTAGACTGAGAGCAGTCCAGCTCACTATCATATGTGTAGCATTCACTCTCTCCACAGTTAGATCTCTTGGAGCTCTTGGAACTGTAGTATTAAAACTTTTGGATGTATACACACATAATGAAATATCTAAAATGATTATGTAGACAAGGTGCCATTTACTTACTGTCTTCTTCAGCATAAGTAACTTTGCTGACATTGGATCCTTTGTCTCTCCCATTAGTAGCAAACACAGTCACATTATAAGGGACTCCTTTATCTGAAAATAGTCACACTGATATAATGTGTGCTTTTCCTTATGCATCAGGCATACCAAGAGGTTGAGAAAGTACTGTGAACTGCTCTGTATCCAGTACCACAGTTCTGCTCAGTTCAGTGCCAGTACTGATGTCAGTGATAGTGACAGTGTAGTTCAGAGTATAGTCATTTGGCTCTGCTGGTTCTTCCCATGAGATGTTCAGTTTCCTCTCCATCACACTCACCACCACTAAACCTTGTACTGGGCCAGGGACTGATTGAAATAACGAACGAATGTGCATAAAGAAAACTTACAACAAACTTACCTCTGGCAGTGACTGGTCCAACCACAATACTTGGAAGGTGTTCAGACAATGCCTGAATGCTGACAGTGTACACACGTTGGGTAGTAGTCAGTTCAGTAAAAGTGGCAGAGAGATCTTTGGAAGTTCTGTTTATAATTGTCACATTATGATTTGGATGATGGTAATAGACAAGATATCCAGTGACTGCATCTCCTCCAATAGGACTTGACCAGAATACACTTACGGTAGAACTTCCCTCACTAGTAGTGACTGTCAAATCCATGGGAGGGTTGGCAGCTGTACAGAAAACAGTATTCACCATCACATATAAAATGTTATAATATTTATTCAATACCTTTTATTCTGAAATGTGCTGAATCTGATGATGGCTTACTGTTCTCTACAGTACATGTGTAGAGCCCTCCTAGTCTCTCAGTCACATTCAAAGTGTGGCTATATTCAGCAGATTGAGAATTATTCAACACAGTCATATTTCCTGTGGTGATTACTTCATAATCAGGATTAGTCCAAGTGACAGTGGTAGCAGGTCCACCAGTGGAGATACAGGTGAGGGTGAACCAAGGAGTGTCATCTTTGAGATCAGAATGAAGAGTGAAGGATAATTTGGTAGGTATTGCAATAGCTCCTGTCAAAGGAAGCATGTGGAAGAAGTGTTTCACATACACACATACAAATAATTTATCAACTTACCACCTCCACTGTTGTACAGTCCAACATAGAGAGTGTGTTCTGTCATTGTGTCATCCTCTACCACACAGTGATATATACCCTCAGATGGAGGATCAGTAGCAGTGTTCCTCAACAGTCTCACAACCATAGGACCTCTAGTTCTAACAAATCCTGGAACATCATCACTACCTATACCACCAACTCCAGTCCCACTTGGTCCATACCAGTCTCCTCCAGAATGACGCTTGTCAATAACAGGACGGTTAGTATTACAGATCAGGGCAGTGTTTTCAGTGGATCCAATATCACTTATCACCTCGTAACTATTGTTAGGGATAATAACATCATTGAGACTGAGATGCACATCTGCAAAAGAGGCAAAGTTGTTATTTTATTGAGCATTTGGTTAACATTCAATCAAGTTTACAATAATATTACTAGTTCCATTTCAGACTGCTTCATATTTACAGCGAAAATAATACTACATTCCTCAATCATGTTCATCACTTACTTGGTCGTGTTACAGTCATTACAGGAGGGCTGAATTCTCCAATACCAGCACAATTCACTGCTGCCACTTTAATGGAATAGTTAGTTGATGACATCAGATTTGAGATAGTGGCTTGTTTTCCTACAGCAGTACGAGTCTGTGTATCACCATTCTCTTCTGCTTCATACTGTAATAAATACTCTGTTTTGTTTCCATTGTAACCATTGTAATGGATGCAGTCCACTGGCTTCCACTGGACAGTAATTTCACTACCAGTCACTTTAGATATGGTTACAAGAGTAGGAGGAGCAGATGGAACTACAATTGAATATTACAGCATGTGTCTCCAAGCTGATGCACATTTAGCATTTATAATGCACAATAGGTACAAAGAGTGAGTAGCAACTGATAAAATGGCTTAACAATTACTAATGAGCTGTTAGTATATACTAACCATCTGGGAGTGTGGTGGCTGTGAGGCTGTCTACTGCAGTCTCTCCATCACTCAGTATTGCAGTCACAGTGATGGAGTACTCAGTGGCCTCCTGCAGACCAGTAAGGTTGTACATTGTCTCACTAGCACTAATGTCACTGATGTCATTAGAGTCAGTGAAACACTGAGTGTTGTTAGTGTTGGAGTAGGAGATGGAGTAAGTAGACACTGTTTTACTAGTTAACTGAAATTCCAACATGACTATCAGTGAAGTGAAGTGACTTGTAACATTGAATATTCCTACAGTGTGTTAACATTTTTGATAATATGTATTGTATGAGAATATAACTTACTATTCACATTGATACTGATATCATCATTAGCATTAGCCTGATGGAAACTTCCACTGACAGTGCCAGTACATGTGTATGTGCCAGTATCCTGGTAAGCTAGAGGACTGATGGTGAGACTTCCAGTGTAGGTACTGCCAGAGCCACTGGCAGCAGTGACTGAGTATCGTTCCTCTGGTATGTCCTGGAGACCACTCCATTCAGTCACAACCCTCTCACCATTGTCCACATTAGGATCCAGTGTCACAGTACATGTGAGAGTGAGACTAATACCAGTATACCGAGGAGGGATGTGGCTGAGAGTGACAGTCACCTCAGGTACAGGAACTGAGTCAATAAAAAAGAGATATGATAAACTGTGGAACTCAGTATCAGAGAGTTGGTAGACTCTCTATGTAGGGATGGTACTAGCACACTTATTTAACCTAAACAAAAAGTACGGTCACTTCGTCAAACGGTCTACCTCAAAATCGACAAATACACTCTCCATCATTTATTTTGGATTCCTTTCTCTCTGGTGCATGATCCTTGGAAAACAGAATCATCGTAGGATCCCTCTTGAATGGGAATGACGATTATTTACTAGCACTTTTGTATAGTTAGACACCATTTCCTCATATTTTTCATGTGATTTAGCTATTAGACTATGGCACCTGCATCAACACACTACAGAAGGGCTTGCAACACAGCACTGCCATCTTTAATGAAATGTTTATACCGTAATAGTTTGTGAAGATGATATATTTTTCACAATTACTAAAATATTTATAAATAATCCTCAATAGGTTTATCATATCTCAAGTCACTTACTTTCAACCACAACATTTCTTCCCTCACTTGTAGTCTTTCTCAGATCAATAGATGGTATGTTGATGTCAGCCTGGCAGGTGTACAGAGATCCGTGTGAGGTACGTAGAGGACTGAATGTCAGAGTCCTCATACTCATGACTCCACTGTGAGTAGTGTCTCCCACCATCACACCATTCCCACTGCCCACACTGCCTCCACTCCACAGTACTGTGGGTTCAACTGTAAGGAATCTTTTAACTTTCACAGTGCATGTCAATATGAGATCATTTCCAGCTGTGCCACTCTTCATACCAGTAATAGTCACAACTGGATTTGGAAGATCTGCAAATGAGTGAAAATATCAACAATATTTATTTACTTCAAAAATGCTATACCATGAACATTCAGATATGTATCAGTAGCAGAAGTCCATGAACACATTGACTCATATGGACCAACATAGAGAGAGATAGTAACTGTGATCAGGCCACTATCTGAGATGGTGATAGGTGAGTAGATGAGGGAGGCTGTGTAGTTGTCTTCACTACCACTGACAACAGAGACTGTGGTACGAATGTCATTAGTTATGACATCATTTCCTCTTGACCAAGTGACATTCAATGTTGTTTTCACTTGTTTATATAGTGAAATATCAACACTTAGTTTAAACATAGTTCCAGCATACACAGTGTCTGTGTGACTTCTTCTGACTTCCATATTAAGCTGTGGTACTACAGAAAAGAATTGTGTACTATAGAAATGAATTGTGTATCATTAATAATAGTCATGTGATATGACACCTTACTATCACTCAAAAGAAGTCACTCACTTGGACTAACAACTCTGACTACTGCCAAAGCATTAGTTTCTTCATTAATAAGTGTTGTATTGATGGTAGCCTGGCAGAAATAATCCCCTTCATGCGATGTACAGAGAGGACTGAATGTCAGTATCTTCATACTCATAACCCCACTGTGAGTAGTGTCTCCCACCATCACACCATTCCCACTGCCCACACTGCCTCCACTCCACTGTACTGTGGGCTCAATTGTAAGATACTCTACTACTGTCACAATACATGTCAAATTGAAATCCTCTCCACCTGTGCGATAAATAACTGGAGAACCTCTTATATTTACAACAGGTGCTGGGAGATCTGTATATATAAGACAGATGAAGCTTTAATAGCAATAGAATAATAGTAGCTACTCACCTTTAACTATAACCATCACTGTATTGGTCACTGTCGCTATATTCATGTGTGTGGACTCATACGATGGGCTGACATTGGCAATAATCTGACCACTATCTGAGATGGTAATAGGTGAGTAGGTGAGGGAGGCTGTGTAGCTGTCTCCACTACCACTGACATCAGAGACTGTAGTACGAGTGTCACTAGCTATGACATCATTCCCTCTCCTCCAAGTAATATCCAGTGATATATCTCCATTCACTCCACTCAAAGAGATGTCAGCAGTCAACACAAACTCAGTCCCAGCATATACAGGACCACTGCGACTTTTGGTGATGGTCACATTAGCCTGAGCTGAAAAGTATTTGTAGTCTATGAATTATCCTCAAACCTTTCAAGTTTTCTTACCCTCTATATATATGTATAAAAACTGATATGAACACTATCAAGAGATGCATCAACATGTACCTTGTCTCGCTTGACTGATACCCGTCCAGATGAAAATAAACATCAACCACACAACAATCATAGTCAGCTACAATCAGCTATAGCCACCTTTAACGAATACGATCACTTCCAATGCACTCATTGCAAGTCACATTTATACACAGGTGAAACACTCTGCAGTTTGTTTTGAGAGTTGTGTCATTGGGGCGAGCGTGACTCCTCTGGCGGCCTCCAGGCCTCCCTACTAGCCCCTCCGGCGACCTCCTAGATATTTGCGCATGTGCGCCATCTTGACGCATAGCGCGTGAGCGTGCGCATGCTCTAGGGATGAATTCCGCTCCCTCCTTTTTTCTTGGGGCAGGTCAAAGGTTAAACGTAGTAGAGGCAGGTATTGCGGAACACTCACGAAATTCTTGGATTCGTTGATTTACTCGATAACCCAAGGCACACTCGCGCGCGCGTGCAACATGACCGGTGGATTTGCACATGCGCGCGCTACGGATCCGGTGTTGCAGCATAGGTGGACCCCCCTTATCAGGGACCCCTGGTCTACCAATCCTAGGAATGGTGGACCCCCGGTCAACCTGTCCTAGGACTGGTGGACCTAGGGGGTCCACCTATTCTAGGATGAGTGGACCTCCCCCTGAACAGGTGGACGCCCATCTGCTAGGTTATGGATCGCTTGCTAGGGGCCCGGATGGATGGTCAGCGGGTCTTGTGACTTCTCTAGGTAGGGCTAGGCTTAGGGCTAGGGCTGGCATCTGCATAGCTGTCACTCATTATCCTTCGCCTCCTAAAGTCATACAATTGTTTATGGCACAAGTAGCTAGATCTAAAGCGTAAGCTTATCCATAGCCAGGCCCACGATTATAAAGCAAGAGGTTCTGAGACCTTGTCTAGGGGATTAGAGCAGAGCGATGAGGAGAAGCTCATGGAAGATAGTAAGGCGGGTGATAGGCTCAACGATTACTATCTCACCCCCAGTGTTTAGCAGAACTCGAGATCCAATTTCCGATCCCATTTCTTCATTTCTTATTTTTTCGTTCCTGGTTTTACCACTATCCATCTATAATAGGCCTTACCGAATACGCTGCATGAGACGCGTGATGACGCCTGCGGCACGTATCACGTGTGAAAATGAACCAGGCCTTCTCCCCCCCGCATTTAATTTATTGAGGAGGGAGAAGGCCTGGGAACGAGGCTAGTGTTAACTAATACGTAACCCTTGTATTTTATGAGGGTATTCCCCGCTACTGGAGCGAGCCCCCCCAAGGGTGTCTTGGCGGCGCTTGCGACCACTTTTTTGGGGTTTCTGCTGCGTTTCCTGTCTTTGCAGTCTCCGAGATTTGCGCATGGGTCTCTGAGGCCGAGGTAGCCACGCACAAACACCAGTCGAATAAAGATACACCGGATTTCAGGTCCGTTGTCGTTCGTTTTTTGATGGCTGCACATGCGCATTAGGATAACCGTATTTGCTCTCATCTACAGGCAGATAGCATAGGTTGTCAGTCAGAGTATACTGTAAAAGGGCTGCTCAACCTGCTAAGGGCGATTCACTACTGAATACAACAACGTTCCCCTGCAAGCCGAGGAAAACACTGGCAGTTGATGCGCATGCGCGACAGCCTTGGGACAACGGACCTGAAATCCGGTGTATAGTTCCTAGTCCACAAATTATGTACGCATGCGCATTTCAAGTGTGACGTGCCATTACAATCCAGTACAGAGGTTTGTCCGAGTTTAAAATATCACGCATGCGCACACCGACTGGCCTATGAACGAGCCATGTAGCCGCAAATAGTAAGTGCACCACTGTTTACGTTCGAGACTCTTTCAAATATGAACGTCGTAAAGAGTGGCACACTTGCTATTGGCTGCTACTTGGCTCTTTCGTAGGCCTGTCGGTGTGCGCATGCGTGATATATGAGTCGGAATTTACAGATTCCTCGAATCTACACTCGACTCAAACTTTACCACATCTGTATTAATATCTCCCAATAGTGTACCTTTCTCCTCGATAAAAAAGGACATTCTTCTGCTCGACTTCACTCTACTACTAGATGATGCTGCCTCTCACGCCTCTCATTTTTTTTGTGCATAAAATTGCCTCCAGCCAAGAAGTTAGCTGGCCAAAGCTTTGTGACCTGGCTCTAGAGCGAGGAGTTTTTGGTACTACTTGTATCCAAGCTGTTTTGAAACTCTTTTCTCTCCCTCCACATTCTCTCAAACAACATGTGCCCTGTTCCCAACTGCAACATCTCTCTGGATTCAGAGTCGCCCTGTTCCCATTTCCTCTCCCATCACTCAGAACTCACTGCCTCCATCGAAGATATCATAGATGCCTGTGTCCACTGTTCGGACTCTTTATTTATTTATGGCAAATGTTTACATAGCAGTTTTAAATCAATTTGGCATGCATATCCCTAACCTTATCTTTCACTTTTTATTTCCTTCCTATAAACCCAGGGCAAATGATATATATATATATATTTTTTTATTGGACAACCAACCTGAAAACCTCTGTAATGAACAAACAGACAAAAGTAATGAAGTTATAGTATATTGGGTAGGCTATAGTATTAACTATACAAACAGTTTAATAGAGTCCTAGTAAAATCAATGTCAATGACGACAGCATATCAATTCCTGTAGACAAATAGAAGAGTGGTAAACTGTTTATATGTTCAAACCACCACACAAAAAATGAATGAAGTTAGATGACATAGGCCCATATTCACTTCACTTTACAGCAGCATAGAATAAGAGAGATGGGGATAGGCAGCATCATGCTATAGCGCCACCGACTATGATTACACAGCAAATGGCCCCATGCAGTCTCCCATGCCCATTGGCTCCTATGCAACTATACAACAATCACTCACATTATACTTTCAACAATACCTGAGCATGTTGGTTCTTCTTCTGACCATATTCCTTCTTCACATATTCTGACATCAGTTCCCACTAGTTCAAGGCCATCTTCACAGCCGTACATTGCTCTGACTCCATCACTCACCACAGTGCCACCAGGAGGATCAGTCAGCTCAGGACATGTATCTGCATGCATTTAAAAGAACAATATAATCGTGGTACATAGAAAGTGAGTGTGTATAATATTTGATGACCAATTTTCTATCTGTTGCCATTATTGACTTTTATTCGTGCACAATTACATGCAACGAGGAAGGCCTGGGAACCGAGGCTATCCAATTACTCAGGCCTCTTTCTATACATGACCCCATGTCAACAACATATTCCTTCACTGAGCTGAGTAAATCATCAAAATCTTATTTCCAAAGCTCACTTCTCAATACATATATTGTTTTCTTTATACTATTAAGCTTGTTAAAAATTACATATCTGTCGCCTAAAAGCTCCCGAAGCTTCTCCAGAAAAACGACTCTAATACTACTATAGGCTGAAAACTCCCACTACACTCTCACACTCAGCACCATACAATCATAGATATTATACACGGAATCCGGTTCCGTGTATAATATCTATGACACAATGTACACAAAATGAACATAAATGCATGCATGAATAAACTGTTGGTTATTGTGGGCACTGCAGGCCTAGGTATCTATCATGGGGAGGTATCTATTGGCTGTGATCTATCAGATTTAGATACCTCATTAACACCTCACCATCAAAGGAAATTATTCATGACTAAGTCTAACAGAAAGTAGAATGATATTATGGAAAAAAAGTTTTCTTTCTCATGAGAGAATATATACACATTCCACAAACAAAAAGCAACAGAAGAATGTGGTTTGTGTTCACATTATTCACAAACACTCAGTGTAATGAGCATGCACATCACAACTTAGCCAGATCAGCTCTGTGTGTGTGTGTGTGTGTGTGTGTGTGTGTGTGTGTGTGTGTGTGTGTGTGTGTGTGTGTGTGTGTGTGTGTGTGTGTGTGTGTGTGTGTGTGTGTGTGTGTGTGTGTGTGTGTGTGTGTGTGTGTGTGTGTGTGTGTGTGTGTGTGTGTGTGTGTGTGTGTGTGTGTGTGTGTGTGTGTGTGTGTGTGTGTGTTATATAGAGCATCACCCCATCTGCTATTTTATGACAATGATGATAGACTGATCCTGTGTACACTGCAACGTTTGCCTTATTAATGGTCTGTTTACACACTGACTTTTGCTTTGAAAGACCTCAGGGCTGTGTATTTACTTGAGGCAGTAAGAAACACAATAATCCATAAACAATATCCACCACATACAAAAAGTATATGGAGATTGTTATTATACTGGATGACTGACAGGCATACAGTGTTAACATAAAGTAAATGTGTTTGTGTCATTGAATTGTATACACTCAAACTAACTCAGCTGGATAAACATAAAGAAAGAAAATGTGTTTGTTTCAGTGCAACCTCTACACACATACTATGAACTAACTTGGTAGCTTGTCTGAAAACCTGTTCTTCTCAACATTGTACTGTGCCTTAGCCTCCAAGTATGAGGCCTTGACTTCTGAACTCACACACTCTAGAATCTAAAAGAGAGAGGGGAGAGGGAGGGAGAAAGATCAAAAAGAGTGAATATATAATGTTTGAGGGAGGGAGTAAGAACAAAATAGAGTGAATATGAAGTTTCCATAAATTAATTGCTAAAGATCAGAGATGGTGCATTTTGTGAACTTTTATAATACTTCAAACTGTTTCTCAAAGCCAGTGATAGTTTTGACATTCCTCTTCATCTGGTTGATACTGATCCTGATATCTGCAGCTGCTATGTCAGTCTCCCCACACAACACAAGTTCACTCATAGCATCATGGATGAATATATACTGAGCCAGTAGACAGTGAATGTGTCCACTATAACAGCAATGAGGTAGAACTCCAAAGTTACCTGTGTCTGGACCATCTTCATATGCTGTCCTCTCATGGCCTTCAGCATGTTATAGATACTCAGAGTTCCCTCTCTCTTCATCTGCTGCATCACACGATCCAGGAGGATAAAGGTACCAGTATGACCCACCCCAGCACTGCAGTGTACTAGCACTCTAGCAGGGGCTGGTCCAGGGACACTGGGTGCTCCTTACGCACACGTCGAATGAAGGATATGAGGGACATGGCATTCTGAGGTAGACCATAGTCAGGCCAGGCAGTGTAGTGCATGTGAGTGACTGTCAACTCATTTTCTGAGTCAGAGGTCTCTAGATTTGCACATGCAGCCTCAACTAAGTTCTCAAAAGATCGGGTTAGATACTATGTGGTGTGTTAACTGACAATACAGTTTCTAATTCAAAAAATGCGTACTTTTGCATACAAAGACATAGAGCAGATATGATCTATATAATGTACACAGTACATGTCATGTCGACATACACAAGAGCTATCATAGTAAAAGTGTGTACATTACATTGTCAGTGTACTTGTTCATACACTACATCTCCATCAGTAGGTTGTGGAGGAGGAGGGTCGGAGGGAGGAACATGTGATGTAGCTGTGTCAATAGTGACTACTTCATACTGAGAATCACCTCCACCATCAATTGGCTTCAATACAGGATCATGTTTTTTGCTAAAACTGCATATATTGTCAGGATTTCTGTACAAAAATTAGAGAAGTAACTAACTCTAATGGTTGAAGGTGCTGTGTAGTGCAAAGTAGCCCTTCAAAAGCTCATTCTCTAATATACAGGCCATGTAAATGACTTACTCATAGACTGCTTCTCCTGAGAACTTGGATAGCTCATAGGCCTCATTAATACTGGCTGGAATGTCTGCTGCTTTTACTGGATCTCTGGAAAAATATCATATCAATTTACAAGGCAGAGAACACTCATAGACTGCTCTGTTATTACTAGTGGTTCTGTTTTCTAGACACATTCATGTAAAATACAGCAACAGTCACAATAGTGCTTTTACATACTTGTTTTTCATCCCATTGAGGTGTGACCCTCCACAATTTCTCACTAGTAAAACTACCACAATCATCACTGCCATAATAGCCAGCAAAGTAACTGCCCCCAACACTCCTCCTACAATAGTTGCTGTGTTGTCTCCATCAGAGGACACTGTATCCAATTTACAAAAAGGTAATGAAACTTTAACATGCTATATAGAGTACCTTGGAGTTAAACACTCCACTCACCTGGAGGTGTCCTTGTTGAAGAGAGTTCCACACTTACATTTCCCTCCCCCACAGAAGTACTGGCTGAGACCTGTACTATGTATGTCTCTCCAGACAGCAGATCACTTATCTCTACTCTAGTTATATTGTGAGGTACATTGATGCTCTTAATGTCTTCACTATTGGAGGCAGGCCAGTAGTTGACTGTGTAGTAGATGATGTGTCCTCTTGCCTCCACTAGACTGAGAGCAGTCCAGCTCACTATCATATGTGTAGCATTCACTCTCTCCACAGTTAGATCTCTTGGAGCCCTCGGAACTGTAGTAGTTAAAACTTTGTAATGTTAAAACAAAATTGTAATACTTACCATCTTCTTCAGCATAGATTACTTTGCTGACATTAGGTCCATTGCCCCTTCCATTAGTAGCAAATACAGTCACATTGTAAGGAATTCCCTTCACTGAAGGAGGTGAGGATAAACTTTAAAATACCACTGCTAGTTATACACATCTTTACATATCATACCAAGAGTCTCGGTCAATAGAGTATATCTTTGTAAATCCAGTACAAGAGTTCCGCTCAGTTCAGTGCCAGTACTGATGTCAGTGATAGTGACAGTGTAGTTCAGAGTATAGTCATTTGGCTCTGCTGGTTCTTCCCATGAGATGTTCAGTTTCCTCTCCATCACACTCACCACCACTAAACCTTGTACTGGACCAGGGACTGATTGAAATAACAAACAAATGAGCATAAAAATAGCAGAACTTACAACAAACTTACCTCTGGCAGTGACTGGTCCAACCACAATACTTGGAAGGTGTTCAGACAATGCCTGAATGCTGACAGTGTACACACGTTGGGTAGTAGTCAGTTCAGTAAAAGTGGCAGAGAGATCATTGGAAGTTCTGTTTATAATTGTCACATTACGATTTGGATGATGGTAATAGACAAGATATCCAGTGACTGCATCTCCTCCAATAGGACTTGACCAGAATACACTTATGGTAGAACTTCCCTCACTAGTAGTGACTGTCAAATTTGTGGGTGGATTGGCAGCTGTATATAGAGAGTGCAGTAAGTAAGATTCAACAAATTTTGTTATTTCTAATACCTTTAATATATAGCTGTTCTGAATCTGATGTTTTGCCATTACCCACAGTACATGTATACAGTCCTTTCAGTCTCCCAGTCATATTCAGGGTGTGGATGTACCGAGGTAAAGTATTGTTTAACAGAGTCATATTTTGTATAGTGACTACCCCAAAGTCAGCTGTGGTTCTGGTCCAAGTGACAGTGGTAGCAGGTCCACCAGTGGAGATACAGGTGAGGGTGAACTGAGGACTGGTTTCATTGAGAGCAGAGTGCAGAGAGAATGATATATTGCCAGGTATTCTGATATTATCTGAAAAGAATACAAACAGAAGTTATCATTACACATTATTATACACATCCCTACTGTTATAGAGCTCAACATAGAGAGTGTGTTCTGTCATTGTGTCATCCTCTACCACACAGTGATATATCCCCTCCGATGGAGGATCAGTAGCAGTGTTCCTCAACAGTCTCACAACCATACGACCTCTAGTTCTAACAAATCCTGGAACATCATCACTACCCATACCACCAACTCTGGTCCCACTTGGTCCATACCAGTCTCCTCCAGAATGATGTATTTTTGAATCGATAATAACAAGATAATTAGTATTACAGATCATTGCAGTGTTCTCAGTGGATCCAATATCACTTATCACTACATGACTATTGTTAGGGATGATAACATCATTTAGACTGAGATACACATCTGTAAAAGAAAGTATTTTATAAATGAGCACTTGTTCTCTTGTTCATCACTTACTTGGTCGTGTTTCAATCATTACAGGAGGACTGAATTCTCCAGTACCAGCACTGTTTACTGCTGCCACTGCAATGGAATAGGTAGTAGATGACATCAGATTTAAGACATGGGCTTGTGCTCCTATGGCAGTATGAGTCTCTGTATCCCCACTCTCTTGTGCCTCATACTGCACTAAGTAACTAAGTAAGTCTCCATTATGATGGCTGCAGTCCACTGGCCTCCACTGGACAGTAATTGTGGTACCAGTCACTTTAGATATAGTTACATGAGATGGGGGAGCAGATGGAACTATAATTGAGAAATGGAACATTGTAGCATTATTATGGTTAGTTTAGCAAATGATGAAGGGAGTTAACGTAACAATATTACTAACCATCTGGGAGTGTGGTGGATGTGAGGCTGTCTTCTGCAGTCTCTCCATCACTCAGTATTGCAGTGACAGTGATGGAGTACTCAGTGGCCTCCTGCAGACCAGTCAGGTTGTACATTGTCTCACTACCACTAATGTCACTGATGTCATTAGAGTCAGTGAAACACTGAGTGTTGTTAGTGTTGGAGTAGGAGATGGAGTAGGTAGACACTGTTTTATTAATTAATAGAAATTCCCACAAGACCATCAGTGAAGTGAAGTGTCTTGTAACATTGAAATGAAATATTCCTATATACAACAGTGTGTTAATAATATATGTGTTTTATGAGAACATAACTTACTATTCACATCGATACGGATATTAGCAGTAGCCTGATGAAAAGACAAGATTCCAATGATGGTACCAGTACATGTGTATGTGGCAGTGTCCTGGTAAGCTAGAGGACTGATGGTGAGACTGCCAGTGTAGGTAACATGAGGGCCACTGGCAGTGTAGATAGCACGAAAGATTGAGTATCGTTCCTCTGGTATGTCCTGGTGACCACTCCATTCCATCATAATCTTCTCACATTTGTTCACATTAAGATCCAGTGTCACAGTACATGTGAGAGTGAGATTAATACCAGTATAGAGAGGAGGATTGGGGCTGAGAGTGACAGTCACCACAGGTATAGGAACTGAGTGGATGAATATGAGATGTAGAGTGATAGAACTAAGTTTTAATAATTTTGTGTGCAGCCTAAAAGTTTACAGAGACCTATTAAAATGATGCTTAAAAAGTTTTATCAGTCTGAAGTCACTTACTTTGAACTATCACATTTGTTGTCTCATTTCTAGTCCTTTTCAGACTAATAGATGATATGTTAATGTCAGCCTTACAGGTATAATTAGCTTGATGTGAGGTACAGAGAGGACTAAATGTCAGAGACTTCATACTTGTGACCCCACTGTGAGTAGTTTTGTCCACTTTCACACCATTCCTACTGGTCATAATACTTCCATTGTTAATCCACTCTACTATGGGTGTCACTATAAGATATTTTGTTACTTCCACTTTACATGTCAATATGAGATCAGCTCCAGCTTTGCCACTATGGACACCAGTAATAGATACAACTGGATCTAGAAGATCTGCAGGAGAGTGAAATATTAATAATATTTTTCTGTAAAAAGGTATAACTTTTACTTATAACATCAACATTCTTCTCTCCAGGTGCCTCTGCAGTGATATATTTTATGTCTTCACCAAGAGTCAGTTCACATGTATATCTGCCAGTATCTGAAGTAGCTAGAGGAGAGAAGGTGAGGGTGTCTCCTTCAGTAGAGATCCTATCTGAGGTGGTATCTACTGCCCTGCCATTGACCATCCAGGTCACCACTGGCTGTACAGTAGCCTCCACTAGTACTGATGACAGAGTGTAGTTACATGACAAGTTGAGTCTAGTTCCAGCATAGAGAGAAGCATTATCAGGACTGAGAGTGATGGATGGAGTAGGAAGACGAACTGAAAAAGAAATATTTTATAACTGTTATGCTAAGATATAAATATGTTTCTATACCTGTGATAATCACCGAAGCTGTAGCATTAACAGCTCGTATGTATTCATATGTCATCTTTGGTCTGACAGTAACAATGGCAGTGATCTGGCCACTATCTGAGATGGTAATAGGTGAGTAGGTGAGGGAGGCTGTGTAGCTGTCTCCATTACCACTGACAGCAGAGATGGTAATGTGACTGTCATTAACTATGACATCATTCCCTCTTCTCCAAAATATATCCAGTGATTTATCCACATTTACTCTATTCTGATCACTGAATGAAATGTTAGCAGTTAACACTAACCCAGTCCCAGCTAATATAGAGTCACTGTGATTTCTAGTGATTGTCACTGTAGGCTGAGGCACTAAAGACCAACAAACACCAGCAACACAAGTAATACTATATAGCTTAGATTGATTGCACACTTACTTGGAAGGGTAATAATCACACTAGTTGTAATACTTCCATTAGCTGTACAGGAGTACTCTCCAATGTTTGACACGTTTATTCTCCTTAGTGTTACGATATTGGAGATCTGGTCTTGTCCTTGTATGGGTCCATCCCACATATACTTTGTGTCTGGTGTACTACTGCCATTAGATATAGCAGAACAATTGAGGACTGTGACTGTTCCATTATTAGATGTTGAAGAAGAGATGGAGATCAATGTTTTATTTAAGATTTTACCTGGATTTATTAAAATATTTCATCTCTATATTAGAAGACATCTAGTTTATAGCTATGTATGTACCTTCTGTATTTAATGTACCAACAACTTTGGCTGAGGATGGTTTATTATTGGACACAGAACATCCATAGACACCAGGTACAGTCATCCCAGATATATTCAGAGTGTGAGTATATTGTCCTGTGAAATAATTACCTAACACTGTTACTTGTGTATTGTCATCATTATCAGGTATTATCTCTGAGTCTCTGGTCCATGTGACAGTGGTAACTGGTCCACCAGTGGAGACACAGGTGATTACAGCATCATCAATACTATATTTAGATTCTAATATGGAAATGCTTCCTATACAAATAAAATGGTAAATACACCAACTGTAAACTAATAAATTAAATATGCATACCTCCAGACTCATACAGTCCCACGTAGACTCTTTCTCTTCCAGTACCACCTTCACCACTGACTGCAACTGTCTCAATAGAACACTGATATATACCAGATGGTATGGAACCACTGATGCCAGGCACACGCTCCAGTCTAACTCTCTTATGCAGTCTCCTCATTGCAATAGGACGTCGCCTATTACTAGTAGTCTCTCTGAGTTTAAATCCATGGGGATAGAACCAGTCTCCATGACCATCTGAACCACTGCAGCATGTGTCCAGGTCAGTATGACAGACAATCTCTCTACCACTATCATGAGTAGCATTGCCACCTTGTCCCACTAGACTGAGGTCCACATAGGAATTGTTGGGTAGTATCTCTCCCACGAAGGTGAGATAAGGAGCAGTCTGAGAGTGGACCTCTACCGCACACCAAAAAAGATGGAGCACCAAAACTGAAATCATCTACAATGTAAGTCATTAGCATTGGTGATGTGTAACAATGAAATACACACAAAGGAATACACACCATATAGATCTAGGGATTTATTACCATTATGTCACGAGCTACTCACTTTTGTTGCGCACGTGGACTTGTCCAACGAGAAAGAACGTGCAATACGCCCGAACAAGTCACATTTATATAGACATGGCAGTGTGGGAGGAATGCATTTTGTGTCAACGAACAAAACATTTTTAATTCAGTCTTGTGCTACATGCTCATGCGCACGAATAGTGTTTAGTGCTTTCAAGTATACGGTTCTGAGACAATACCCTGCTTAAGCAGTCAACTGAAAAGGTCTCGTTCACGCTCTCCCCATAATGCCATGTGTAGTCTAATCGCACGCTCATACACACTCGACTCCCCGAGTTCGACTGCCATACGTGACCGCTACAGATACGACTGAGCCAAAGAATAAGCTGTAACCTCCGCGGTTCAACCCAGTAAAGCTAGCTACAGATATGACTGAGCCAAAGAAGCCATATCCTCTATAACTCGTCGTAGGATCATAAGACCCGACACGTCATCGTATATCAAGGTCCTGTATACGCGTGGTGTCCGTTGTGCGCATGCGTGCACTATTATGCTTCTGAGACTGTGCACATTCCCAGTTTAGTAATGATGCTATTGTTGACTATAACAAGAGACATGAGAATTCCATGAACGAAAAAATCGCTTATGCTGTATTTTTTAGTTTTTCATGTACAAGACATAGGATACAAACTCAAAAAAGAAATGTACAATACGTATAACATGTTCTAAGAGGATGACAAAACTTCTGTAGGTAGTTTATTCCATTGCCATTGAGCATCACATTGATTACTATGTGCAAATGGAACTTGGATGGTATAAGTGCTAGATCTTGTTGACATTTTCTGTAGTGAATATGACAATTTGGTAAAAATACCAAGTCATGGATAAGCTTATACAAATAGCATATCTTTAAGGCCTGACGCCTAGCCTCAAGTGTTGGTAAGTTTAGCATATGAAGACGTTCCCTATAAGATAGATTATGCCATATTTTTGTACATACTTTGGTAGCAAATCTGCACAGATTCAATGGCTTCAATAAGGTAGGGATCCCATACAGGAGCAGCATATTCCAACAGAGGCTTCACAATTAAAATGTAGAATAGCTTCAATGTGATAGGTAAGCAACCATGATGAAAGCGACAGTAAAGCACACCCATTTGTCTCTTAGCTCTTGAACATATCTGAGTTATATGGTCATCCCAAAAGAGATGTAAAACCCCAGATATTTGTAGGACTGTACTCTCTCCAGAGGTGACCATTCATCTCAAATATAATTTTGGTAAATGTCTGCTGGACAATAGAAGTGATTTACACTTTTTATGTTAAGTTTAGATTATTATTAGCTAATATCAGTCAGTAAATCCTGGACATCAGATAAATTCTGGACAGTTCTGTATATAGTAATATATTACTACATAATCAGCAACAATTGCAATTTTTTGCTGTGAAGTGATAACTCTGCAGACCATCAATATTTTAATCAAAAATAATAGAGGACCTAATACTGACCCTTGAGGTACACCTGATGTGACATCAACAAAGGATGATGCAGCACCAGAAACAGCAACTTGTTGTCATCTACTGGATCTGCCAGCTGGAAACCTCCATTGCTGGTCTGAAAATACCACTATACTGCTGAGCTTCTCATAAATGTGACATTCAAGGACCTTACTAACGATTGGTAATAGCAAAACAGGCTGATAGTTTTTAGGATCATGTGTTTCTCCTTGTTTATGTATTGGAATAACTAATGAGGTTTTCAAGCTCCAAGCTATATAGTGTTTAATATACACATACAATGTTGTGGTATACAGAGCTAAAGGTGTGTGGAGCAGCCGTGTCTTCTGAAGGATGTGATGCTAGGCTATTAATTAATACCAACTTCACTATTGAGACTCCAGCATGACTGAACCACTCCAGTCACAAACGTAACCCCTTTAGATTTTTATCTCTACACTTATGTATGCAATATAACATACCATGATGTAGAGATGGCAATGCTAAACATCACAGAAACAAGATGTGGTATGCATATAAGCAAAGTAGACTAAAAACGATGCTTAGTAACTCCCTACTCATGTTATATAAGTAAATTTTGCCATATCTAGTATATTGCTATGCAGCACAGCAATGAAGTAACATCTACAGTACAGTTTCCTGTATAAAAGTTCAAACCACTTGCTTGAAGTTGGAATATGTTTCAAAACTGTCCACATAGTTAACAACCACTTCTTGGCAGAAGGCATAGTGTACCTATTGGAAAGATTATGTAAGGGAACTGGTTACTAAGTGAAGTACTAACCCAAGTTGTATATGAGGTTAGCTAGCATATGTAAGGCATTAAAATTGTTCAACATTTCTTACGGCATCAGGGACCAGTCCAGCTCTCTGTATACGTGCAGACTTGACTCCCTGGAAGAAGTCAACCACACCTTCTGTCTTCAATCTCTCCAACTGGGAGTGCAGACAGATGAATGTCCCAGTACGACCCACTCCATCACTGCAAGAATATAGTACTCTCAATATATTGTTCAGTGTATTATTGACAGAACTATGATCCGTAAAACTTGTGTACCTTACCTGCATGTGTTCTACTGCTACTTATATATTTTACATTATGTAGTTATTCCCAGTTACTATACCTGCACATGACAATGATGTGTCTGCTGGGGCTGGTCCTCTGGGCCTTGCTGAGGAGGTCTACCAGAGAGAGTATGGCTGAGGGGTGTGGCACCTCCTCCAGGGGCCAGCTGGACAGCTGCAGGAGTGTGACAATCCTGTGTGATGATGTCCCCTCACTCTCTGTCACCTCCAGCCTCCTCTCAGTGATGTCTCCATAGCCCTTCAGCCTCTTCAGAGTGACAGTCAGTTTCCCATACACCTCCTCAGTACCATCCACACCTGCACTACCTGAACCCTCTGGCCAGAAGCAATGGCTACTCTCCTGCATGGTTGAGAACATACACTCACTACTATAAGCTACACACATACATACACATACACTTTTATATGCATGTTATGAAGAAAACATTCCAAATTCTTATTTACAGTACCATGTCATTCTCCTTCATCTGAAAGTACAGTTACCCTCATACATATATACATGTTATGGATAAAAAATACCATATTTTCATTTATATATAGGTACCATGTCATTCTCCATCATCTGACAGAGCATGACAATACAGCTACACTGATTCTCCCACACCATCCTCCAGAAGTCACACACAGTGTTCTCTAGAGGACCCTGGGTTGCAATGTAGGCTCGACATTGCTTGTATCCCTGCAACAATGAATAAGTGGCTAAAGGATCTGTGGGTAGAGTAGAGAGTGTGTTGCTCACATCAATGAAGGAGGCATTGATGTAGTCAGAACCAGGCTGTTGGCCATACCTCAGTCTCACACGCGCAGCTTCATCTGAATAAGAGCACAGATATCATTCTTCTAAAATTAACTCTTGCACACAAAAGATAGCATGTATATAATTATCAGAACATAAAAGTTGTATTGAAAATATGTTGGATTGTGACATTTTAGATGTGACTCAATTAGCAGTGGGTGTGCAATGAAAAGTGGGTGATAGGGGTATTGATAACTGAAATGTGCTCACATAAATGAACATAAAAGCATGTATGAATGAACTGTTTGTCATTGTGGGCACTGTAAACAGTTTGTTTCTGGTATTTTTGTACACGGCCCTAAGTCTTCTCACTGTACAATAAATATAGGTTAGATCATGAGGTGGTATCTCATTTCCTGCAATGCCAACAAAGACTGTTCTAACTGTGAAGGACCACAGACACTAATTAGGTAGTTAAAGAGTAATTAGCATTAGTTAGATTCTAGGTAGTATCCCTCGGTCCTTCACTACTTTTTACTGTATTTGTAAATAAGTGTAGCTGGCTCCAATGATTTAGCATTTTGGTTTACTAGTGCATCCTTTTGTCACCTTTGTATGTCTAACCGTTTTCATAAGAAGGGCCCTTGATGCAATGCCCATGTTTCACCTGTCACCTTATGATTTCATACGCACATCCTCTCACCCACCACTTCTCTATAAACCCACCTCACTTCACCTTATCCTTTCTGGTTTGCATAAGAGGAGCTACCCGAGCCTAGTATCTTTCGTCAATCACATATATTTCCTCGTCATCAACTACTCACAACAATTCTCTTAACTGCTGCGGCTGCACTCTACCACACTAATTGATTTAGACTTACTGCAAGTATGCAATTAAGGACTTTGATGTCAGTGTTACCATAGCAGTAACCACTAAAGGCAGGCCTAGGTATCTATCATGGGGAGGTCTCTATTGGCAGGTATCCTGTATTTATTCCATTTTTGTACACAGCCCTAAGTCTTCTCACTGTACCATAAACAGAAAGTGGAATGATATTATGGAAAAAAAGTTTTCTTCCTCATGAGAGACACCAGAAGAAGGTGGTTAGTGTTTAGAGTATTCAGAAATGCTACATTCAGTGTACAGAACATGCATGTCACAACTTAGCTGGAAAAGAGCAAATCGACTGTGTGTGTGTGTGTGTGTGTGTGTGTGTGTGTGTGTGTGTGTGTGTGTGTGTGTGTGTGTGTGTGTGTGTGTGTGTGTGTGTGTGTGTGTGTGTGTGTGTGTGTGTGTGTGTGTGTGTGTGTGTGTGTGTGTGTGTGTGTGTGTGTGTGTGTGTGTGTGTGTGTGTGTGTGTGTGTGTGTGTGTGTGTGTGTGATTATACCCATCTGCTATTTTATGACCATGATGATAGACTGATCCTGTGTACACTGCAATGTTTGCCTTAAGAATAAAAATTAATGGTCTGTTCACAGTTTACACACTGCCATCTTTGCTTTGAAAGAGCTCAGTGCTGTATATTTTTAATGAAATGACTCTCTTATGCCTGTTGGATGTTACTCATAACTATGACATTCAAACAATGTGGTACAAATGATCACCTCAGTATCACAATGATTATGATGACAATTACTATTGCCAGAAGAACTGCACAAATCACTCCAACTACTGGAACTGCTATTGACAGGCCAGAGCCACTTCCTACATTTAAATTCATTATCTAACTATCACAATGAGTAGGTATGTACTGTCTATACCTGGAGATGAATACATCGAAGATATTTCAGCAATTTCTCCCTTGCCTACTGAAGTACTGGCTGAGATCTGTACTATGTATGTCTCTCCAGACAGCAGATCACTTATCTCTACTCTAGTTATATTGTGAGGTACATTGATACTCTTAATGTCTTCCTTACTGGAGGCAGGCCAGTAGTTGACTGTGTAGTAGATGATGTGTCCTCTTGCCTCCACTAGACTGAGAGCAGTCCAGCTCACTATCATATGTGTAGCATTCACTCTCTCCACACTTAGATCTCTTGGAGCCCTTGGAACTGTAGTATTAAAGTGATATGTTACCCAGTATTGTGATATCTACTCAAGGGAAAAGAATAATATACATTACTTTATGGTAAATTTATACCCACCTCCACTGTTGTACAGTCCAACATAGAGAGTGTGTTCTGTCATTGTGTCATCCTCTACCACACAGTGATATATCCCCTCCGATGGAGGATCAGTAGCAGTGTTCCTCAACAGTCTCACAACCATAGGACCTCTAGTTCTAACAAATCCTGGAACATCATCACTACCCATACCACCAACTTTGGTCCCATTTAGTCCATACCAATCTCCTTCAGAATTTTGTATTTTTAAATCAATAATAACAACATAATTAGTATTACAGATCAGGGCAGTGTTCTCAGTGGATCCAATATCACTTATCACTACATGACTATTGTTAGGGATGGTAACATCATTTAGACTGAGATACACATCTGTAAAAGAAAGTATTTTATAAATGAGCACTTGTTCTTTTGTTCATCACTTACTTGGTCGTGTTTCAATCATTATAGCAGGACTGAATTCTC
Source organism: Theonella swinhoei (assembly GCA_963970385.1). Classification (NCBI taxonomy): domain Eukaryota; kingdom Metazoa; phylum Porifera; class Demospongiae; order Tetractinellida; family Theonellidae; genus Theonella; species Theonella swinhoei. The sequence continues at coordinate 2,927,626 of OZ019949.1, read as the reverse complement.
CAGTACCAGCACTGTTTACTGTCGCCACTTCAATGGAATAGGTAGTAGATGACATCAGATTTAAGACATGGGCTCGTCCTCCTATGGTAGTATGAGTCTGTGTATCCCCACTCTCCTGTGCCTCATACTGCACTAAGTAACTAAGTATGTCTCCATTATGATGGATGCAGTCCACTGGCCTCCACTGGACCATAATTGTAGTACCAGTGACTGTCGATATCGTTACATGAGATGGGGGAGCAGATGGAACTATAATTGAAAAATGGAACATTGTAGCATTATCATGGTTAGTTTAGCAAATGATGAAGGGGGTTAACATAACACTATTACTAGCAATTTAGCTTACAAATTCATCAACACCATAATTGTACTAACCATCTTGGAGTGTGGTGGATGTGAGGTTGTCTTCTACAGTCTCCTCATCATTCAGTATTGCAGTCACAGTGATGGAATACTCAGTGGCCTCCTGCAGACCAGTCAGGTTGTACATTGTCTCACTACCACTAATGTCACTGATGTCATTAGAGTCAGTGAAACACTGAGTGTTGTTAGTGTTGGAGTAGGAGATGGAGTAGGTAGACACTGTTTTATTGATTAATAGAAATTCCCACAGGACCATCAGTGAAGTGAAGTGTCTTGTGACATTGAAAAGAAATATTCCTATATACAACAGTATGTTAATAATATATGTGTTTTATGAGAACTTAACTTACTATTCACATCAATACTGATATTAGCAGTAGCCTGATGAAAAGACAAGATTCCAATGATGGTGCCAGTACATGTGTATGTGCCAGTGTCCTGGTAAGCTAGAGGACTGATGGTGAGACTGTCAGTGTAGTTAATGTGGGGGCCACTGGTAGTGTAGGTAGCACGAAGGATTGAGTATCGTTCCTCTGGTATGTCCTGGTGACCACTCCATTCCATCATAATCTTCTCACATTTGTTCACATTAAGATCCAGTGTCACAGTACATGTGAGAGTGAGATTAATACCATTATAGAGAGGAGGAGTGTGGCTGAGAGTGACAGTCACCTCAGGTATAGGAACTGAGTGGATGAATACGAGATGTAGAGTGATAGAACCGAGTTTTAATAATTTTGTGTGCGGCCTAAAAGTTTAGAGAGACCTATTAAAATGATGCTTAAAAAGTTTCATGAAGTCTGAAGTCACTTACTTTGAACCACCACATTTGCTGTCTCCTTTCTAGTCCTTTTCAGACTAATAGATGGTATGTTAATGTCAGCCTTACAGGTATAATTTGCTTGATGTGAGGTACAGAGAGGACTAAATGTCTTCATACTTGTGACCCCACTGTGAGTAGTTTTGTCCACTTTCACACCATTTCTACCGGTCATAATACTTCCATTGTTAATCCACTCTACTGTGGGTGTAGCTTTAAGATAATTTTTTACTTCCACTTTACATGTCAATACAAGATCACCTCCAGCTTTGCCATGATGGATATCAGAAATAGTCACAACTGGATCTGGAAGATCTGCAGGAGAGTGAAATAACATTAATCTGTAAAAATGGATAGAATCACTATCAGGACTGAGAATGATGGATGGAGTAAGACAAACTGATGAGAGAGATTTCTATAATTACTATGGACTTAACATATAAATGTGTATACCTGTAATAATGATGAATGGCACTAAAGATCAACAAACACCAGCAACACAAGTAATACTATATAGCTTAGATTGATTGTACACTTACTTGGAAGGGTAATAATCACACTAGTTGTAATACTTCCATTAGCTGTACAGGAGTAGTTTCCAATTTTTGATACATTTATATTCCCTAATGTGAGGTTATTAGAGCTCTGGTCTTGTCCTATTGCTGGTCCTCTCCATCTGTACTGTGTGTCTGGTGAATTCACACCATTAGATATAGCAGAACAATTGAGGACTACTCCATTGCCAGATGTTGAAGAAGAGATGGAGATCAGTGTTGTATTTGAGACAGTACCTGGGTTTATACATTAAAGTATTTCATTTGTATAATGAAAGACATCTAACTAATACACATGTACCTTCTCTATTTAATGTGCCAACTGCTTTGGCTGAAGATGGTTTATTATTGGACACAGAACATTCATACACACTGGATACAGGGATTTCAGATATTTTCAGAGTGTGAGTATATTGTCCTGTGACACCATTATTTAACACTGTTACTTGTGTATTGTTATCATTATCTGGTATTATCTCAGAGTCTCTGGTCCATGTGACAGAGGTAGCAGGTCCACCAGTGGAGATACAGGTGATTACAGCATCATTAATACTATATTTAGATTCTAGTATGGAAATGTTTCCTGTACAAATAAAATGGTAAATACACCAACCGTAAACTGATAAATATTATGCCATACCTCCAGTCTCATACAGTCCCACATAGACACTCTCTCTTCCAGTACCACCTTCACCACTGACTGCAACTGTCTCAATAGAACACTGATATATACCAGATGGTATGTGACCACTGGTACCAGGCACATGCTCTAGCCTAACTCTCTTATGCAATTTTTTCATTACAATTGAACGGCCAGGTCTCTCTACAGCTGCGCTGTTATGAGGAAGGATCCAGTCTCCATGACCATCTGAACCACTACAGCATGTGTTCAGGTCAGTGTGACAGACAATCTCTCTACCACTATCATGAGTAGCATTGCCACCTTGTCCCACTAGACTGAGGTCCACATAGGAATTGTTGGGTAGTATCTCTCCCATGAAGGTGAGATAAGGTGCAGTCTGAGAGTGGACCTCCACCACACACCAAAAAAGATGGAGCACCAAAACTGAAATCATCTACAATGTAAGTCATTAGCATTGGTGATGTGTAACAATGAAATACACACAAAGGAATAACACACCATATAGATCTAGGGATTTATTACCATTATGTCACGAGCTACTCACTTTTGCTGCGCACGTGGACTTGTCCAAAGAGAAAGAACGTGCAATACGCCCGAACAAGTCACATTTATATAGACTTGGAAGTGTGGGAGGAATGCATTTTACGTCAACAAACAAAACATTTTTTATTCAGTCTGCTACATGCTCATGCGCACGAATAGTGCTTTCAAGTATACGGTTCTCCGTGTTTTTACGGATAGATACTATGTACGTGCACTGGCGTAAGAAGCAGGGGGGCTGGGGTGGGGGGGTGGGGGGGGGGTATATAGCCCCCCCCCCATGTTTATGGATATAATAATAATCTCATTTTAGGTATAAATGATATTTGTCTTAGAGTGCACCAGAATTGATTACAGAGTAGCTATAAAAATAACAAAAATGTCTAGGGGGAGCATGCCCTCAGACCCCCCCTAGCCTGAGTAAGTACAGGAAGGTTGTAGGTTAGGCCACTACAAGAAACAGAGCCTGGGGCCGGGAAAAGAAGACGGACTCAATATGCTTAGCCTAATAATTCTCCATGAAGCCCTAGGCAAGCAGAGGGAAAAGGAGAAAGAAGACGAGTTCAAGTTCTCAACGTGGTACTGAGACAATACCCTGCTTAAGCAGTCAACTGAAAAGGTCTCGTTCACGCTCTCCCCATAATGCCATATGTAGTCTAATCGCACGCTTATACGCACCTCGACTCCTCGAGTGTGGCTGTCATACGTGCCGCTACAGATACGACAGAGCCAAAGAATAAGCCGTAACCTCCGCGGTTCAACCCAGTAAAGCTAGCTACAGATATGACCGAGCCAAAGAAGCCATATCCTCTATAACTCGTCGTAGGATCATAAGACCCGATCACGTCCTCGTATACCAAGGTCCTGTATACGCGTGGTGTCCGTTGTGTGTATGCGTGCACTATTATGCTTCTGAGACTGCGCACATTCCCAGTTTAGTAATATGCTATTGCTGACTTTCTGTAACAAGAGACATGAGAATTCCATGAACAAACAGATCACTTATGCAGCTAACGAGCGGTGTTTTTGTCTGTAAGAATTCATGTACAAGACATAGGATACATAACTAGCTAATAGCTAATGTAATTAAATAATATAATGTACTCAGAATAAGAAACTCAAAAAAGAAATATATAATGGGTATAACATGCTCTTAAAAGAGGATGACACAACTTCTGTATAGGTAGTTTATTCCATTGCTGTTGAGCATCACATATATAAGCAAATGGAACTTGGATGGTATAAGTGCTAGATCTTGTTGACATCAGGTTTTTTCTGTAGTGAATAGGACAATTTGGTAAATACCAAGTCATGGAGAAGCCTATACAAATAGCACATCTTTAAGGCCTGACGCCTAGCCTCAAGTGTTTGTAAGCTTAGCATATGAAGACGTTCCCTACAAGATAGAATTTGTACATACTCAGTGGCGGATCTAGGAGGATTGCAGAGGTTTACACTGAAACCCCCTTTTGGTGCGACTGTATAATAGCTCACATCTCACGAACACGTGCAGCTGACTTACTGTAGACTTCATGCGTTCGTCGCGCGCTAGCGTGCGTTAGCGCTAGCATGCTATAAATATTTACGGACGCCTAGCGCCAATATTCGCAGCGATTATCGATGTTCAAGGGATTTCCATCTCTCAACTCTTCACTTACATGTCAAAATTTTAGTATCCTTTACTCTATAACTGAAAACTGGGCAGGGGTGACAAGAAGATTACGTGTACGTGTGCAAAATCTTATATCCGCCACTGATACTTTGGTAGCAAATCTGCACAGATTCAACGGCTTCAATAAGGTAGGGATCCTATACAGGAGCAGCATATTCCAACAGAGGCTTCACAAATGAAATGTAGAATAGCTTCAATGTGATAGGTAAGCAACCACGATAAAAGTATACCCATTTGTATCTTAGCTCTTAAGAAATATGGTCATCCCATGATAGATTAGAAGAGATGTAACCCCAGATATCTGTAGGACTGCACTCTCTCCAGAGGTTGAAAAATATATAGTCAAATTTTGGTAAATGCCTGCTGGACAATAGAAGTGGTTTACATTTTATGCTAAGTTTCAGATTATTATTAGCTATCCATTGAACAAACAAAGTTGATGTAAATCCTGGGCATCAGAAGAATTCTGGATAGTTCTGTACATTAATACTTCATCAGCAACAATTGCAACTTACTAACATGAAGTGATAGCTCTGCAAGACCTATCAATATAAAAATAATACAGGACTCAATACTGACCCTTGAGGTACACCTGATGTGACATCAACAAAGGATGATGCAGCACCAGAAACAGCAACTTGTTGTCGTCTACTGTAGAGATAGCTTGAGATCCATGCCACAAGTTGTGAAGGTATATCAAGAGAGGATAGCTTAGTGATTAGTTTTGCATGAGCAACAGTATCAAAAACTTTTTGGAGATCAAAGAAGATATATAATCTGCATTTCGGCAGCACCGTCTAAGTGACCATACCATTCCTGCACTGTATATAGCTCCTGTGGTGGATCTGCCAGCTAAAAACACATTGTTGAAAATACCACTATACTGCTAAGCTTCTCATAAATGTGACATTCAAGGACCTTACTAATAGTGAAACAGGATGATAGTTTTTAGGATCACGTGTTTCTCCTTGTTTATGTATGGAATAACTAATGAGTTTTTCAAGCTCCCAGTGATTAATATACGCACAATGTTGTGGTATACAGAGCTAAAAAGTGGAGCAGCCACGTCTTCTGAAGGATGCAATGCTAGGCTATTAACTAATACCAACTTCGCTAATGAGACTCCAGCATGACTGAACCGCTCCAGTCACAAACGTAACCCCTTTAGATCTTTTATCTCTACAGAATATAACATACCATGATGTAGAGATGGCAATGCTAAACATCACAGAAACAAGATGTGATATGCATATAAACAAAGTAGACTAAAAACAATACTTAGTAACTCCCTACTCAGGCTATATAACTAAATTTTGCTATATCGCTGCAGCACAGCAATGAAGTAACATCTACAGTACAGTTTCCTGTGTAAAAGTTCAAACCACTTGCTTGAAGTTGGCATATGTTTCAAAACTGTCCACATAGTTAGCAACCACCTCTTGGCAAAAGGCATAGTGTACCTGTCAGGAGGAATATGTAAGAGAACTGGTTATTAACACCTCATATTCTGTGAAGTACTAACGCAAGTTGTATATAAAGTTAGCTAGCCTATGTAAGGCATTAAAATTGTTTAACATTTCTTACAGCATCAGGGACCAGTCCAGCTCTCTGTATACGTGCAGACTTGACTGCCTGGAAGAAGTCAACCACACCTTCTGTCTTCAGTCTCTCCAACTGAGAGTGCAGACAGATGAATGTCCCAGTACGACCCACTCCATCACTGCAAGAAAATAGTACTCTCAATATATTGTTCAGTGTATTATTGACAGAACTATGATCCGTGTACCTTACCTGCATGTGTCCTACTGCTACTTACATATTTTACATTATGTAGTTATTCCCAGTTACTATACCTGCACATGACAATGATGTGTCTGCTGGGGCTGGTCCTCTGGGCCTTGCTGAGGAGGTCTACCAGAGAGAGTATGGCTGAGGGGTGTGGCACCTCCTCCAGGGGCCAGCTGGACAGCTGCAGGAGTGTGACAATCCTGTGTGCTGATGTCCCCTCACTCTCTGCCACCTCCAGCCTCCTCTCAGTGATGTCTCCATAGCCACTCAGCCTCTTCAGAGTGACAGTCAGTTTCCCATACACCTCCTCAGCACCATCCACACCTGCACTACCTGAACCTTCTGGCCAGAAGCAATAGCTACTCTCCTGCATAGTAGAGAATGTATACTCACCATTATAAGCTACACACACACATACACATACACTCTTATATGCATATTATGATCCAAATTCTTATAATTATTTACAGTACCATGTCATTCTCCTTCATCTGAAAGTACAGTTACCCTCATACATATTCAGTGGAACCTCGGAAGAAAGGACAGTTTGGGAACAGCACTTTTGTCCTTTTTTTCGGAGGTTGTCCTTATCTCGGAGGTTCATGAAATATTTTAATTTTATAACTTTGTATATAACTTGGGGTGGAATATAAGTAATGTAGTGAAGTTTGTGCATGAGTTAGTGTGTAAAATAGTCGAGTAAAGTTGTCTGTTTTGCTAATTGATGTGTAATATTGACAATTATCTGGCCAATACACACTTCTTCTGTGTCCTTTGATTGCAAGAAACTTGGACACATACATTTTCTAAAGCAAGTACTGCTTCCTTGAATGTAACGCATGTGTGAGGTTTCACAATGAATTTACTGACGTTGCGCTAGCGCCGTACTGCGCAAGCGCAACTTTTCAATTTGGGGGAGTGGCTTCCGGGTGTTCGCTATTTAGAGGCAAAAATGCATGGTTGAGGGCCGTTCGGCGCAAAGATTTTGTCCGCTGTCCGGAATCCGGAAGCGTCCGCTTCTCGGAGGTTGCTAATGTATTACAGCTATGGTATTTTCAATCCGTAACACGGCAAGTGTCCATTGTAGCGTGGGTGTCCGCATCTCGGAGGGTCCGTTATGGGAAGGTTCCACTGTTATGGATAAAAATACCATATTTTCATTTATAGAGGTACCATGTCATTCTCCTTCATCTGACAGAGCATGACAATACAGCTACACTGATTCTCCCACACCATCCTCCAGAAGTCACACACAGTGTTCTCTAGAGGACCCTGGGTTGCAATGTAGGCTCGACGTTGTTTGTATCCCTGTACAACAATGAATAAGTGGGTAAAGGATCTGTGGGTAGAGTAGAGCTCACATCAATGAAGGAGGCATTGATGTAGTCAGAACCAGGCTGTTGGCCATACCTCAGTCTCACACGAGCAGCTTCATCTGAATAAGAGCACAGATATCATTCTTCTAAAATTAACCCTTGCACACAAAAGATAGCATGTATATAATTATCAGAACATAAAAGTTGTATTGAAAATATGTTGGATTGTGATGTGACTCAATTAGCAGTGGGTGTGCAATGAAAAGTGAGTGAAAGAGGGTATTGATAACAGAAATGTGCTCACATAACAGGGGCGTAACTAGCATGAGGCAGAGGAGGCATTTGCCTCCCCTGTTTTCGACCGTATGAATAATTTATTAGGCTCGTCGCGAGCGGGCGCAAGCGGCAGCTAGCTATAAGGCTAGGGCTAACAACCCGCGAGCGACAGCGCGCAAGCAGCAGCTAACCACAAGTGGCAGCAAGAAGTTATAAGGCACGCGCATGCGCGGGCATGTAGGCTAATGAATAATTAATGAGCCTCTCCTAGAATTCAATCCTAGTTACTCCCCTGCATAACTAAACATAAATGCATGTATGAATAAATTGTGGGCACTGTAAACCACTTGTTTCCTGTATTTTTGTACACAGCCTTAAGTCCCCTCACTGTACAAGTTAAATCACGAGGTGGAGGTATCTCATTTCCTGCGATACCAACAACGACTGTTCTAACTGATTTAGACTTACTGCAAGTATGCAATTAAGGACTTTGATGTCAGTGTTACCATAGCAGTAACCACTAAAGGCAGGCCTAGGTATCTATCATGGGGAGGTCTCTATTGGCAGGTATCCTGTATTTATTCCATTTTTGTACACAGCCCTAAGTCTTCTCACTGTACCATAAACAGAAAGTAGAATGATATTATGGAAAAAAGGTTTTCTTCCTCATGAGAGAATATATACACATCCCACAAACAAAAATGCACCAGAAGAAGGTGGTTAGTGTTTACAGTATTCAGAAACACTACATTCAGTGAACAAAACATGCATGTCACAACTTAGCTGGAAAAGAGCAAATCGACTGTGTGTGTGTGTGTGTGTGTGTGTGTGTGTGTGTGTGTGTGTGTGTGTGTGTGTGTGTGTGTGTGTGTGTGTGTGTGTGTGTGTGTGTGTGTGTGTGTGTGTGTGTGTGTGTGTGTGTGTGTGTGTGTGTGTGTGTGTGTGTGTGTGTGTGTGTGTGTGTGTGTGTGTGTGTGTGTGATTATACTCATCTGCTATTTTATGACCATGATAGACTGATCCTGTGCACACTGCAATGTTTGCCTTATTAATGGTCTGTTTACACACTAGCATATTTGCTTTGAAGAGCTCAGGGCTGTATATTTACTTGGGGCAGTAAGAAACAGTATAATCCATAAACAATATCCACCACATGCAAGAGTATATGGAGGATGTTATTACACTGGATGATGCAGTGTTAACATAAAGTAAATGTGTTTGTGTCAGTGAATTGTATACACTCATACTATATAAAGACAAACTCAGTGGCATGCTGGATAAACATAAAGAAAGAAAATGCATGTGTTTGTTTTAGTGCAATCTCTACACACATACTCTGAACTAACTTGGTAGCTTGTCTGAAAACCTGTTCTTCTCAACATTGTACTGTGCCTTAGCCTCCAAGTATGATGCCTTGACTTCTGAACTCACATGCTCTAAAATCTAAATGAGAGATGGGAGAGGGAGGGAAGAAGAGAGGGAGGGAGAGAGATCAAAAAGAGTGAATATATGACATTGGAGGGAGCTGCATACATAAGTTAATCATAAACTGTGCACCAGTTGGGTTATTACAATCTTGTTTTCTTAATTTTTTGGCACTACCATCCCTACGTACATCCTTCAACATTTTAATGAAATGTTTTTACATTGTATAATATTGGAGGGACAAAGGGAGTAATAGAAGTTTCCATAGTTAATTGCTAAAGATCAGAGATGGTGCATTTTGTGAATAATTATAATGTACAGTACACCTGAAACTGTTTCTCAAAGCCAGTCATAGTTTCTCCAGTGATATTCCTCTTCATCTGGTTGATACTGATCCTGATATCTGCAGCTGCTATGTCTGTCTCCCCACACAACACTAGTTCACTCATAGCATCATGGATGAATATATACTGAGCCTGTAGACAGTAAATGTGTCAAACATAACTGCAATGCTGTAGAACTTGTAATAGGTCTACCTGTGTCTGGACCATCTTCATACGCTGTCCTCTCATGCCCTTCAGGATGTTATAGATACTCAGAGTTCCCTCTCTCTTCATCTGCTGCATCACATGGTCCAAGAGGATAAAGGTACCAGTACGACCCACCCCAGCACTGCAGTGTACTAGCAGGGTCTGGTCCAGGGACACTGGGTGCTCCTTACGCACACGTCGAATGAAGGAGATGAGGGACATGGCATTCTGAGGTAGACCATGGTCAGGCCAGGCAGTGTAGTGCATGTGAGTGACTGTCAACTCATTTTCTGAGTCAGTGGTCTGTTGGATACATAATAATCTTTTACAACTGATACTATGAGGTTGTTAATTTCTCTTACTGATTTGAGTAGTAGTTTTCTGATTTCACACTCAGCAGATGGCACAACAGAAGTAAAAGTCACAGTGAACTTTGAGCCTTGATCCACAGTGTTGTATACTCTATCAGGCCAGTATTGTTCACACTTCCGCTACACACATATATAATTAGTAGTAGTAGTCAGAATAAACTCTTGTGTAGGAGGACACAAATGTAAAGATGCAGATATGTTCTTAACACATTAGATAGACTCATCTATGACATAAATAAATGATACGCTTAATTAGAGTTAGGGCTAGGGTTAAGGCTAGCACTAAAGATGATTGTCCAATCAGGAGAGAAATTTTTAAAGGTACCCTGGAATGGTTCTATAACATAACAGTAGTTGGGTAGGCTAAGGGAAACCATGAAAGAACAATTTGCTGTAGCCAGTGTATTCACTTTGTTATCCTCCACACAGCGAGTAAGCATGACAATGGTATTGAGCTGATATTCCCACACCATCTGCCAGAACTTCATTACTGTCTCTTTAGTTGGACCTGCAACATACACAAGAGAAAAGGTGAAGATGTAAATGATACACATAAAAAACCTCTTATTGATACATATGTACTAACCTTGTGAAGCTATGTATGCATGTTTCTTGTCAGGGTAGCCCTGTGGTTAAGTGATACATAAACTCTATAGCAGTTCTTCTTTCTAAACTTTATATCAGTTCTTTTGGTTGACTTACGCCAATAAAAGAAGCATTGATGTAATCAGATCCCTTCACATCTGGGTCTTTTTTCAGCTCAACACGTGTGTGGTCATCTGCAGCAGTATTACATAATACTGGGTGGTGTCTTATCAACATACAGAAGATTATAATACTTACAAGGGTAGATGTTTTTGAATCTGTTCTGAGGAATGTTACAGGGAAGAGTAGCAATCTCACTTGCTGGCTTAGGTAACATCTCTAGTGACTGCACATTATAGACCATAAGTCAGTCATATAGTGTACTCACATTATGAATACAATATTCTCTAAGAAAATGTGCCAACTTTATATTCCACTTCAAATTTCTGGTCTCTGTCTTGATGCATCTCCTTCACATGGTCCGGGAAGTCATCCTCTGGGATATCATTAATACCAGTCTCGCTAAGACCAGTCTCTGCAGTAACAATATACATCATGAGAGCATACTTAACTGCCAGAGGGAACTTATGTTTGAGTGGTTTTCAAAGTAATAGTTACCTTCATCTTCTTCCACTATGGCCACAAGATCTTTCATTTCTAATCCATCATCACAACTGTCACTCACTTTGTCCTCTCTCTCATTGGATCGTCTTCTTGGTGGAGGTACAGGTTTACGTTTGACCTTTGAGTACTGACTGAAGACTCTCTTATGCCTGTTGGATGTTATACTTATAACATTCAAACAATATAGTAGAAATAATCACCTCAGTATCACAATGATTATGATGACAATTACTATTGCCAGAAGAACTGCACAAATCACTCCAACTACTGGAACTGCTATTGACAGGCCAGAGCCACTTCCTACATTTAAATTCATTATCCAACTATCACAATGAGTAGGTATGTACTGATATACCTGGAGGTGAATACACTGAAGATACTTCAGCAACTTCTCCCTTGCCTACTGAAGTACTGGCTGAGATCTGTATTATGTATGTCTCTCCAGAGAGCAAATCACTTATCTCTACTCTAGTTATATTGTGAGGTACATTGATACTCTTAATGTCTTCACTATAGGAGGCAGGCCAGTAGTTGACTGTGTAGTAGATGATGTGTCCTCTTGCCTCCACTAGACTGAGAGCAGTCCAGCTCACTATCATATGTGTAGCACTCACTCTCTCCACACTTAGATCTCTTGGAGCTCTCGGAACTGTAGTATTAAAAATGATATGTTACCCAGTATTGTGATATCTACTCAAGGGAAAAGAATAAGATATTAATATACATTACTTTATGGTAAATTTATACCCACCTCCACTGCTGTAGAGTCCAACATAGAGAGTGTGTTCTGTCCTTGTGTCATCCTCTACCACACAGTGATATATCCCCTCAGATGGAGGATCAGTAGCAGTGTTCCTCAACAGTCTCACAACCATACGACCTCTAGTTCTAACAAATCCTGGAACATCATCACTACCCATACTACCAACTCTGGTCCCATTTAGTCCATACCAGTCTCCTCCAGAATAATTTTGTATTTTTAAATCAATAATAACAAGATAATTAGTATTACAGATCAGGGCAGTGTTCTCAGTGGATCCAATATCACTTATCACTACATGACTATTGTTAGGGATGGTAACATCATTTAGACTGAGATACACATCTGTAAAAGAAAGTATTTTATAAATGAGCACTTGTTCTTATGTTCATCACTTACTTGGTTGTGTTTCAGTCATTATAGGAGGACTGAATTCTCCAGTACCAGCACTGTTTACTGCTGCCACTGCAATGGAATAGGTAGTAGATGACGTCAGATTTAAGACATGGGCTTGTGCTCCTATGGCAGTATGAGTCTGTGTATCCCCACTCTCCTGTGCCTCATACTGCACTAAGTAACTAAGTATGTCTCCATTATGATGGATGCAGTCCACTGGCCTCCACTGGACAGTAATTGTGGTATCAGTCACTTTAGATATGGTTACATGAGATGGGGGAGCAGATGGAACTATAATTGAAAAATGGAACATTGTAGCATTATCATGGTTAGTTTAGCAAATGAGGAAGGGGATTAACTTAACGATATTACTAACCATCTGGGAGTGTGGTGGCTGTGAGGCTGTCTTCTGCAGTCTCTCCATCACTCAGTATTGCAGTCACAGTGATGGAGTACTCAGTGGCCTCCTGCAGACCAGTCAGGTTGTACATTGTCTCACTACCACTAATGTCACTGATGTCATTAGAGTCAGTGAAACACTGAGTGTTGTTAGTGTTGGAGTAGGAGATGGAGTAGGTAGACACTGTTTTATTAATTAATAGAAATTCCCACAGGACCATCAGTGAAGTGAAGTGTCTTGTAGCATTGAAATGAAATATTCCTATATACAACAGTGTGTTAATAATATATATGTTTTATGAAAACATAACTTACTATTCACATCAATACTGATATTAGCAGTAGCCCGATGAAAAGACAAGATTCCAATGATGGTACCAGTACATGTGTATGTGGCAGTGTCCTGGTAAGCTAGAGGACTGATGGTGAGACTGCCAGTGTAGGTAACATGAGGGCCACTGGCATTGTAGGTAGCATGAAGGATTGAGTATCGTTCCTCTGGTATGTCCTGGTGACCACTCCATTCCATCATAATCTTCTCACATTTGTTCACATTAAGATCCAGTGTCACAGTACATGTGAGAGTGAGACTAATACCACTATAGAGAGGAGGAGTGGAGCTGAGAGTGACAATCACCACAGGTATAGGAACTGAGTGGATGAATACGAGATGTAGAGTGATAGAACCGAGTTTTAATATTTTTGTGTGCAGCCTAAAAGTTTAGAGAGACCTATTATAATGATGCTTAAAAGGTTTTATCAGTCTGAAGTCACTTACTTTGAACCACCACATTTGCTGTCTCATTTCTAGTCCTTTTCAGACTAATAGATGGTATGTTAATGTCAGCCTTACAGGTATAATTTGCTTGGTGTGAGGTACAGAGAGGACTAAATGTCTTCATACTTGTGACCCCACTGTGAGTAGTTTTGTCCACTTTCACACCATTTCTACCGGTCATAATACTTCCATTGTTAATCCACTCTACTGTGGGTGTAGCTTTAAGATAATTTTTTACTTCCACTTTACATGTCAATACAAGATCACCTCCAGCTTTGCCATGATGGATATCAGAAATAGTCACAACTGGATCTGGAAGATCCGGAGAAGAGTGAAATAACATTAAAAATGAATAGAATCACTATCAGGACTAAGAATGATGGATGGAGCAAGACAAACTGAATGAGAAAGATTTCTATAATTACTATGGACTTAACATATAAATGTGCATACCTGTGATATTGAGACTCTCCAAAGCAGTAGCATTGACAGTTCGTATGTATTCATTCACTGTCTCTGGTCTGACAGTAACAGTGACAGTGATCTGGCCACTATCTGAGATGGTAATAGGTGAGTAGGTGAGGGAGGCTGTGTAGCTGTCTCCACTACCACTGATAGCAGAGATGGTGATGTGACTGTCATTAACTATGGCATCATTCCCTCTTCTCCATAATATATCAAGTGATTTATCCACATTTACTCTACTCTGATCACTGAATGAAATGTTAGCAGTTAACACTAACCCAGTCCCAGCTAATATAGAGTCACTCTGATTTCTAGTGATTGTCACTGTAGGCTGAGGCACTAAAGATCAACAAACAGCAACAACACAAGTAATACTATATAGCTTAGATTGATTGTACACTTACTTGGAAGGGTAATATTCACACTTGTTGTAATACTTCCATTAGCTGTACAGGAGTAGTTTCCAATTTTTGATACATTTATTCTCCCTAATGTGAGGTTATTAGAGCTATGGTCTTGTCCTATTGCTGATCCTCTCCATCTGTACTGTGTGTCAGGTGAATTCACACCATTAGATATAGCAGAACAATTGAGGACTACTCCATTGCCAGATATTGAAGAAGAGATGGAGATCAGTGTTGTATTTGAGACAGTACCTGGGTTTATACATTAAGGTATTTCATTTGTATAATGAAAGACATCTAACTAATATACATGTACCTTCTCTATTTAATGTGCTAACTGCTTTGGCTGAAGATGGTTTATTATTGGACGCAGAACATTCATACACACTGGATACAGGGATTTCAGATATTTCCAGAGTGTGAGTATATTGTCCTGTAACACCATTATTTAACACTGTTACTTGTGTATTGTTATCATTATCTGGTATTATCTCAGAGTCTCTGGTCCATGTGACAGAGGTAGCAGGTCCACCAATGGAGATACAGGTGATTACAGCATCATTAATACTATATTTAGATTCTAATATGGAAATGTTTCCTATACAAATAAAATGGTAAATACACCAACCGTAAACTGATAAATATTATGCCATACCTCCAGACTCATACAGTCCCACATAGACACTCTCTCTTCCAGTACCACCTTCACCACTGACTGCAGCTGTCTCAATAGCACAGTAATATATACCAGATGGTATGTGACCACTGGTACCAGGCACACGCTCTAGTCTAACTCTCTTATGCAATTTTTTCATTACAATTGGACGGCCAGGTCTATCTCCAACTGGGGTCTTATGAGGAAGGAACCAGTCTCCATGACCATCTGAACCACTGCAGCATGTGGCCAGGTCAGTGTGACAGACAATCTCTCTACCACTATCATGAGTAGTATTGCCACCTTCTCCCACTAGACTGAGGTCCACATAGGAATTGTTGGGTAGTATCTCTCCCATGAAGGTGAGATAAGGAGCAGTCTGAGACTGGACCTCCACCACACACCAGAGGAGATGGAACACCAAAACTGAAATCATCTACAATGTAAGTCACTAGCATTGGTGATGTGTAACAATGAAATACACACAAAGGAATACACACCATATAGATCTAGGGATTTATTACCATTATGTCACGAGCTACTCACTTTTGCTGCGCACGTGGACTTGTCCAAAGAGAAAGAACGTGCAATACGCCCGAACAAGTCACATTTATATGGACTTGGCAGTGTGGGAGGAATGCATTTTACGTCAACGAACAAAACATTATTTTATTCAGTCTTCTGCTATATGCTCATGCGCACGAATAGTGTTTAGTGCTTTCAAGTATACGGTTCTCCGTATTTTTACGGATAGATACTATGTACGTGCACTGGCGTAAGAAGCAGGGGGGCTGGGGTGGGGGGGTGGGGGGGGGGGGGGGGGGTATATAGCCCACCCCATGTTTATGGATGTAATAATAATCTCATTTTAGGTATAAATGATATTTGTCTCAGTGTGCACCAGAATTGATTACAGAGTATAAAAATAACAAAAATGTCCTGGGGGAGCATGCCCTCAGACCCCCCCAGGCCTGAGTAAGTACAGGTAGGTTGTAGGTTAGGCCACTACAAGAAACAGAGGCTGGGGACCGGGAAAAGAAGACGGACTCAATGCGCTTAGCCTAATAATTCTCCATGAAGCCCTAGGCAAGCAGAGGGAGAAGGAGAAAGAAGACGTGTTCAAGTTTTCAACGTGGTACTGAGACAATAAGTACCCTGCTTAAGCAATCAACTGAAAAGGTCTCGTGCACGCTCTCCTCAATAATGTCATGTGTAGTCTAATCACACGCTCATACGCACACTCGACTCCTCGAGTTTGACTGTCATACGTGACCGCTACATATACGACAGAGCCAATTAAAGAATAAGCCGTAACCTCCGCAGTTCAACCCAGTAAAGCTGGCTACAGATATGACCGTGCGAAAGAAGTCATATCTCGTGGTAGGATCACGCCCTGGTATACTAGTACCGAGGTCCTGTATACGCGCTGTGTCCGTTGTGTGCATGCGTGCACTATTATGCTTCTAGAACTTTAGTGACTGTGCATAATTCCCAGTTTAGTAATGATACTATTGCTGACTTTCTATAACAAGAGACATGAGAATTCCAGGAACGAACAGATCACTTATGTGCCTAACGAGCTGTGTTTTTTGTCTATAGTAATTCATTTTTTTATAATACTTATGCATAAGCATGGATATACAAATAGCTATTAGCTAATACAAAGTATACCCGAAGTGACATATGTCTAATTGGATAATAACATGTATTTAAGTAGTGACTTTTTAAACGATAATAGTGTTGGTGAGTTTGTAATAGACAGAGGTAACTTATTCCATAACGAACAAGAAAAGGGAGCAAAAGAATAAAAAAGGCATATACTTTTAGCAAAAGGTTGATGAAATAATGTGTTACTGGAGCAACGCAAGTTATCTGGCAGTTTAGGCACAAAAACATCTTTGGAAAATACATTGTCTCTTGTACTATCTTAAACATGGTGCACAAACTTAAATACTCCCTGCGACCAGATAGTGTGGGGATTTTGAATAGTGATAGAAGATCGGCATAGCCAGAACTCCACTGTTTGCTGCACATACGTAGTCCATACTTCTGTATACGTTCTAACTGATCTCTTTCTTTCTGTAGGTGGGGATTCCATACCTCACATGCGTACTCTAAGTGTGGGCGTACAAGAGCAGTGTACAGTTTGAAGAGTGTAATTTGGTCTACATTACCATAAAAGCGTCTATACAACAGACCAATTAATTTCTTTGCTTTTACACATTTAATGTTGATGTGCTCTGACCACAAAAGGTTTGAGGTTATAGCTAACTCCAAGATACTTGTATCTTGGAGTTACTCTCCTGAGCTTCATTGCCAAGTAGAATAGTACAGAAGTTGTATTGATTACGCTTTCTGGAAATTACCATCTGTTTGCATTTGGAGGTATTAAATACTAGGTGATTTTCAGATGACCAGTTATAAATCAAGTTGATATCACTTTGTAGTTCTGTGTAATCGTCATAGGAGTAGATGTGCTTATAGACCAGCAAGTCATCGGCATACAAGGACAGCCTTGTACCATGAGAAAGGTGTAATTTTGTTACACTGTTGATGTATATCAGGAAACGTAATGGCCCAAGTACAGAGCCCTGGGGAACTCCTGATATAACTGCATGGAGTTATTTGTGACATAATAACGTCAACTACCACTCTTTGACAACGACTGGTCAGGTAATTGCATATCCATCTGATAAGAGCAGGATTAAGGTGAAGTGAATTTAATTTAGAGATTAAGTTGCAATGGGGAACAGTATCAATTCATGTACAAGACAGAGGTAATGCAATGCATGTACCCAGAAATAAGAAACCCAAAAAAGAAATATACTCATTAAATAAAGAAGAATAAATGCTCTTATAAAAGAGAAAAAGAAGAGGATGACAACTTCAGTCTATCTGTAGGTAGTTTATTCCATTTCCATGGAGTATCACAAAAAAAAGAAGTAATATTGATTTCTATGCATGAGCAAATAGAAGTTGGATGGTACCTTGTTGACATTAAGTTTTTCTGTAGTGAATAGGACAATTTGGTAAATACCAAGTCATGGAGAAGCTTATACAAATAGCACATCTTTAAGGCCTGACGTCTAGCCTCAAGTGTTGGTAAGTTTAGCATATGAAGACGTTCCCTATAAGATAGATTTTTGTACATACTTTGGTAGCATATCTGCACAGATTTAATGGCTTCAATAAGGTAGGGATCCCATACAGGAGCAGCATATTCCAACAGAGGCTTCACAATTAAAATGTAGAATAGCTTCAATGTGATAGGTAAGCAACTATGATAAAGCGACAGTAAAGCATATCCATTTGTCTCTTAGCTGTTAAGTAATATGGTCATCACATGATAGATTAGAAGAGATGTAACCCCAGATATTTGTAGGACTGTACTCTCTCCAGAGGTTGAAAAATATATAGTCACATTTTGGTAAATGCCTGCTGGACATTAGAAGTGACTTATATCTTTATGTTAAGTTTCAGATTATTATTAGCTAATATCAGTCTGTAAATCCTGGGCATCACAAGAATTCTGGACAGTTCTATACATTAATACATCATCAGCAAACAATTGCAACTTACTGCCATGAAGTGATAACTCTGCAAGACCATCAATATTTTAATAGAGGCCCTAATACTGACCCTTGAGATACATCTGATGTGAGGATGATGCAGCACCAGAAACAGTAACTTGTTGTCATCTACTGTAGAGGTAGTTTGAGATCCATGCAACAAGGTGTGAAGGTATATCAAGTTGGTGATTAGTTTCACATGAGGAACGGTGTCAAAAGCTTTTTGAAGATCAAAGAATATAGCCTGTATTTCGGCGGCACCATTCAAGTGACTGTGCCATTCCTGCACTTGTATAGCTCCTGTTGTGATTCTGCCAACTAAAAACCTCCATTGTTGGTCTGAAAATACCAGTATACTGCTCAGCTTCTCATAAATGGTATGTTCACGAACCTTACTAATGATTGGTAATATTGAAACAGGCCGATAGTTTTAGGATCATGTGTGTCTCCTTGTGTTTATGTATTGGAATAACTAATGAGGTTTTCAAGCTCCCAGTGATTAATATACACATATAATGTTGTGGTATGCAGAACTAAAAAGTGGAGCAGCCGTGTCTTCTGAAGGATGCGATGCTAGGCTATTAACTAATATCAACTTTGCTAATGAGTCTCCAGCACGACTGAACCACTCCAGTCACAAACATAAACCCCAATTCATCTCACTTTTGCAATAAAATGTACAATGATGTAGAGATGGAAATGGTAAACATCACAGAAACAAGATGTGATATTCATATAAGCAAAGACTAAAAGAAATACATAGTAAGTCCTACGACTAAAAGAAATACATAGTAACTCCCTACTCATGTTGTATAACTAAATTTTGCTATGTCTAGTATATTGCTATGCAGCAGAGAAACATCTACAGTATAGTTTCTTGTATAAAGGTTCAAACCACTTGTTTGAAGTTGGAATATGTTTCAAAACTGTCCACATAATTAGCAACCACCTCTTGGCAGAAGGCATAGTGTACCTGTCAGGAGGAATATGTAAGAGAACTGGTTATTAACAGCCCATATTCTCGGAAGTACTAATCCAAGTTGTATATTGTAAGATATTGAAATTAGTTTGTTGTGTTAACTTTTCTTACAGCATCAGGGACCAGTCCAGCTCTCTGTATACGTGCAGACTTGACTGCCTGGAAGAAGTCAACCACACCTTCTGTCTTCAGTCTCTCTAACTGAGAGTGCAGACAGATGAATGTCCCAGTACGACCCACTCCATCACTGCAAGAATTAAAGTATCATTAATTGTTCACTTCCTTGCTGTAAACAATGAATGCACTGAAGTACAGAACCGTCGGCGGTGCGCATGCGCAAAACGTAAACTCCGCCTCGCGTACATGCGTGCACGTAATAGGCTAACTAGCAAACCAAGTGGCTCTGTACACTATACTGCTGGAAGCGCTATAGTTTTGACCGGAGCAGTACTCATGCTTGTACTCCCTCACCTCTGGTGCTTCGCTGTACATCGAACAGGAAAAACTGATCGCGGGTAAGCCAGAGTATTTATCATATTGGCTCTTTCGCTTGTGTTTCACCCCATAACTCTTGAATATAGTTGTTTCAGAAAAACCCACACAATTTTTTTGATGATAGTATGCCACTGAGTGTGTACGGTTTTTTTATAGCACGATTACTCGTTCGAGAAGTGAGATGTTGAGTAACAGACACACACACACACACTCACACACACACACACACACACACACACACACACACACACACACACACACACACACACACACACACACACACACACACACACACACACACAGAGGACCAACTACAGTAACCCTCGCTGCGCATGCGCGCCGAGGGTTAATGAATGCAGACCCTCGGCGTCACGTGTGCGCGAACCTTGATAATGCGCATGCGCGCTTTCTGCAAGAAAACGGCCGACCATACGTATGCTTCAACGGAGCAGTGCTGGATCTCTAGACGGTAACCAGAGCGGTTTCAGAGAAAACTTCACATCTCCGTTGCCGCTTAGTACGTGACAATATTTTCAGGACGAACAGACGCTCCAGAAGTGAGATGTGACTTAACAGATACACGTACAGACACACAGACCGCGGGTCCTTCTACGTGTAACTTGGATTGGCATTAGGTTAGGGCTAGGACTAGGGCTGGCGGCTAGGGCTTATAGGCGCCTATATTGCATTACATCATGCGAAACGCGCTTACACATTGCACGTAGAACATGCCCTGTCACTCGATATTTGGTCCGAGGTAAAAAGTGGACCCCCGGTCCGATTTTTGCCTGCGAAAAGTGGTCCGCTCGTAGAAAAGCTTGCAGCGGTGGGCGAATAGGCATTATCTGTGCCCTAGCCCTAACCCTAGCCCTAGCCTTAACCCTACATTTAGCCTTAGCTCTAGGTCGGTCCACTGTTGGTTGCCATAATTGGCCCCGGTCCAGTTTTCGCCCGGTCCACTTTTTGCGTGACAGCCCACAGACCAGCGGCGCATGAGCGCGGAAATGTACATGCGTAGGCCAAGGCCGTTACATTGAAACCCCGCCTCCATCTATAAAGTATACGGAAAATAGCGAATAATATACTGGTCCCGCTACAGTTGCTCGCTCTATCAGTTGGCGTTTGAAGCAACGCTGGACTCGCTGCCTATCCATAGTGATGCCTCCCCGGTGCGTGAACCGAGCAAAAAATAATCGAGGTAAACGGTACTAATTAACAATTGGCCTTTTCGCTTGTTTTCAGGCCATATCTCCTGAACGCCATAGTCTTAGCAAAATCGCACATTATTTTTCAAGCCCCTGTAGCACTGAGGCCGTTGGTATCGCTCAATAGTAGTCTTGTAGTCTGTAGCGCGGGAATAGTAGTCCACACACACACACACACACACACACACACACACACACACACACACACACACACACACACACACACACACACACAAGTGGCGTAGCCAGGATTTCAGACTTGATCGGGCGCAAAGCGCCGGAAAATATTTTTCACCAGAAGCCACGCCCGTTAATTAAATCGCGTTACTATTGTACGCAAAAGATTAGCAAGAACAGTGTTTGGGGCTAGTCTTAAAGTAGATTAGCTAGCTTCATCCGTCTCGGAGGTGTTCTGGCAATTAAACGCCTCGATATGTTTCATGAAGCTTGAAGCTCGAGCACCTTTAGAACCCCCTCTGGCTACGCCACACCACACCACACCACACACACACACACACACACACCGACGAATACAGTAACCCTCGCTGCCCATCAGCGCCGAGGGTTAATTTTTATCAGTGCACCTGCACATGACAATGATGTGTCTGCTGGGGCTGGTCCTCTGGGCCTTGCTGAGGAGGTCTACCAGAGAGAGTATGGCTGAGGGGTGTGGCACCTCCTCCAGGGGCCAGCTGGACAGCTGCAGGAGTGTGACAATCATGTGTGATGATGTCCCCTCACTCTCTGCCACCTCCAGCCTCCTCTCAGTGATGTCTCCATAGCCACTCAGCCTCTTCACAGTGACAGTCAGTTTACCATACACCTCCTCAGCACAATCCACACCTCCACTACCTGAACCTTCTGGCCAGAAGCAATAGCTACTCTCCTGCATAGTAGAGAAAGTACAATGTGCTACCCACATACATATATACACATGCATGTTATGAACAAAGTTTCATGTATTCATATAATGGTACCATATCATTCTCCTTCATCTGACAGAGCATGACAATACAGCTACACTGATTCTCCCACACCATCCTCCAGAAGTCACACACAGTGTTCTGTAGAGGACCCTGGGTTGCAATGTAGGCTCGACGTTGCTTGTATCCTGCAACAATGAATAAGTGGCTAAAGGATATGTGGGTAGAGAAGAGAGTGTGTTGCTCACATCAATGAAGGAGGCATTGATGTAGTCAGAACCAGGCTGTTGGCCATACCTCAGTCTCACACGAGCAGCTTCATCTGAATAAGTGCACAGATATTCATATTCCTACTAAAAATTAACCCTTGCACACAAAAGATGGCATGTATAATTATCAAAACACAAAAGTTGCATTGAAAATATGTTGGATTGTGATATTTTTGATATGACTCAATTAGCAGTGGGTGTGCAATGAAAAGTGGGTGATAGGGGGTATTGATAACTGAAATGTGCTCACATAACTAAACATAAATGCATGTATGAATAAACTGTTTGTCATTGGGCACTGTAAACCATTTGTTTCCTGTATTTATTCCATTTTTGTACACGACCCTATGTCTTCTCACTCTGTGTGTGTAATTTTAAAGCATCACCTCATCTGCTATTTTATAACCATGATGATAGACAAATCCTGTGTACATTGCAATGTTTGCCTTACTAATGGTCTGTTTACACACAGCCTTCTGTTGTTTTTTGCTAGAAAGAGCTCGGAGCTGTGTATTTAATTGGGGCAGTAAGAAACACAATAATCCATAAACAATATCCACCACATGCAAAAGTATATGGAGATTGTTATTATATTGGATGACTCACGGGCATGCAGTGTTAACATAAAGTAAATGTGTTTGTGTTAGTGAATTGTATACACTCAAACTATATACATAAATGTGTTTGTTTCAGTGCGATCTATACACACATACTATGAACTAACTTGGTAGCTTGTCTGAAAACCTGTTCTTCTCAACATTGTACTGTGCCTTAGCCTCCAAGTATGAGGCCTTGACTTCTGAGCTCACACACTCTAGAATCTAAATGAGAGAAGGGAGAGGGAGGGAAGAAGAGAGGGAGGGAGAGAGATAAAAAAGAGTGAATATATAACATTGGAGGGAGCTGCATACATAAGTTGCATTTGGTCATATCATAAACTGTGCACCAGTTGGGTTATTACAATCTTGTAATTTTTGGCACTACCATCCCTATGTACATCCTTTAACATTTTAATGAAATGTTTGTATAACATTGGAGGGACAAAGGGAGTAAGAACAAAAAGAAGTTTCCATAGTTAATTGCTGAAGATCAGAGATGGTGCATTTTGTGAATAATCATAATGTACAATATACCTGAAACTGTTTCTCAAAACCAGTGATAGTTTCTCCAGTGATATTCCTCTTCATTTGGTTGATACTGATCCTGATGTTTACAGCTGCTATGTCAGTCTCCCCACACAACACAAGTTCACTCATAGCATCATGGATGAATATATACTGAGCCTATTATCACCGAATACAAATATTCAGTGACCAATCACACATGAATATTGCTACCTGTGTCTGGACCATCTTCATACGCTGTCCTCTCATGCCCTTCAGGATGTTATAGATACTTAAAGTTCCCTCTCTCTTCATCTGCTGCATCGCACGGTCCAGGAGGATAAAGGTACCAGTACGACCCACCCCAGCACTGCAGTGTACTAGCAGGGGCTGGTCCAGGGACACTGGGTGCTCCTTACGCACACGTTGAATGAAGGAGATGAGGGACATGGCATTCTGAGGTAGACCATGGTCAGGCCAGGCAGTGTAGTGCATGTGAGTGACTGTCAACTCTCTATCTGGGTCAGAGGTCTGTAGGATACAGAATAAATCTTTTACAACTGATACTATGAGGTTGTTAATTTCTCTTACTGATTTAAGCAGCAGTTTTCTGATCTGATACTCAGCAGATGGTACAACAGAAGTGAGAGTCACAGTGAACTTTGACCCTTGGTTCACAGTGGTGTGTACTTTATCAGGCCAGTATTGTTCACACTTCCGCTACACACATATATATTAATAGTAGTCAGAATAAACTGTTGTGTAGGAGGACACAAATGCAAACATTTTTCTGTGCATGCATATATAATAGCAGTAGTCAGAATAAACTGTTGGTTAGGAGGACACAAATGTAAACATGCAGATACATTTTTCTGTGCATAACATCTCTCATCTCATTAATTAGACTCATCTATGACATAAATAAATGATACGCTTAATTAGAGTTAGGGCTAGGATTAAGGATAGTACTAGAGATGATTGTCCAATCAGGAGAGAGATTTGAAAAGGTATCCTGGGATGATTATATGACATAACAGTAGCTGGATAGGCTATGGGAAACCATGAAAGTACAATTTGCTGTAGCCAGTGTATTTACTTTGTTATCTTCTACACAGCGAGTGAGCATGACAATGGTAGTGAGCTTATATTCCCACACCATCTGCCAGAACTTCACTACTGTCTCTTTAGTTGGACCTGCAACATACACAAGAGAAAAGGTGAAGATGTAAACAATACACATAAAAAACCTCTTATTCATACATATATACTAACCTTGTGAAGCTATGTATGCATGTTTCTTGTCAGGGTAGCCCTGTGGTTAAGTGATACATAAACTCTATAGCACTTCTTCTTTCTAAACTTATATCAGTTCTTTAGTTGACTTACACCAATAAAAGAAGCATTGATGTAATCAGATCCCTTCACATCTGGGTCTCCTTTCAGCTCCACACGTGTGTGGTCATCTGCAGCAGTACATAATACTGGGTAGTGCCTTATCAATATAGAGAAGATTATAATACTTACAAGGGTAGATGTTTTTGAATCTGTTTTGAGGAATGTTACAGGGAAGAGTAGCAATCTCACTTGTCGGCTTAGGTAATATCTCCAGTGACTGCATGTTGTAGACCACATGTAGTGACCATATAGTGTACTCACACCTTATGAATACAATATTCTCTAAGAAAATGTGCTAACTTTATATTCCACTTCAAACTTCTGGTCTCTGTCTTGATGCATCTCCTTCACATGGTCTGGGAAGTCATCCTCTCGGATATCATTAACACCAGTCTCTGCAGTAACAATATACATCATGTGGAGATGAGAGCATGTATCTAACAGCCGGAGGAAATTTATGTTTGAGTGGTTTTCAAAGTAATAGTTACCTTCATCTTCTTCCACTATGGCCACCAGATCCTTCATTTCTAATCCATCATCACCACTGTCATTGTCCTCTTTCTCATTGAATCGTCTTCTTGGTGGAGGTACAGATTTACATTTGACCTTTGAAGACTGACTGAAGACTCTCTTATGCCTGTTGGATGTTACTCATAACTATAACATTCAAACAATATGGTAGAAATGATCACCTCAGTATCACAATGATTATGATGACAATTACTATTGCCAGAAGAACAGTACAAATCACTCCTACTACTGGAGCAGCTATTGACTGATTCCGTTGAGAGCCACTTCCTACATTTAATACATTATCCTACTATCACAATGAGTAGGTATGTACTGTCTATACCTGGAGATGAATACACTGAAGATAATTCAGCAATTTCTCCCTTGCCTACTGAAGTACTGGCTGAGACCTGTACTATGTATGTCTCTCCAGACAGCAGATCACTTATCTCTACTCTAGTTATATTGTGAGGTACATAGATACTCTTAATGTCTTCACTACTGGAGGTAGGCCAGTAGTTGACTGTGTAGTAGATGATGTGTCCTTTTGCCTCCACTAGACTGAGAGCAGTCCAGCTCACTATAATATGTGTAGCGTTCACTCTCTCCACAGTTAGATCTCTTGGAGCTCTTGGAACTGTAGTATTGAAAATGTTACAGTAGCATTGGAAAAAAGCATGCAATGATAATACCTACCATCTTGTTCAGCATATGTCATTTTGCTCACATTAAGTCCACTACCCCTCCCATTAGTAGCAAACACAGTTACATTGTAAGGAATTCCTTTTACTGCAATGAAAAGCCAAAAGCACAGTTCAAAAGAGCATTGTGCAGCAAAACAGCATTGCTAAACACTTAATACCTAGAAGTTTAGTCAATACTGTGAGTTGGTCTACATCCACTGTTCTGCTCAGTTCAGTGCCAGTACTGATGTCAGTGATAGTGACAGTGTAGTTCAGAGTATAGTCATTTGGCTCTGCTGGTTCTTCCCATGAGATGTTCAGTTTCCTCTCCATCACACTCACCACCACTAAACCTTGTACTGGACCAGGAACTGATTGAAATAACAATTGAAATAACAAACAAATGTGCATAAAAATAAGCAAAACTTACAACAAACTGACCTCTGGCAGTGACTGGTCCAACCACGATACTTGGAAGGTGTTCAGACAATGCCTGAATGCTGACAGTGTACACACGTTGGGTAGTAGTCAGTTCAGTAAAAGTGGCAGAGAGATCATTGGAAGTTCTGTTTATAATTGTCACATTATGATTTGGATGATGGTAATAGACAAGATATCCAGTGACTGCATCTCCTCCAATAGGACTTGACCAGAATACACTTATGGTAGAACTTCCCTCACTAGTAGTGACAGTCAAATCCATGGGAGGGTTGGCAACTGTATGGGAAACAATACTCACAGTATACTTGAGTCATAATTATTTAATCTGTACCTCTTATACTGAGTTGTGCTGAATCTGATGATGGTTTACTGTTTTCTACAGTACATGTATAAAGTCCTCCCAGTCTCCCAGTCACATTCAGTGTGTGGATGTATTGAGAAGAATCAGTGTTATTCAGCACCGTCATATTCCCTTTGGTGACTATTTCAGTATCAGGATTGGTCCAAGTGACAGTGGTAGCAGGTCCACCAGTGGAGATACAGGTGAGGGTGAACTGAGGATTGGCTTTATTAAGAGCAGAGTAGAGAGTGAAATATATATTACCCAGTATTGTAATATCTGTTCAAGGGAAAAGATTAAGATATTAATATACATTACTTCATGGTAAATTTATACCCACCTCCACTGTTGTAGAGTCCAACATAGAGAGTGTGTTCTGTCATTGTGTCATCCTCTACCACACAGTGATATATCCCCTCAGATGGAGGATCAGTAGCAGTGTTCCTCAACAGTCTCACAACCATAGGACCTCTAGTTTTAACAAATCCTGGAACATCATCACTACCTATACCACCAACTCTGGTCCCACTTGGTCCATACCAGTCTCCTCCAGAATGACGTGTGTTAAAATTGTTAATAACAGGACGGTTAGTATTACAGATCAAGGCAGTATTCTCAGTGGATCCAATATCACTTATCGCTACATGACTATTGTTAGGGATGGTAACATCATTTAGACTGAGATACACATCTGTAAAAGAAAGTATTTTAAAGATGAACACTTGTTTTTTTATTCATCACTTACTTGGTCGTGTTTCAATCATTATAGGAGGACTGAATTCTCCAGTACCAGCACTGTTTACTGCTGCCACTTTAATGGAATAGGTAGTGAATGACATCAGATTTGAGATAATGGCATACTCTCCATTGGTAATATGATTCTGTATATCCCCACTCTCCTGTGCCTCATACTGCACTAAGTAACTAAGTATGTCTCCATTATGATGGATGCAGTCCACTGGCTCCCACTGGACAGTAATTGTAGTACCAGTCTCTTTAGATATGGTTACAAGAGATGGAGGAGCAGATGGAACTATAATTGAAAAATGGAACATTGTAGCATTATCATGGTTAGTTTAGGTAAATATAACAATATTACTAACCAGCTGGGAGTGTGGTGGCTGTGAAGCTGTCTTCTACAGTCTCTCCATCACTCAGTATTGCAGTCACAGTGATGGAGTACTCAGTGGCCTCCTGAAGACCAGTCAGGTTGTACATTGTCTCACTACCACTAATGTCACTGATGTCATTAGAGTCAGTGAAACACTGAGTGTTGTTAGTGTTGGAGTAGGAGATGGAGTAGGTAGACACAGTTTTACTAGTAGATAGGAACTCCCATTTAACTACCAGTGAAGTTGATTGTATCATATCAGTAATAGTTGCATGAAATGTTCCTGTAAAATCAAAAGCACTAATATACGTCTTTTAGAACACAATACATCAATGCACTGCCTTACGCATTGTGGAAATGAGGTAATCATCACTAGCAGTAACCTGATGGACATACATTCCTCCAGTGACAGTTACATTACATGTGTATGTTCCATCATCCTCTTCAGTTAGAGGACTGATAGTGAAGCTGTCATGAGATATTGTGTACCTCTCTCCATTTATATCCCTTGGACCTATCCATTCAATGGTGATAGTCTCATTATGGTTCACATTAGGATCCAGTGTCACAGTACATGTGAGGGTGAGGCTACTACCAGCATACAGAGGAGGAGTGTGGGATGAGGTGACATCAACAGCAGGTGCAGGGACTATGAGAATGGCAATTAGCATACATAAGTAACAGGAACATATGCAAGTATATATAATGTTCAGGGCTTGTGTAGAAGTCAAGGTTTGAGAAAGATAACAAACTCACTGGTAACCACAAGGTTTGTTGAGTTGCTGCCATAATTAGATATATCCATAGATATAATTACAAAGGCTCTGCAGGTGTAATGACTGCCATTTGATGTCATCAAAGGATTGAAGATGAGCTGAGGATTATTGACTGAGGAAGGTTCAATAGGTCTACCATCCTGCCTGGTCCATACTATACCATGCTCCACCACAAGATGTGGTACTGCCTCCACAGAGCAGGTGAGGGAGTAGGGCTGCCCAGCAGTGGGGGAACCACTGGCATGAGATATGGTCACAGGTTGTTGTGGAAGAGCTGCAGGGAAACAGGGATGCTGTATAAAATCCTATCTATATTGACAACTTACTAATAACCGTGATATTGATGTCACTAGCTTGCTTGACATTTTTTCCAGTGACAGTCACTGCACACACATATCGGCCACTATGTGTGATAAGTAGTGGACTTATGGTGATATTGCGAGTGTAGATCTTTCCTGATGTATGGAGACCAGTTTCTGAATACTGATTTCTTGATAAGCTTCTTGGACTAACCCATCCCATTCAAACACTCCCAACATTCACCACATTAGAATGTAATGTCATAGTACATGTGAGTGTGACACTAGTACCAGTATACAGAGGACTAGTGCGGCTTGTAGTGATAACCACATCAGGTATGGGGACTGGGAGGGAATACACATACACATGCAGTTGATGTACAAAAAATATTGCATGTAACTTGTACTTTGAACAGCAACATTTTTCTCTTCACTCTGCTCAGGTGCCTCTACAGTGACATATCTCAGGTGTTTAGTAATAGTCAGTTCACATGTATATCTGCCAGTATCTGAAGTAGCTAGGGGAGAGAAGGTGAGGGTGTCTCCTTCAGTAGAGATCCTATCTGAGGTGGTATCTACTGCACTGCCATTGACCATCCAGGTCACCACTGGCTGTACAGCAGCCTCCACTAGTACTGATGACAGAGTGTAGTTACATGACAAGTTGAGTCTAGTTCCAGCATATAGAGAACCACTATCAGGACTGAGAGTGATGGATGGAATAACACGAACTGAATGAGAAAGATTTCTAACAATTATTACTATGGAATTAACATATGATTGTGTATACCTGTGATATTGAGACTCTCCAAAGCAGTACCATTGACAGGTCGTATGTATTCATTTACTTCCATTGGCCTGACAGTAACAGTGGCAGTGATCTGGCCATGATCTGAGATGGTAATAGGTAAGTAGGTGAGGGAGGCTGTGTAGCTATCTCCACTACCACTGACAGGTGAGATGGTAATGTGACTGTCATTAACTATGACATCATTCCCTCTTCTCCACAATATATCCAGTGATTTATCCACATTTACTCTACTCTGATCACTGAAAGAGATGTCAGCTGTTAACACTAACTCAGTCCCAACCAACAGAGAGTCACTGTGAGATCTGATGATGGTCACTGTAGGCTGGGGCACTGATTCAGAAGATGTTAGATACATAAACAATAACAACTGTACATCTAACACCTATCTAAAAAGACACTCACTTGGAAGAGTAATATTCATACTAGTTGTAATACTTCCATTAACTGTACACAAGTATTGTCCAATGTTAGATACAGTGATACTGCCAAGTGTGAGCTGGGCATTGGGACTCTGACATACTCCTGGCTCTGGTCCACACCATATATACTGGGTAGCTGGTGTACTGCTACCATTAAACATAGCAGAACATGTGAGGACTGTTCCATTGTTATTTGTTGAAGAAGAGATGGAGATCATCATTGAATTTGATATTGTACCTACATTGGATAACATTTATCATGTAGAGCTATTTTGGATATTAGCTTATAAAGATTATTAGACATGAAATCTCAATTGTTTTGGATATTAGCATAGATATGTTTTAAGAAAACATTATAAACACAGAACATGAAAACTCAATGAAGCAAAAAGCAAGTGTGTGTGTTGCTTTTGACAAAAGGAAATCTTGTATCTTTAGGGTCATAATAAAGTAAACCTAGGAGCTGGATCTATCTCATTGTGTTTCATACATCAACAGAAATGAAGGGGGTATATAGCCTGGGCCCAGAACCAAGAGTAAAACATTTTCATTAATATGTTAAAGGATGTAGGGATGACAGTGCTATATAAAAGTAACAAGATGCAGCATATGCAGGCAAAAGCAGTGATGATGGCATGAGACAGTAAGGAGCAGCCATGCTGCATGCGTAATGCTCCCTACATCTTTTATTATGGGGGTTGCAAGCTATGGTTGTTACATGCAGCATGCCCATCCCCTGCCTTTACCTTCATGCTGCTTCCTGTCCATCCAAATTAAAGCTACTCTCTATATACATGAAATAACACACAAACAGCTCTTGTCTAAAATGATGTAGTGTGTAAATATATATGTGGCCAAAAAAGCATACACCCATGTCCATCTAATTATTCATACATATAGAGACACATATTGAGTTCTTTGCCAAAGCATTCTAGTGTGTGCAAATATTATCTGTGTC
Organism: Theonella swinhoei; assembly: GCA_963970385.1. Classification (NCBI taxonomy): domain Eukaryota; kingdom Metazoa; phylum Porifera; class Demospongiae; order Tetractinellida; family Theonellidae; genus Theonella; species Theonella swinhoei. The sequence goes on along the minus strand of OZ019949.1, from coordinate 2,895,976 downwards.
AAGGAAGCTATATATGTTAAGAGGTTTTTATAAATTTTCTATATTTAAAGACAGAACATACCATCTGTATTTAATGTAGCTACTGCTTTAGCTGATGATGGTTTATTGTTGGACACAAAACACTCATAGACAGTAGCTACATTTATCTGGGACACTCTCAGAGTGTGGGTATATTGGCCAGTGAGAGTACTGTCTAACATTGACACTTGTGAACCATCATTCACCACAGTTACCGCATCTCCAGGAGACTTTCTAGTCCAAATCACTGTTGTAGCAGGTCCACCAGCGGAGATACAGGTGAGTACAGAGTTCAAATAGGTCATTGGATTGGAGATGGTAATGTTACCTACACGAAGAAATATATCACATCATGATGCTGTCAACTGTGAATCAGATATTTTCTGATAAATCAGGTTTTCTTTCACAATCATACCTCCAGTCTCATATACTCCCACATGGACTCTCTCTCTTCCAGTACCACCTTCACCACTGACTGCAACTGTCTCAATAGCACACTGATATATACCAGATGGTATTTGACCACTGATGCCAGGCACACGCTCTAGCCTAACTCTCTTATGTAGTCTTCTCATTGCAATAGGATGTCGGTCCATATTAGTAGCAACCTCATGGAATTTAAATCCATGGGGATAGAACCAGGATCCATGACCATCTGAGCCACTGCAGCATGTGTCCAGGTCAGTGTGACAGACAATCTCTCTACCACTATCATGAGTAGCATTGCCACCTTGTCCCACTAGACTGAGGTCCACATAGGAATTGTTGGGTAGTATCTCTCCCATGAAGGTGAGATAAGGAGCAGTCCGACAGTGGACCTCCACCACACACCAGAGGAGATGGAACGCCAAAACTGAAATCATCTACAATGTATTAGCATTGGTGATGTGTAATAATGTAAACGCTATACACGCTATATAGATCTTGGGATTAACCTATAAAATATATAATTTGCGAACTATCTATCATTTTGTCACGAGGCATATCTAATTTTATAGCTACTCACCTTTTGCTCCACACGTGGACTTGTCCAGCGAGAAAGAGCTTGCAATACGCCCGAACAACTCACATTTATATAGACTTGGCAGTGTGAGAGGAATGCATTTTACGTCAACGAACAGAACATCTCTTATTCATCTCATATGGCTACATGCTCATGCGCACACAAATAGTTTCCAAGTATATATACGGTTTTCTCCGTATTTTGCGGATACGTAAATCCTCAGCGCGCGCGCGCAATCACAATGCAGCACTGGCAGTCTGTAGCCCTCAAGTTATGACAGTCCTCATAACAATACCTACCGACCTCATCTTATATACTATTGGGCATTTGGACGCAACAGCTCTGAATATATGCTGTCTTCCCTTCTCCAATCAGAATCTTGCCTTCGTAGACACTTGTCATTCATATCTAATATACTAAGCTAGATCTAGATCTAATGTCTGTATCTGTGGTGTGGTGGGTGTGTTTTTCTGTACATACATCCTGCAAAAACCCGGGGCTATGAATTTCAAATACCCAAATATGTAACATTACATCTCGTTTCGACCTTCTCTAGCCGGAGCGTCACATTTACTGCCCGCGCGCCGTTCTCAGACACTCCCAAATCATGCATGCATGCGCATTCTGCTCGAATAATAATATATATGCACACAAAAAAGAAGTAATATTGGGTAGGTTAAAATATCAAACAGTTTAAAGACTTATAGTCACTCCTAGTAAATCAATGTAAATTATGAGAGCACATTAATTCCTATAGACAAAGAGAACAGCTGTTTATAAACACGTAGTATATGTTCAAACCACCACAAAATGTTACAGTACAATGAAGTTATATGGCATAGGCCCACATTAAGTTTACATTAGTGTTGATTAAGAAAGAGTGGGGTGGGCAGTGTCATGCTATACTAATAGCAATAACCCTTCAACTGTGAGCATCACTGTATTTGTCATTATTTCCATATACATGTACATGTATTTGTCATTGTTTCCATATACATGTTTAATGGGATTTGCTTGAAATTAATGGGAATTGCTTAAAAGCATAACAGGGTAAAAAAGCATAATACACTTATCCCTAGCCATGTGTAGTCTAATCGCACGCTCATACGCCCACTCCATCCCTCAGTTTGAGTGTCATACGCGAGCGCTACAGAGCCAAAGAACAAGCAGTAGGTTCAATATCCAGTAAAGCTGGCTATAGATATGACCGAGCCAAAGAAGCCATATCCGTCGCAGGATCGCGTCCTCGTATACCACTTGTATACGCGCGCGATGACTGTTGTGCGCATGCGTGCACACGACGTGAGGGCTTGAGGGCTACATAAATAGCTAATAGCTAATGCAATGCATGTACCCAGAAATAAGAAACCCAAACAATTAATTAAGTAAAGTGGAATAACATGCTCTTGTAAAAGAGAAAAAGAAGAGGATGACACAACTTCAGGAGGTGGTTTACTCCATTTACGTGGAGCATCACATTGATTACTATGAGCAAATAGAACTTGGATGGTATAAGTGCTAGATCTTGAGTTTTCTTTTTCTGTAACAAACAGGACATTTAAATACCAAGTCATGGATAAGCTTATACAAATAGCACATCTTTAAGGCCTGACACCTAGCCTCAAGTGTTGGTAAGTTTAGCATATGAAGACGTTCCCTATAAGGCCATACTAAGTAAATACCTTGTTTCACAGGCAATCCCGCATGCCATTTAACTACCGCATGCAATATACTTATTTTTTATTAATTTCCGGTATAAAAGGAAATCTCTGGCGGCGCGCGTGCCCTACCGCCGGAAGTTGGCCGGTAAGGCCACGCGCCCTAGCCCTGAGCTACATTTCCACGATTGTGTATGTAGTCATGGTAGTACTGTCAGTCCAAATCTCCGTCAATCTTAGTGTGCTAAAGGATTGGGGATTGCATCCACTGGACGAGCTTGCTACCCTTGCAGAAATCCTGGAACAGTTTAAACGTGGCGAGATAGAGCCAGCTTTATGTTCCCTGATGCTCTCTTGGAGCAGCCGTTCGAGTGCTACATCGCTCCAAATTTGTCTGGGCCGGTTTATCTAAAAAATAATAAATAACGCACGCGCGCATGCGCAGGTGGTGTAGTAGTGCCTGTGAAACAATGAATTTACTTAGTATGGCCTAAGATAGATTATGCCATAATTTTGCACATACTTTGTTAGCAAATCTGTACAGATTCAATGGCTTCAATAAGGTAGGGATCCCATACAGGAGCAGCATATTCCAACAGAGGCTTCACAATTAAAATGTAGAATAGCTTCAATGTGGTAGGTAAGCAACCATGATAAAGCAACAGTAAAGCACACCCATTTGTCTCTTAGCTTTTAAGTAATATGGTCATCACATGATAGATTAGAAGAGATGTAACCCCAGATATTTGTAGGGCCGTACTCTCTCCAGAGGTTGAAAAATATATAGTCACATTTTGGTAAATGCCTGCTGGACAATAGAAGTGGTTTATATCTTTATGTTAAGTTTCAGATTATTATTAGCTATCCATATCAGTCTGTAAATCCTGGGCATCACAAGAATTCTGGACAGTTCTGTACATTAATACATCATCAGCAAACAATTGCAACTTACTGCCATGAAGTGATAACTCTGCAAGACCATCAATATTTTAATAGAGGCCCTAATACTGACCCTTGAGGTACACCTGATGTGAGGATGATGCAGCACCAGAAACAGTAACTTGTTGTCATCTACTGTAGAGGTAGTTTGAGATCCATGCAACAAGGTGTGAAGGTATATCAAGAGAGGATAACTTGGAGATTAGTTTCACATGAGGAACCGTGTCAAAAGCTTTTTGAAGATCAAAGAATATAGCCTGTATTTCGGCGGCACCATTCAAGTGACTGTGCCATTCCTGCACTTGTATAGCTCCTGTTGTGATTCTGCCAACTAAAAACCTCCATTGTTGGTCTGAAAATACCAGTATACTGCTCAGCTTGTCATAAATGTGATGTTCATGGACCTTACTAATGATTGGTAATATTGAAACAGGCCAATGGCTTTTAGGATCATGTGTTTCTCCTTGTTTATGTATTGGAATAGCTATGAGGTTTTCAAGCTCCCAGTGTTTCATATATGCATAAAATGTTGTTGTATGCAGAACTAAAAAGTGGAGCAGCCACATCTTCTGAAAGATGCAATGCTAGGTGTAGTGACTTTCCTTAGTCACAGAACTATAGCACGCTGCGCTTAGAGGGACACTTCCACAAAAAATATATTCTTGAGCTCATACGTATACATGTGACGATTGACTCTTACACAACCGCTTATATAGGAGTAGTGATCACGTGACTATTACATAAGATGACATGCCATTACATAACAATATAGGCCTATTACAAAACTTACTCATGCATATACCAAACACTACAATTCCTCCCTCCTTAGATTAAGAGTTGATACAAAAACAATAATTAAGAAAATTGTCCTTCATACCTCATGGGTGGATTTCTAGCTCTCCCAGATCTCCTAACAGTGACTTGCCTGGAACCTGCCTCATCAGTACTAGGTGAAAGTCCCTCTGCATCTGCAGACTCACTAGCAGGTTCCTGTGATCTATTATCATCAGGTATCAGTCCTCCTGCACCAACAGGCTCACTGATTTCGTCTTGTATGGCTGGTTCTGGTGGTGGTCTTGTGCTGGCAGTAGTCTCAGAAGTTAGTGGTTCAGGGTCAGTGCTTCCTGGTTCAGTCAATATCTCATCGTTCCTGACTTCCTGATCAGGCTGGCTAGGAAGATCCACTCCATCTGACGGTGGACTCTCCAAACTGACTCCAACGCGAGACCGTAATTGGTCAACATGACGACGGACTATGCGACCATCTTCTAGTCTAACTTCCAACAGCACAGATCCCTGTAGTTTAACCACCACACCTGGCAACCACTTTGGGCCTGGACCATAATTTCTCACATATACCTGTTCATCTTGAGTAAATGATCTGGCTTTGGACCGCTTGTCATGACTCATCCTCTGCTGGTCCTGAGACTTGTGAGCTTGTCTCTGTAGGGATGGTTTGATCTGGTCTAGCTGTGAGCGTAGTTTCCGTCCAAACATGAGTTCGGCTGGTGATAGCCCTGTAGAGGAATGTGGTGTTAGTCGATACTTGAAGAGAAATCGTGTTACTCGTGTATTGATTGATCCTTTCTGTAAACGTTTGAACCCTTCCTTAAATGTCTGTACGGCTCTCTCCACAAGGCCGTTTGATGCAGGGTGGTAGGGTGGTGTCCGGACATGACGGATCCCATTTCTCTTCATGAACTCAGAGAATTCCAGACTGGTAAATGCGGTGCCGTTATCTGAAACCACCACTTCTGGTAGTCCCAGGGTAGCAAACGATCTGCGAAGTAGTTCAATTGTTGCCATTGACGATGCAGTGTTAGTGACATGAATCTCCATCCATCTGGAATGGGCGTCCATAATTAGTAAGAACATTTTCCCCTCCATTGGCCCGGCGTAGTCAATGTGGACACGACTCCACGGTCTCTCCGGCCAGGTCCAAGGGTGGAGTGGAACTGATGGCGGTTCCTTCTGGGTGGATTGGCAGTCAGAGCACTCTTTCACATAATGTTCAATCTCCTTGTCCATCCCAGGCCACCACATATAGCTCCGGGCAAGTGCTTTCATTCTAGCTATTCCTGGATGACTCTCATGCAACATCTGCAATGCTTGTTTCCTTCCTCGCGGTGGAACGACAACTCTACAACCCCACAACACACACCCCCCCTCAACCCCTAACTCCAACCTCCGCTGATTGTATGGTGCTAACTCCTGATCCAGCTCTGGATTGTCTGGCCATCCCTCCTGTACCCAGCTTTTGACCTTCGAAAGAGTTAGATCTTGGTCTGTCCAACGCTGAATCTGAGAACTGGATAATGGAGTGGTGGCTAAATGCTCCATAAGGTGCACAACTTCTGCTGGTATCGGAGTGCCAGAACTTTGCGATGGTAGAGGTAAGCGGCTGAGAGCGTCCACATTGGTGTTTTCCTTGCCCTGCTTATAGTGAACACTGTAATCGTAAGCTGACAGCAATAGAGCCCATCTCTGTATTCGGCTTGAAGCCATTGTCGGTACAGCTTTCGTTTCGTTGAAGAGATGTGTGAGGGGTTTGTGGTCAGTTTTTATTTCAAAGTGACGACCGTACAGATACTGGTGGTACTTTTTAACCCCAAAAATGATAGCGAGTGCCTCCTTGTCAAGGTGAGAATAGTTACACTCGGCTTTTGACAATGTTCGGGAGGCGAAACCTACAGGTTTCTCAGATCCATCTGGCATGCGATGCGAAAGGATCGCTCCAAGTCCATATGGAGATGCATCGCACTCTAGAAGTAGTGGAAGCTGATCATTGTAATGTGCCTATTTGACTTCAGTAATCCCTTGACATGCCGAAAAGCCTTTCTCTGTTGTGATCCCCATTGCCAACCCTCAGATTGACGTAGTAGTCTATACAGGGGAGATAACTTGGCTGCTATATTAGGTAAGAATTTACTGTAGTAATTCACCATACCTAAAAATGAGCGTAGTTCGGCTAAGTTCTTGGGGTCGGGAGCATCCACTATGGCTTTCACCTTGGATTCAGCTGTGCGTAGTCCTTCCTTGCTTATCACATGTCCCAGATACGAGACTGACTCTAATAGGAACGCACACTTGGGTCGTTTTAGTTTCATTCCCGCTGATTCGAGTCGTTGAAGGACTTGCTCTAGATTGGTCAGGTGCTCCTGCTCTGTCATTCCTGTAACCAGGATATCGTCGAGGTATACACATACCCGTGGAATGCCCTGAAGGAGGTTCTCCATCGTTCGTTGAAAAATCGATGGTGCTGATGCGATGCCGAAGGGAAGACGTGTATATTCGAATAGTCCCTTGTGTGTGTTGATCGTTACTAGACGACGCGACGGTGTGTCCAGAGGAATTTGAAGATATGCATGCGAGAGGTCAAGTTTTGTAAACCTCTGTCCTCCAGACAGTGAGGCAAAGAGTTCTTCAATGCGAGGGATTGGGTACCGCTCAACTTTGGCTGCCCTGTTTATTGTGACCTTGTAGTCCCCGCATATCCTCACTTTTCCATCGGGCTTCATGACTGGCACAATCGGTGCAGCCCAGTCTGAAAACTGGACTGGACGGATGACTCCGAGGGCTTGAAGTCTCTCTAATTCCTGTTCTACTTTCTTACGAATAGCGAATGGAACCGGACGAGCCTTTTCAAATCGGGGCTGGGCATCTCTCTCAATGTGTATTTTTGCTGCTGTTCCCCTGAGCTCTCCAAGCTCTTCCTTGAACACGTCTCGATGTCGGTCAAGGACTTGCTGCAATGTGCGATTTGAGCCAATGTGGAAGATGGTACGCCAGTCGAGTCGTAAAGCCTCTAACCAGTTCCGACCTAGTAGGGTTGGTCCATCTCCCTTGGTAACAAGTAGTGGCAAGGTCAGAGTTTGCTCGTTGTGTTTGACCTGAACCTGTGTCGCACCACAGACCTCTATCGGTTCTCCAGTGTATGTCTGTAGTTTCACGTTTGATTGGGTTAACTCAAGTGAAGACTCTCCCTCACGAATCGCATTGAAAGTCTCTAAACTTGCGATAGTCACTGATGCTCCTGTATCTATCTCCATAGAGAGTGGACTGCCATTTATTGTGACAGTTGCATACAATGGCGCAGTGCTTCCAGAGCTAACATGGTCCATCCGATAGAATTCGTCATCCTGAGGTGTGTCCTCTGCAACTCGATGTGTTTCCACATGACTATCACGACTCTTCTTCCGGCACTTCCGAGCTAGGTGACCTTTCTTCTTGCAATAATTGCACTCATACTTCTTGTACAGACAATTAGCTTGGCCATGCTCTCCTCCACATCTGGAACAGTCCTGTTTACTCTTAGTGCCTGCAGCTGGTTGTCTCTTCCCACTTCTAGAAGGCTTCCCGCACTTAGGGTTGTGGTCACCTTTACGTGGGGGCGGCGAAGGCGGTGGGACGTCCTTAACTTTACTTATCTGATTATCCTTATCAGAGGCGGAGCTGAGGTTAAGTCGCTTAGAGTCTTTGTCAGCTGCTTCGCTGGCTAACGCGATCTCCAACGCCTTGTCAAATGTAAGGTCATGCTGTTGCAGGAGACGACGCTGAACAGTCCGATCTGAGATCCCGCACACGATGCGGTCACGCAACATGTCACTCAATGTTGTGCCGTACTCACAATGCTCTGCGAGCTTGCGAAGTTCCGCTACGTAGACTGAGATCGACTCGCCTTCTCTCTGACATCTCGTATTGAATTCGAATCGCTTGACTATCGGCGATGGCTTCGGGCAGAAATGCGTCTTCGCTAGGTCCACTATGTCTGCGAACGATACCTCTGATACTTTTGCTGGCGAAACCAACGTGCGTATGAGACGGTATGTTGACGCACCAACGGCATAGAGTAAAATCGATCTTCTTTTCTCAACAGAAACGATGTCGTTGGCTGTAAAGTAGTGCTCAAGTCTTTCAACATATTCGCACCAATCGTCCTGCGTCGGGTCGAACGTGGCGACGGCGCCTTGTAGTCCTATTGACGGCGGTAGTCCTGCTGGGACGACGGCTGCTGCTGACGGAGCTGACTCTCCTCCTCCCTCACTAGTTGTGGACATTTCGTTTTGTCCTCGTCGCCAATTTGTAGTGACTTTCCTTAGTCACAGAACTATAGCACGCTGCGCTTAGAGGGACACTTCCACAAAAAATATATTCTTGAGCTCATACGTATACATGTGACGATTGACTCTTACACAACCGCTTATATAGGAGTAGTGATCACGTGACTATTACATAAGATGACATGCCATTACATAACAATATAGGCCTATTACAAAACTTACTCATGCATATACCAAACACTACACTAGGCTATTAACTAATACCAACTTTGTTAATGAGACTCCAGCATGACTGAACCACTCCAGTCACAAATGTAAACCCCAATTCATTTCACTTTTGCAATAAAATGTACCATAATGTAGAGATGGCAATGCTAAACATCACAGAAACAAGATGTGGTATTCATATAAGCAAAGTAGACTAAAAGCAAAAAAGTAACTCCCTACTCATGTATAACTAAATTTTGCTATGTCTATATAGTATATTGCTATGCAGCAGAGAAACATCTACAGTATAGTTTCTTGTATAAAGGTTCAAACCACTTGTTTGAAGTTGGAATATGTTTCAAAACTGTCCACATAGTTAGCAACCACCTCTTGGCAGAAGGCATAGTGTACCTGTCAGGAAGAATATGTAAGGGAACTGGTTATTAACAGCCAATATTCTGGGAAGTATTAATCCAAGTTGTATATAGCATTATTATGTAAGATATTGAAATTAGTTTGTTGTGTTAACTTTTCTTACAGCATCAGGGACCAGTCCAGCTCTCTGTATACGTGCAGACTTGATTGCCTGGAAGAAGTCAACCACACCTTCTGTCTTCAGTCTCTCCAACTGAGAGTGCAGACAGATGAATGTCCCAGTACGACCCACTCCATCACTGCAAGAATTAAAGTATCATTAATTTTTCACTAAATTATACCCTTGCTGTAAACAATAAAGTAATGAATGCACTAAAGTACAGAACCGTCGTCGTTGCGCATGCGCAAAACGTAAACTCCGCCTCGCGTACATGCGTGCACGTAATAGGCTAACTAGCAAGCCAAGTGGCTCTGTATACTGCTGGAAGCGCTATAGCTTTGACCGGAGCAGTACTCATGCTTGTACTCCCTCACCTCTGGTGCTTCGCTGTACATCGAACAGGAAAAACTGATCGCGGGTAAGCCAGAGTATTTATTATATTGGCTCTTTCGCTTGTGTTTCACGCCATAACTCTTGAATATAGTAAAAATCCCCACAATTTTTTTGATGATAGTATACCACTGAGTATGTACGGTTTTTTTTATAGCACAATTACTCGTTCGAGAAGTGAGATGTTGAGTAACAGACACACACACACACGCACACACACACACACACACACACACACACACACACACACACACAGAGGACCAACTGTAACCCTCGCTGCGCATGCGCGCCGAGGGTTAATGAATGCACTAAAGTGCAGACCCTCGGCGCCACGTGTGCGCGAACCTTGATAATGCGCATGCGCGCTTTCTGCCAGAAAACGGCCGACCATACGTATGCTTCAACGGAGCAGTGCTGGATCTCTAGACGGTGACTGGAGCGGTTTCAGAGAAAACTTCACATCTCCGTTGCCGTTTAGTACGTGACAATATTTTCAAGACGAACAGACGCTCCAGAAGTGAGATGTGACTCAGACACACGTACAGACACACAGACCGCGGTCCTTCTACGTGTAACTTGGATTGGCATTGAGTTAGGGCTAGGACTAAGGCTGGCGGCTAGGGCTTATAGGCGCCTATATTGCATTACATCATGCGAAACGCGCTTACACATTACACGTAGAACCTGCCCTGCCACTCGATATTTGGTCCGGGGTAAAAAGTGGACCCCCGGTCCGATTTTTGCCTGCGAAAAGTGGTCCGCTCGTACAAAAGCTTGCAGCGGTGGGCCAATAGGCATTATCTGTGCCCTAGCCCTAGCCCTAGCCCTAACCCTAGCCCTAGCCTTAACCCTACATTTAGCCTTAGCTCTAGGTCGGTCCACTTTTGGTTGCCATAATTGGACCCCCGGTCCAGTTTTCGCCCGGTCCACTTTTTGCGTGACAGCCCACAGACCAGCGGCGCATGAGCGCGGAAATGTACATGCGTAGGTCAAGGCCTAGACGTTACATTGAAACCCCGCCTCCATCTATAAAGTATACGGAAAATAGCGAAGAATATACTGGTCCCGCTACAGTTGCTCGCTCTATCAGTTGGGGTTTGAAGCAACGCTGGACTCGCTGCCTATCCATAATGATGCCTCCCTGGTGCGTGAACCGAGCAAAAAGTAATCGAGGTAAACCCGGTACTAATTAACAATTGACCTTTTGGCTTGTTTCAGACCATATCTCCTGAACGCCGTAGTTTTAACAAAATCGCACATTATTTTTCAAGCCCCTGTAGCACTGAGGCCGTTGGTATCGCTCAATAGTAGTCTTGTAGCCTGTAGCGCTGAAATAGTCGTCCACACACACACACACACACACACACACACACACACACACACACACACACACACACACACACACACACACACACACACACCAGTGGCGTAGCTAGGATTTTAGACTTGATCGGGCGCAGTGTCGGAAGCCACGCCCGTTAATTAAATCGCGTTATTGACGTTTACTATTGTACGCAAAAGATTAGCAAGAACAGTGTTTGGGGCTAGTCTTGAAGTAGATTAGCTAGCTTTATTCGTCTCGGATGTGTTCTGGCAAACTCCTCGATATGTTTCATGAAGCTCGAAGCTCGAGCACCTTTAGAACACCCTCTGGCTACGCCACTGCACACCACACACACACACACACACACACACACACACACACACACACACACACTGACGAGTACAGTAACCCTCGCTGCCCATGAGCGCCGAGGGTTTATATGATTTTTATCAGTGCACCTGCACATAACAATGATGTGTCTGCTGGGGCTGGTCCTCTGGGCCTTGTTGAGGAGGTCTACCAGAGAGAGTATGGCTGAGGGGTGTGGCACCTCTTCCAGGGGCCAGCTGGACAGCTGCAGGAGTGTGACAATCCTGTGTGGTGATGTCCCCTCACTCTCTGCCACCTCCAGTCTCCTCTCAGTGATGTCTTCATAGACACTCAGCCTCTTCAGAGTGACAGTCAGTTTCCCATATACCTCCTCAGCACCATTCACACCTGCACTACCTGAACCTTCTGGCCAGAAGCAATAGCTACTCTCCTGCATAGTAGAGAAAGTACAATGTGTACTATAAGCTACCCACATACATATATACCCATGCATGTTATGAACAAAGTTTTCATGTATTCATATAATGGTACCATGTCTTTCTCCTTCATCTGACAGAGCATGACAATACAGCTACACTGATTCTCCCACACCATCCTCCAGAAGTCACACACAGTGTTCTCTAGAGGACCCTGGGTTGCAATGTAGGCTCGACGTTGCTTGTATCCCTGCAACAATGAATAAGTGGCTAAAGGATCTGTGGGTAGAGAAGAGAGTGTGTTCCTCACATCAATGAAGGAGGCATTGATGTAGTCAGAACCAGGCTGTTGGCCATGCCTCAGTCTCACACGAGCAGCTTCATCTGAATATGTGCACAGATATCATTAATTATATTCCTACTAAAAATTAACCCTTGTACACAAAAGACGGCAGGTATAATTATCAGAACATAAAAGTTGCATTGAAAATATGTTGGATTATGATATTTTGGATGTGATTCAATTAGCAGTGGGTGTGCAATAAAAGTGGGTGAAAGAAGGTATTAATAACTGAAATGTGCTCACATAACTAAACACAAATGTATGTATGAATAAACTGTTTGTCATTGGGCACTGTAAACTGTTTGTTTCCTGTATTTATTCCATTTTTGTACATATCCCTATGTCTTCTCACTCTGTGTGTGTAATTTTAAAGCATCACCTCATCAGCTATTTTATGACCATGATGATAGACTGATCCTGTGTACACTGCAATGTTTGCCTTATTAATGGTCTGTTTACATACTGCCTTCTGTTGTTTTGCTTTCAAAGAGCTCAGGGCTGTGTATTTACTTGGGACAGTAAGAAACACAATAATCCATAAACAATATCCACCACATGTAAAGTATATAGAGATTGTTATTATACTGGATGACTCAGGGGCATACAGTGTTAATGTTTTTGCGTCATTGAATTATATACACTTATACTATATACACACTAACTCAGGGGCATGCTGGATAAACATACAATTATAAAGAAAATGTGTTTGTTTCAGTGCAATCTCTACACACATACTCTGAACTAACTTGGTAGCTTGTCTGAAAACCTGTTCTTCTCAACATTGTACTGTGCTTTAGCCTCCAAGTATGAGGCCTTGACTTCTGAGCTCACACACTCTAGAATCTAAAAGAGAGAGGGGAGAGGGAGGGAGGGAGGGAGGGAAGAAGAGAGGGAGGGAGGGAAGAAGAGAGGGAGGGAGGGAAGAAGAGAGGGAGGGAGAGAGAACAAAAAAGAGTGAATATATAACGTTGGAGGGAGGGAGGGATGAAAAAGTTCCATACTTAATTGCTAAAGATCAGAGGTGGTGCATTTTGTGAATAATTATAATGTACAATATACCTGAAACTGTTTCTCAAAGCTAGTGATAGTTTCTCCAGTGATATTCCTCTTCATCTGGTTGATACTGATCCTGATGTCTACAGCTGCTATGTCAGTCTCTCCACATAACACAAGTTCACTCATAGCATCATGGATGAATATATACTGAGCCTATTATCAGCAAATATATACAAATATTCAGTGACCAATCACACATGAATACAGTTACCTGTGTCTGGACCATCTTCATACGCTGTCCTCTCATGCCCTTCAGGATGTTATAGATACTCAGAGTTCCCTCTCTCTTCATCTGCTGCATCACACGGTCCAGGAGGATAAAGGTACCAGTACGACCCACCCCAGCACTGCAGTGTACTAGCAGGGTCTGGTCCAGGGACACTGGGTGCTCCTTACGCACACGTCGAATGAAGGAGATGAGGGACATGGCATTCTGAGGTAGACCATGGTCAGGCCAGGCAGTGTAGTGCATGTGAGTGACTGTCAATTCTCTACCTGAGTTAGAGGTCTGTAGAATACAAAATAAACCTTTTACAACTGATATTATGAGGTTGTTAATTTCTCTTACTGATTTAAGTAGTAGTTTTCTGATTTTACACTCAGCAGATGGCACAATAGAAGTGAGAGTCACAGTGAACTTTGACCCTTGGTTCACAGTGGTGTGTACTTTATCAGGCCAGTATTGTTCACACTTCCGCTACACACATATACATATATATATATATATATATATATATATATATACACACATATATATATTAGCAGTAGTCAGAATAAACTGTTGTGTAGGAGGACACAAATGCAAACATGTAGATACATTTTTCTGTGCATAACATCTCTCATCTCATTAGTTAGATTCATCTATGACATAAATAAATGATACGCTTAATTAGAGTTAGGGCTAGGGTTAAGGCTAGTACTAGAGATGATTGTCCAATCAGGAGAGAGATTTGAAAAGGTACCCTGGAATGGTTCTATAACATAACAGTAGTTGGATAGGCTAAGGGAAACCATGAAAGTACAATTTGCTGTAGCCAGTGTATTTACTTTGTTATCCTCCACACAGCGAGTGAGCATGACAATGGTATTGAGCTGATATTCCCACACCATCTGCCAGAACTTCACTACTGTCTCTTTAGTTGGACCTGCAACATACACAGGAGAAAAGGTGAAGATGTAGCATATTAAATGATACACACATACAAAAACTTATATTCATACCTCTTATTCATACATATGTACTAACCTTGTGAAGCTATGTATGCATGTTTCTTGTCAGGGTAGCCCTGTGGTTAAGTGATACATAAACTCTATAGCAGTTCATTTTGTTTTTAATTGACTTACATCAATAAAAGAAGCATTAATATAGTCTGATCCCTCTACATCTGGGTCTCCTTTGAGCTCCACACGTGTGTGGTCATCTCCAGTAGTACATAATATTGGGTGGTGCCTTATCAACATACAGAAGAAATAGATGATATACTTACAAGGGTAGATGTTCTTGAATCTGTTCTGTGGTATGTTACAGGGAAGAGTAGCAATCTCACTTGCTGGCTTAGGTAGCTTGTCAAGTGACTACACATTATAGACCACATGTCAGTCATATAGTGTACTCACAACATTATGAATACAATATTCTCTAAGAAAATGTGCGTACTTTATATTCCACTTCAAATTTCTGGTCTCTGTCTTGATGCATCTCCTTCACATGGTCTAGGAAGTCATCCTCACATATATCATTGATACCAGTCTCTGCAGTAACAATATACATCATGTGGAGATGAGAGCATGTATCTAACTGCTGGGGGGAACTTATGTTGGAGTGGTTTTCAAAGTAATATTTACCTTCATCTTCTTCCACTATGGCTACGAGATCCTTCATTTCTAATCCATCATCACCACTGTCACTGTCCTTTTTCTCATTGGATCGTTTTCTTGGTGGAACTACAGGTTTACGTTTGACCTTTGAAGACTGACTGAAGACTCTCTTATGTCTGTTGGATGTTACTCATAACTATGACATTCAAACAATGTGGTACAAATGATCACCTCAGTATCACAATGATTATGATGACAATTACTATTGCCAGAAGAACAGCACAAATCACTCCTACTACTGGAACTGCTATTGACAGGCCAGAGCCTCTTCCTACATTTAATATATTATCCAACTCTCACACTGAGTAGGTATGTACTGTATATACCTGGAGGTGAATACACTGAAGATATTTCAGCAACTTCTCCCTTGCCTACTGAAGTACTGGCTGAGACCTGTACTGTATATGTCTCTCCAGACAGCAGATCACTTATCTCTACTCTAGTTATATTGTGAGGTACATTGATACTCTTAATGTCTTCACTACTGGAGGCAGGCCAGTAGTTGACTGTGTAGTAGATGATGTGTCCTCTTGCCTCCACTAGACTGAGAGCAGTCCAGCTCACTATCATATGTGTAGCATTCACTCTCTCCACACTTAGATCTCTTGGAGCCCTCGGAACTGTAGTTTTTAAAAATCATAATGTAAATATATAATAAGTTACAATGTAATATATGATAATACTTACCATCTTCTTCCGCATAGAATATTTTTCTGACATTAGGTCCATTGCCCCTTCCATTAGTAGCAAATACAGTCACATTGTAAGGAATTCCTTTCACTGGAATGAAATGACAAAGCATAGTTCAAAACAGCATTTATTATTACCATACCTAGAGATTCAGTCAATATTGTGAGTTGGTTTACATTCAGTGTTCTGCTCAGTTCAGTGCCAGTACTGATGTCAGTGATAGTGACAGTGTAGTTCAGAGTATAGTCATTTGGCTCTGCTGGTTCTTCCCATGAGATATTCAGTTTCTTCTCCATCACACTCACCACCACTAAACCTTGTACTGGACCAGGGACTGGTTGAAATAACAAACAAATGTGCATAAAAGTAAGCAGAACTTACAACAAACTGACCTCTGGCAGTGACTGGTCCAACCACAATACTTGGAAGGTGTTCAGACAATGCCTGAATGCTGACAGTGTACACACGTTGGGTAGTAGTCAGTTCAGTAAAAGTGGCAGAGAGATCATTGGAAGGTCTCTTCATAATTGTCACATTATGATTTGGATGATGGTAATAGACAAGATATCCAGTGACTGCATCTCCTCCAATAGGACTTGACCAGAATACACTTATGGTAGAACTTCCCTCACTAGTAGTAACAGTCAAATCCATAGGAGGGTTGGCAACTGTATGGGAAACAATATACTCACAGTATACTTGAGTCATAATTATCTATTCAATACCTCTTATACTGAGTTGTGTTGAATCTGATGATGGTTTACTGTTTTCTACAGTACATGTATAAAGTCCTCCCAGTCTCCCAGTCACATTCAGTGTGTGGATGTATTGAGAAGAATCAGTGTTATTCAAAACAGTCATACTCCCTGTGGTGACTACTTCAGAATCAGGATTGGTCCAAGTGACAGTGGTAGCAGGTCCACCAGTAGAGATACAGGTGAGGGTGAACTGAGGACTGGCTTTATTGTGAGCAGAGTGGAGAGTGAAAGATACATTACCCAGTATTGTGATATCTGCTCAAGAGAAAAGAATAAGATATTGATATACATTACTTTATGGTATATATTTATACCCACCTCCACTGTTGTATAGTCCAACATAGAGAGTGTGTTCTGTCATTGTGTCATCCTCTACCACACAGTGATATATCCCCTCAGATGGAGGATCAGTAGCAGTGCTCCTCAACAGTCTCACAATCATAGGACCTCTAGTTCTAACAAATCCTGGAACAACATCACTTCCCATACTACCAACTATAGTCCTACTTGGTCCATACCAGTCTCCTCCAGAATGACGTTTATTGAAATTGTTAATAACAGGACGGTTAGTATTACAGATCAGGGCAGTGTTGTCAGTGGATCCAATATCACTGAACCCCACATAACTATTGTTAGGTATCACAGCATCATTAATATTTAGACTGAGATACACATCTGTAAAAGTAATTATTTTATAAATAAGCACTTGTTCTTACGTTCATCACTTACTTGGTCGTGTTTCAGTCATTATAGCAGGACTGAATTCTCCAGTACCAGCACTGTTTACTGCTGCCACTTTAATGGAATAGGTAGTAGATGACATCAGATTTAAGACATGGGCTCGTCCTCTTATGGCAGTATGAGTCTGTGTATCCCCACTCTCCTGTGCCTCATACTGCACTAAGTAACTAAGTAGGTCTCCATTATGATGGATGCAGTCCACTGGCTTCCACTGGACAGTAATTGTAGTACCAGTCACTTTAGATATGGTTACATGAGATGGAGGAGCAGATGGAACTATAATTGAAGAATGGAGCATTTGTAGCATTATCATGATTGATGATGGTTAGTTTAGTAAATAATGAAAGGGTTTAACATAATAATATTACTAACCATCTGGGAGTGTGGTGGCTGTGAGGTTGTCTCTTGCAGTCTCCCCATCACTCAGTATTGCAGTCACAGTGATGGAGTACTCAGTGGCCTCCTGCAGACGAGTCAGGTTGTACATTGTCTCACTACCACTAATGTCACTGATGTCATTAGAGTCAGTGAAACACTGAGTGTTGTTAGTGTTGGAGTAGGAGATGGAGTAGGTAGACACAGTTTTATTAGTGGATAGGAACTCCCATTTAACTACCAGTGAAGTTGATTTTATCATATCATTAATAGTTGCACGAACTATTCCTGTAATCAAAACCACAAATACTACACCTTCTTGGAACAAAATACATCAATGTCCTGCCTTACGTATTGTGGGAATGATGAAATCATCACTACCAGTTATATATTCTCCTGTGACAGTTACATTACATGTGTATATTCCTTCATCCTGTTCAGTTAGAGGACTGATAGTGAGGCTGTCATGAGATATTGTGTACCTCTCTCCATTTATATCCCTTGGACCCATCCATTCAATGGTGATAGTCTCATCATTGTTCACATTAGGATCCAGTGTCACAGTACATGTGAGGGTGAGGTTACTACCAGCATACAGAGGAGGAGTGTGGGATGAGGTGACATCAACAGCAAGTGCAGGGACTATGAGAATGACAATTAGAATTAATGTTCATGGCTTGTGTAAGCTTGTAAACCTGCATATATTTAAGATGGTATATATTGAAAAACTTACTGGTAACCACAAGGTTTGTCGAGTTGCTGCCATAATAGACTATAACTCTTGTTATAGTTGCAAAGGCTCTACAGGTGTAACGACTGCCATTTGATGTCATCAAAGGGTCAAAGTACAGCAGAGGATTATTGACTGAGGAAGGATCAATAGGTCTACCATCCTGTCTGGTCCATACTATACCATGCTCCACCACAAGATGTGGTACTGCCTCCACAGAGCAGGTGAGGGAGTAGGGCTGCCCAGCAGTGGGGGAACCACTGGCATGAGATATGGTCACAGGCTGTTGTGGAAGAGCTGCAGGGAAGGAATGCTCTACAAAAGGATTCATGTATATATTTGAAATATCATTAGTTGGCCTGGTAAGGGATAGAGTCACTGATTAAACTTCATTCTAGGATTCATGTATATTGACAACTTACTCATGACAGTGATGTTGATGGCACTAGTACTAGTAGCTTGCTTGACATTTCTTCCAGAGACAAACACTAAACATTGATATCGGCCACTATGTCTGTCAAGTAGTGGACTTATGGTGATATTGCGAGTGTAGGTCCTTCCTGCTTTAGTTTGTGAATACTGATTTCTTGGTAAGCTTCTTGGATCAAGCCATGCCATCCCAACACTCTCACCATTATCCACATTAGTGTGTAATGTCACAGTACAAGTGAGTGTGACACTAGTACCAGCATACAGAGGAGTAGTGCGGTTTGGAGTGGTAACCACGTCAGGTACAGGGACTGAGAGGGAATAGACATATACATGCAGTGATGCACAATGCATTTTTATAACTTTTACTTAGAACAGCAACATTATTCTCTTTGCTCTGTACAGGTCCCTCTACAGTAAGATCTTCAGCAACAGTCAGTTCACATGTATATCTGCCAGTATCTGAAGTAGCTAGAGGAGAGAAGGTGAGGGTGTCTCCTTCAGTAGAGATCCTATCTGAGGTGGTATCTACTGCTCTGCCATTGACCATCCAGGTCACCACTGGCTGTACAGCATCCTTTACTAGTACTGATGGCAAAGTATAGTTACATGACAAGGTGAGTCTAGTTCCAGCACAGAGAGAAGCATTATTAGGACTGAGAGTGATGGATGGAGTAGGAAGACGAACTGAAAAAGAAATATTTTATTACTGTTATGCTAAGATATAAATATGCCTACATACCTGTGATAATGAGTTTCTCCAAAGCCGTAGCATTAACAGCTCGTATGTATTCATATGTCATCTTTGGTCTGACAGTAACAATGGCAGTGATGTTGCCACTATCTGAGATGGTAATAGGTGAGTAGGTGAGGGAGGCTGTGTAGCTGTCTCCACTACCACTGACAGCAGAGATGGTAATGTGAGTGTCACCAACTATGGTATTATTCCCTCTTCTCCATAATATATCCAGTGATTTATCCACATTTACTCTACTCTGATCACTGAATGAAATGTTAGCAGTTAACACTAACCCAGTCCCAGCTAATATAGAGTCACTGTGATTCCTAGTGATTGTCACTGTAGGCTGAGGCACTAAAGATCAACAAACAGCAGCAACACAAGTAGTACTATATAGTTTAGATAGATTGTACACTTACTTGGAAGGGTAATATTCACACTTGTTGTAATACTTCCATTAGCTGTACAGGAATACTCTCCAATGTTTGATACATTTATTCTCCCTAGTGTTAGGATATTGGAGAACTGGCCTTGTCCTAGTATGGGTCCATCCCACATATACTTTGTGTCTGGTGTACTACTGCCATTAGATATAGCAGAACAATTGAGAACTCTTCCATTATTAGATGTTGAAGAAGAGATGGAGATCAGTGTTTTATTTAAGATTTTACCTGGATTTATTAAAATATTTCATCTCTATAATAAAAGACATCTAGCTTATATGCATGTACCTTCTGTATTTAATGTACCAACAACTTTGGCTGAAGATGGTTTATTATTGGACACAGAACATCCATAGACACCGGGTACAGTCATCCCAGATATATTCAGAGTGTGAGTATATTGTTGTCCTGTGATGCTATTATCCAACACTGTTACTTGTGTATTGTTATCATTATTTGGTATTATCTCAGAGTCTCTGGTCCATGTGACAGTGGTAGCAGGTCCACCAGTGGAGATACAGGTGATTACAGCATCATTAATACTATATTTAGATTCTAATATGGAAATGTTTCCTATACAAATAAAATGGTAAATACACCAACCGTAAACTGATAAATATTATGCCATACCTCCAGTCTCATACAGTCCCACATAGACACTCTCTCTTCCAGTACCACCTTCACCACTGACTGCAACTGTCTCAATAGCACACTGATATATACCAGATGGTATGGGACCACTGATGCCAATCCCACGCTCTAGCCTAACTCTCTTATGCAATTTTTTCATTACAATTGAACGGCCAGGTCTATCTACAACTGGGCTGTTAAAGGGAAAGAACCAGTCTCCATGACCATCTGAACCACTGCAGCATGTGTCCAGGTCAGTGTGACAGACAATCTCTCTACCACTATCATGAGTAGCATTGCCACCTTGTCCCACTAGACTGAGGTCCACATAGGAATTGTTGGGTAGTATCTCTCCCATGAAGGTCAGATAAGGAGCAGTCTGAGAGTGGACCTCCACCACACACCAGAGGAGATCGAACACCAAAACTGAAATCATCTATAGTGTTAGCTACAGTGTTTTAAGTTATTAGCATTAGTGATGTGATACATACAGAGGAATGTAAACGCTATACACGCTATATAGATTTTTGGGATTAAGTATAAATTGCGAACATCTACCATTTTGTCACGAGGCATATATAATTTTATAGCTACTCACTTTTTGCTCCACACGTGGACTTGTCCAGCGAGAAAGAGCTTGCAATACGCCCGAACAAGTCACATTTATATAGACTTGGCAGTGTGGGAGGAATGCATTTTACGTCAACAAACAGAACATAATATTTCTAATGCTCATGCGCACACAAATAGTTTCCAAGTATATATACGGTTTTCTCCATATTTTGCGGATATGTACTGCCACGTAAATCCTCAGCGCGCGCGCAATCACAATGCTGCACTGGCAGTCTGTAGCTCTCAAGTTATGACAGTCAATACCTACTGACCTCATCTTACTATTGGGCATTTGGAAGCAACGGCTCTGAATAGATGCTGTCTGCTCTTCTCCAATTAGAATTTTGCCTTCCCCAGAATCTTGTCGAATATACTAAGCTAGATCTAGATCTAATGTCTGTATCTGTGGTGTGGTGTGTGTTTTTCTGTATATGCATCCTGTAAAAATCCAGGGCTATGAATTTCAAATACCCAAATATGAAACATTACATCTCGTTTCGACCTTCTCTAGCCGGAGCGTCACATTCACTGCGCGCGCGCGCCGTTCTCAGACATTCCAAGCATGCGCATTCTGCTCGAACAATAATATATATGCACACAAAAACGCGGAAGTAATACATAAAATATTGGGTAGTTTATACTCTAATAGTCACTCCTATTAAATGATGACAGCACATTAATTCCTGTAGACAAACAAAAGAGCGGTAAACTGTTTTTAAACACTATATGTTCAAACCACAACAAAATGTTACAGTACAATAGAGTTATATGGCATAGACCCACATTCAGTTTGCAGTAGTGTTGAGATTGGGGTGGTAGTGTCATGCTATACTAATAGCAATACACCACCGTCACTCCAATCATGATTACACAGCAAAAGGATAGCCCTAGTCCCCCTTGCCCCATTGGTTCCTATACAACTATACAACCATCACTCACATTATACTTTCAACAATACCTGAGCATGTTGGTTCTTCTTCTGACTATATTCCTTCATCACATATTCTGACATCAGTTCCCACTAGTTACAAGGCCATCTTCACAGCTGTGAGTCCATCACTCACCACAGTACCACCAGGAGGATCAATCAGCTCAGGACATATTGGAGTATTTATTATCTGCATGTATTTAAAGAACAATATAATCATGGTATATAGAAAGAGAATGTGGTCATTTTTCCTATATGAAACTCTGTTGCCATACTGAAGTTATATATTATCCAATTACTCAGCTTTCTATACACATGACCTTGACCTCTATAGCTACATGCACTAAAGTAGTAATGAGTCTAAGGAGGTATTGATACTTCAATGAATCATGCAGTAAGTATTCATCATTATAACTTCTGTATAATACTCAAAGAGCATTGTATTGTGTTTGAACTCACCATCCACACAGCATGGCTCAGTTTCTGACCACTGTGCATTCTGATGCCAAGTTCTCTGGTCCCTCCAAAACAGCAGTTAGCCCTGTTCACAGGAATAATTAGCTACTGATTCCTCAGTTAATTGTGCCATTCTCTTTAGTCTCCATCTCTTGCTACACATATACTTAGAATGCATTTCACTTTTAGTGCATGTGTTTTGGTTGCATCAATGTCTATGGTGGAATCAGAATTTTGGAGCTATTATATATGAAGTCAATAACTATTAACATGATAGTAGTGAGGGAGGCTGTATTTCTACCACTACAGACAGTAGAGACTGGTAGTGCGATTATCATTAGCTATGACATCATTTCCTCCTGACCAAGTGACATTAAACATAGTTCCAGCATACACAGTATCTGTGTGACTTCTGTGGATTGTCAGATTAGACTGACATATACTATAGGAAAGAGCATCATATTAAGCAATTGTGTATCATTATTCACAAATATGGATTATTAACTGTGACATATGCAGCATCCTTGGCAGCTTTACAGACCCACCACTTCTTGGCAGAAGGCATAGTGTACCTGTCAGGAGGAATATGTAAGGGAACTGGTTATTAACACCCCATATTCTGTGAAGTATTATGTAAGATATTGAAATTAGTTTGTTGTGTTAACTTTTCTTACAGACCCTAATACTGATCCTTGAGGTACACCTCATGTGACATCAACAAAGGATGATGCAGCACCAGAAACTTGTTGTCGTCTACTGTAGAGGTAGCTTGAGATCCATGCAACATGCATGGCGTGAAGGTATACTCAAGTTGGTGATTAGTTTCACAGGAGGAACGGTGTCAAGAGCTTTTTGAAGATCAAAGAATATAGCCTGTATTTCGGCGGCACCATCCAAGTGACCATGCCATTCCTACACTTGCTATAAAAGTATAGCTCCTGTTATGGTTCTGTCAACTAAACACCTCCATTGTTGGCCTGAAAATACCAGTATACTGCTCAGCTTCTCATAAATATGACATTCAAGGACCTTACTAATGATTGGTAATAGTGAAACAGGCCAATAGTTTTTAGGATCATGTGTTTCTCCTTACAATTGTTTATGTATTGGAATAACTAATAAGGTTTTCAAGCTCCCAGTGATTAATATACACATACAATGTTGTGGTATACAGAGCTAAAAAGTGGAGCAGTCACATCTTCCGAAGGATGCGATGCTAGGCTATTAACTATTTGCCAATGAGACTCCAGCACGACTGAACCACTCCAGTTTACAAACGTAAACCCCAATTCATCTTACTTTTGCAATAAAGCGTACCATGATGTAGAGATGGCAATGCTAAACATCACAGAAACAAGATGTGGTATACACATATAAGCAAAGTAGACTAAAAGAAATGCTTAGTAACTCCCTACTCATGTTGTATAACTAAATTTTGCTATGTCTAGTATATTGCTATGCAGCAGAGAAACATCTACAGTATAGTTTCTTGTATAATGGCTCAAACCACTTGTTTGAAGTTGGAATATGTTTCAAAACTGTCCACATAGTTGGCAACCACTTCTTGGCAGAAGGCATAGTGTACCTATCAGGAGGAATATGTAAGGAAACTGGTTATTAACACCCCATATTCTGTGAAGTATTAATCCAAGTTGTATGTAAGATATTGAAATTAGTCTGTTGTGTTAACTTTTCTTACAGCATCAGGGACCAGTGCAGCTCTCTGTATACGTGCAGACTTGACTGCCTGGAAGAAGTCAACCACACCTTCTGTCTTCAGTCTCTCCAACTGAGAGTGCAGACAGATGAATGTCCCAGTACGACCCACTCCATCACTGCAAGAATTAAAGTATCATTAATAATTATTGTTCACTAAATTATACCATTCCTGTAGACAAAAAAATCCATAAACTAATGAATGCACTAAAGTGCAGAACCCTCGGCGTCCGCGCGTGCGCGAATCCTTGAACGCGTGCGCGAATGCTGGAAAGGCACGTGCGATTGAAACTCAAGGTTGGCTCTGTACACTGCTGGAAGCGCTATTGCTTTGACCGGAGCAGTATCCATGCTTGTACTCCCTCATGCAGTAACCGCTGGTGCTTCGCTGTACATCGAGCAGGAATACCTGATCGCGGGTAAGCTAGATCTAATTAGCATATTGGCTCTTTAGCTTGCATTTCACGCCATAACTCTTGAACGGAGCGGTTTCAAAGAAAACCCCACAAATTTTTTGACCTCCGTTGCCCGCTGAGTACACGACAGTATTTTCAGGACGAACAGACGCTCCAGAAGTGAGATGTGACTTAACAGACAGACACACAGACACACAGACACACAGACACACAAACCCAACTACAGTAACCCTCCTGCGCATGCGCGCCGAGGGTTAATAATGAATGCACTGAAGTGCAGACCCTCCACGCCACGCGTGCGCGAAGCTTGATAATGCGCAGGAAAATGGCCTTGATGATCCGCAGGAAAATGGCCGACCAGTGGCGGATCCAGACCCTTTACACGGTTTCCATTGAAACCCCCGTTTGTTTGTTTATTAATAATTCATTACTTGCAATAGCGCACGCGCTGTACGCGCCGTGCCTACGGACGATTAGCCAATCACGATAAGCCGATCCATGTAACAAGATCGTGCTATTATAATTAGTGGGCGTGGCCTCTGCGCGCGCCACTGGAACCCCTCTTTCTATGTTCCTACTGAGACCGGGGCGGTTTCAGAGAAAACTTCACATCTCCGTTGTCCGCTTAGTATGTGACAGTATTTTCAGGACGAAGAGACGCTCCAGAGGTGAGATGTGATATAACAGACACACTTAAAGACACACAGACAAGCAGCGCATGAGCGCGGAAAGTGCATAATTATGCACATGCGTAGGCCTAGACGTTACATTGAGAAACCCTGCCTCCATCTATGACAATAGCGAAGAATATACTGGTCCTGCTACAGTTGCTCGCTCTATCAGTTTGCCTTTGAAGCAACGCTGGACTCGCTGCCTATCCATAGTGATGCCTCCCTGGTGCGTGAACCGAACAAAAAGTAATCGAGGTAAAGCGGTACTAATTAACAATTGGAGGCCATAACTCTTGAACGGCGTAATTTTAGCAAAATCGCAACATTATTTTTCAAGCCCTTGTATATAGCGCTGAGGCTGTTGGTATCACTCAATAGTCGTCTTGTAGCCTGTAGCGCGGGAATAGTAGTCCACACACACATACACACACACACACACTGACAAGTACGGTAACCCTCGCTGCGCATGCGCACCGAGGGTTAATATGATTTTATCAGTGCACCTGCACATGACAATGATGTGTCTGCTGGGGCTGGTCCTCTGGGCTTTGCTGAGGAGGTCTACCAGAGAGAGTATGGCTGAGGGGTGTGGCACCTCCTCTAGGGGCCAGCTGGACAGCTGCAGGAGTGTGACAATCCTGTGTGCTGATGTCCCCTCACTCTCTGCCACATTCAGCCTCCTCTCAGTGATGTCTCCATAGCCACTCAGCCTCTTCAGAGTGACAGTCAGTTTCCCATACACCTCCTCAGCACCATCTACACCTGCACTACTTGAACCTTCTGGCCAGAAGCAATAGCTACTCTCCTGCATAGTAGAGAAAGTACAATGTGTACTATAAGCTACCCACATACATATATACACATGCATGTTATGAACAAAGTTTTCATGTATTCACATAGTGGTACCATGTCATTCTCCTTCATCTGACAGAGCATGACAATACAGCTACACTGATTCTCCCACACCATCCTCCAGAAGTCACACACAGTGTTCTGTAGAGGACCCTGGGTTGCAATGTAGGCTCGACGTTGCTTGTATCCCTGCAACAATGAATAAGTGGCTAAAGGATCTGTGGGTAGAGAAGAGAGTGTGTTGCTCACATCAATGAATGAGGCATTGATGTAGTCAGAACCAGGCTGTTGGCCATACCTCAGTCTCACACGAGCAGCTTCATCTGAATAAGTGCACAGATATTCATATTCCTACTAAAAATTAACCCTTGTACACAAAAGATGGCATGTATAATTATCAGAACATAAAAGTTGCATTGAAAATATGTTGAATGTAAACTGTTAAACTGTTTGTCATTGGGTACTGTAAACTGTTTGTTTCCTATATTTATTCCATTTTTGTACATATCCCTATGTCTTCTCACTCTGTGTGTGTAATTATAAAGCATCACCTCATCTGCTATTTTATGACCATGATGATAGACTGATCTTGTGTACATTGCAATGTTTGCCTTACTAATGGTCTGTTTACACACTGCCTTCTGTTGTTTTGCTTTCAAAGAGCTCAGGAGTGTGTATTTACTTGGGACAGTAAGAAACACAATAATCCATAAACAATATCCACCACATGTAAAGTATATGGAGATTGTTATTATACTGGATGACTCACGGGCATACAGTGTTAATGTTTTTGCATCATTGAATTGTATACACTTATACTATATACACATTAACTCAGGGGCATGCTGGATAAACATACAATTATAAAGAAAATGTGTTTGTTTCAGTGCAATCTCTACACACATACTCTGAACTAACTTGGTAGCTTGTCTGAAAACCTGTTCTTCTCAATATTGTAGTGTGCCTTAGCCTCCAAGTATGATGCCTTGACTTCTGAACTCACATGCTCTAAAATCTAAAAGAGAGAGAGAGGGGAGAGAGAGAGATCAAAAAAGAGTGAATATATAACGTTGGAGGGAGGGAGGGAGGAAGAACAAAATAGAGTGAATATGAAGTTCCATAGTTAATTGATAAAGATCAGAGATGGTGCATTTTGTGAATAATTATAATGTACAATATACCTGAAACTGTTTCTCAAAGCCAGTGATAGTTTCTCCAGTGATATTCCTCTTCATCTGGTTGATACTGATCCTGATGTCTGCAGCTGCTATGTCAGTCTCCCCACACAACACAAGTTCACTCATAGCATCATGGATGAATATATACTGAGCCTATTATCAGCAAATACAAATATTCAGTGACCAATCACACATGAATACTGATACCTCTGTCTGGACCATCTTCATACGCTGTCCTCTCATGCCCTTCAGGATGTTATAGATACTCAGAGTTCCCTCTCTCTTCATCTGCTGCATCACACGGTCCAGGAGGATAAAGGTACCAGTACGACCCACTCCAGCACTGCAGTGTACTAGCAGGGTCTGGTCCAGGGACACTGGGTGCTCCTTACGCACACGTCGAATGAAGGAGATGAGGGACATGGCATTCTGAGGTAGACCATGGTCAGGCCAGGCAGTGTAGTGCATGTGAGTGACTGTCAACTCATTTTCTGAGTCAGAGGTCTGTAGGATAAATAAATATTTTAAAACTGATATTATGAGGTTGTTAATTTCTCTTACTGATTTAAGTAGCAGTTTTCTGATCTGATACTCAGCAGATGGCACAAAAGAAGTGAGAGTCACAGTGAACTTTGACCCTTGGTTCACAGTGGCATGTACTTTATCAGGCCAGTATTGTTCACACTTCCGCTACACACATATACATATATATATATATATATATTAGTAGTAGTCATATAAATAAACTGTTGTGTAGGAGGAACAAATGCAAACATGTAGATACATTTTTCTGTACATAACATCTCTCATCCCATTAGTTAGACTCATCTATGACATAAATAAATGATACGCTTAATTAGAGTTAGGGCTAGGGTTAAGGCTAGTACTAGAGATGATTGTCCAATCAGGAAAGAGATTTGAAAAGGTACCCTGGGATGGTTCTATAACATAACAGTAGTTGGATAGGCCAAGGGAAACCATGAAAGTACAATTTGCTGTAGCCAGTGAATTCACTTTGTTATCCTCCACACAGCGAGTGAGCATGACAATGGTAGTGAGCTGATATTCCCACACCATCTGCCAGAACTTCATTACTGTATCTTTAGTTGGACCTGCAACATACACAGGAGAAAAGGTGAAGATGTAGCATATTAAATGATACTCATTAAAAACCTCTTATAATACATGTATACTAACCTTGTGAAGCTATGTATGCATGTTCCTTGTCAGGGTAGCCCTGTGGTAGGTGATACATAAACTCTATAGCAGTTCATTTTTCTATCAGTTGTTTTTAATTGACTTACATCAGTAAAAGAAGCATTAATGTAATCAGATCCCTTCACATCTGGCTCTCCTTTGAGCTCCACACGTGTGTGGTCATCTGCAGTATATAGTACATAATATTGGGTGGTATATACCTTATCAACATACAGAAGAAATAGATGTTGATATACTTACAAGGGTAAATGTTCTTGAATCTGTTCTGAGGAATGTTACAGGGAAGAGTAGCAATCTCACTTGCTGGCTTAGGTAACTTCTCCAGTGACTGCACATTATAGACCACATGTCAGTCATATAATGTACTCAAACCTTATGAATACAATATTCTCTAGGAAGATGTGCTAACTTTATATTCCACTTCAAATTTCTGGTCTCTGTCTTGATGCATCTCCTTCACATGGTCTGGGAAGTCATCCTCACATATATCATTGATACCAGTCTCTGGAGTAACAAAATATATATCATGCAGGGATGACAGCATGTATCTAACTGCTGGGGGGAACTTATGTTTGAGTGGTTTTCAAAGTAATATTTACCTTCATCTTCTTCCACTATGGCTACGAGATCCTTCATTTCTAATCCATCATCACCACTGTCACTGTCCTCTTTCTCATTGGATCGTTTTCTAGGTGGAACTATAGGTTTACGTTTGACCTTTGAAGACTGACTGAAGACTCTCTTATGCCTGTTAGATGTTACTCATAACTATGACATTCAAACAATGTGGTACAAATGTTCACCTCAGTATCACAATGATTATGATGACAATTACTATTGCCAGAAGAACAGCACAAATCACTCCTACTACTGGAACTGCTATTGACAGGCCAGAGCCACTTCCTACATTTAATATATTATCCAACTATCACAATGAGTAGGTATGTACTGATATACCTGGAGATGAATACACTGAAGATATTTCAGCAACTTCTCCCTTGCCTACTGAAGTACTGGCTGAGACCTGTACTGTATATGTCTCTCCATACAACAGATCACTTATCTCTACTCTAGTTATATTGTGAGGTACATTGATACTCTTAATGTCTTCACTACTGGAGGTAGGCCAGTAGTTGACTGTGTAGTAGATGATGTGTCCTCTTGCCTCCACTAGACTGAGAGCAGTCCAGCTCACTATCATATGTGTAGCATTCACTCGCTCCACACTTAGATCTCTTGGAGTTCTTGGAACTGTAGTATTAAAAAAGTTACAGTAGCATTGGATAAAAAGCATGTGATGATAATACTTACCATCTTGTTCAGCATATTTTATTTTGCTCACATTAAGTCCACTACCCCTCCCATTAGTAGCAAACACAGTTACGTCGTAAGGAATTCCTTTTACTGGAATGGAAAGCCAAAGCACAGTTCAAAACAGCATTGTGCAGCAAAACAGCATTGCTAAACACTTAATACCTAGAAATTTAGTCAATACTGTGAGTTGGTCTACATCCAGTGTTCTGCTAAGTTCAGTGCCAGTACTGATGTCAGTGATAGTGACAGTGTAGTTCAGAGTATAGTCATTTGGCTCTGTTGGTTCTTCCCATGAGATGTTCAGTTTCCTCTCCATCACACTCACCACCACTAAACCTTGTACTGGACCAGGGACTGGTTAAAATTACAAACAAATGTGCATAAAAATAAGCAAAACCTACAACAAACTTACCTCTGGCAGTGACTGGTCCAACCACAATACTTGGAAGGTGTTCAGACAATGCCTGAATGCTGACAGTGTACACACGTTGGGTAGTAGTCAGTTCAGTAAAAGTGGCAGAGAGATCATTGGAAGTTCTGTTTATAATTGTCACATTATGATTTGGATGATGGTAATAGACAAGATATCCAGTGACTGCATCTCCTCCAATAGGACTTGACCAGAATACACTTATGGTAGAACTTCCCTCACTAGTAGTGACAGTCAAATCCATGGGAGGGTTGGCAACTGTATGGGAAACAATAATGACAGTATACTTGAGTCATAATTATTTAATCAGTACCTCTTATAGTGAGTTGTGCTGAATCTGATGATGGTTTACTGTTTTCTACAGTACATGTATAGAGTCCTCCCAGTCTCCCAGTCACATTCAGTGTGTGGATGTATTGAGAAGAATCAGTGTTATTCAGCACCGTCATATTCCCTGTGGTGACTACTTTAGAATCAGGATTGGTCCAAGTGACAGTGGTAGCAGGTCCACCAGTGGAGATACAGGTGAGGGTGAACTGAGGATTGGCTTTACTGAGAGCAGAGTGGAGTGTGAAAGATATGTTACCCAGTATTGTAATATCTGTTCAAGGGAAAAGAATAAGATATTAATATATATTACTTTATGGTAAATTTATACCCACCTCCACTGTTGTAGAGTCCAACATAGAGAGTGTGTTCTGTCATTGTGTCATCCTCTACCACACAGTGATATATCCCCTCAGATGGAGGATCAGTAGCAGTGTTCCTCAACAGTCTCACAACCATAGGACCTCTAGTTCTAACAAATCCTGGAACAGCATCACTACCTATACCACCAACTCTGGTCCCATTTGGTCCATACCAATCTCCTCCAGAATGTTGTATTTTTAAATCAATAATAACAAGATAATTAGTATTACAGACCAGGGCAGTGTTCTCAGTGGATCCAATATCACTTATCACTACATGACTATTGTTAGGGATGGTAACATCATTTAGACTGAGATACACATCTGTAAAAGAGATTATAGGTGAGCATTCAAGTTAGCCATATTGT
Organism: Theonella swinhoei; assembly: GCA_963970385.1. NCBI lineage: Eukaryota > Metazoa > Porifera > Demospongiae > Tetractinellida > Theonellidae > Theonella > Theonella swinhoei. The sequence continues at coordinate 2,864,436 of OZ019949.1, read as the reverse complement.
GCCCCCACAGATTTGTGATTATTCAGTCAAGTATATTCATATACTCACTTGGTAGTGTTGCAGTCATTATAACAGGACTGAATTCTCCAGTACCAGCACTGTTTACTGCTGCCACTTTAATGGAGTAGGTAGTAGATGACATCAGATTTGTAAGACTGCTTAGTTCTCCAAAGGCAACAGTAGTCTGTGTTTCACCACTTCCCAGTGCTTCATACTGAACCGAATAGTTTGTTATGCCTCCATTACGATGGATACAGTCCACTGGCCCCCACTCGACAGTAATTTTACTACCACTCACTTTAGATATGGTTACATGAGATGGAGGAGCAGATGGAGCTACACATTAAAAAAATTGACTACCAGTTTGTGCATAAATTGCATGATTAAACAACAGAGGAATGATAAACCTGATGTAATACAAAGAGTGAGTAGCAACTAATGAAGGGGCTTCACAAAATATGTACCATTAACATTATACTAACCAGCTTGGAGTGTGGTGGCTGTGAGACTGTCCTGTGCAGTCTCCTCATCACTTAGTATTGCAGTCACAGTGATGGAGTACTCAGTGGCCTCCTGCAGACCAGTCAGGTTGTACATTGTCTCACTACCACTAATGTCACTGATGTCATTAGAGTCAGTGAAACACTGAGTGTTGTTAGTGTTGGAGTAGGAGATGGAGTAGGTAGACACAGTTTTACTAGTAGATAGGAACTCCCATTTAACTACCAGTGAAGTTGACTTTATCATATCATTAATAGTTGCACGAACTATTCCTGTAATCAAAACCACAAACACTACATATTCTTGGAAAAAATACATCAATGTCCTGCCTTACGTATTGTGGGAATGATGTAATCATCACTAACAGTAATATATTCTCCAGTGACAGTTACAGTACATGTGTATATTCCTTCATCCTCTTCACTTAGAGGACTGATAGTGAGGCTGTCATGAGATATTGTGTACCTCTCTCCATTTATATCCCTTGGACCCATCCATTCAATGGTGATAGTCTCATCATTGTTCATAAGTGTCACAGTACATGTGAGGGTGAGCCTACTACCAGCATACAGAGGAGGAGTGTGGGATGAGGTGACGTTAACAGCAGGTGCAGGGACTATGAGAATGACAATTAGAATTAATGTTCATGGCTTGTGTAAGCTTGTAAACCTGCATATATTTAAGATGGTATATATTGAGAAAAATAAGAACTTACTGGTAACCACAAGGTTTGTTGAGTTGCTGCCATAATAGAATATAACTCTTGTTATAGTTGCAAAGGCTCTACAGGTGTAACTACTGGCATTTGATGTCATCAAAGGGTCAAAGTACAGCAGAGGATTATTGACTGAGGAAGGTTCAATAGGTCTACCATCCTGCCTGGTCCATACTATACCATGCTCCACCACAAGATGTGGTACTGCCTCCACAGAGCAGGTGAGGGAGTAGGGCTGCCCAGCAGTGGGGGAACCACTGGCATGAGATATGGTCACAGGTTGTTGTGGAAGAGCTGCAGGGAAGGAATGCTCTACAAAAGGATTCATGTATATTTGAAATATCATTAGTTGGCCTGGTAAGGGATAGAGTCACTGATTAAACTTCATTCTAGGATTCATGTATATTGACAACTTACTCATGACAGTGATGTTGATGGTACTAGTACTAGTAGGTTGCTTGATATTTCTTCCAGTGACAAACACTGAACATTGATATCGGCCACTATGTCTGTCAAGTAGTGGACTTATGGTGATATTGCGAGTGTAGATCCTTCCTGCTTTATGTAGATCAGTTTGTGAATACTGATTTATTGGTAAGCTTCTTGGAACAACCCATCCCATCCCAACACTCTCACCATTATCCACATTAGGGTGTAATGTCATAGTACATGTGAGTGTGACACTAGTACCAACATACAGAGGAGTAGTGCGGCTTGGAGTGGTAACCACATCAGGTACAGGGACTGAGAGGGAATAGACATATACATGCAGTGATGCACAACACATTTTTCATAATATTATAACTTTTACTTAGAACAGCAACATTATTCTCTTTGCTCTGCACAGGTCCCTCTACATTAAGATCTTCATCAGCAGTCAGTTCACATGTATATTTGCCAGTATCTGAAGTAGCTAGAGGAGAGAAGGTGAGGGTGTCTCCTTCAGTAGAGATCCTATCTGAGGTGGTATCTACTGCTCTGCCATTGACCATCCAGGTCACCACTGGCTGTACAGCAGCCTCCACTAGCACTGATGACAGAGTGTAATTACATGACAAGGTGAGTCTAGTTCCAGCACAGAGAGAAGCATTATCAGGACTGAGAGTGATGGATGGAGTAGGGAGACGAACTGAAAAAGAAATATTTTATAACTGTTATGCTAAGATATAAATATGTCTACATACCTGTGATAATGAGTTTCTCCAAAGCCGTAGCATTAACAGCTCGTATGTATTCATATGTCATCTTTGGTCTGACAGTAACAATGGCAGTGATGTTGCCACTATCTGAGATGGTAATAGGTGAGTAGGTGAGGGAGGCTGTGTAGCTGTCTCCACTCCCACTGACAGCAGAGATGGTAATGCGAGCGTCACCAACTATGGTATTATTCCCTATTCTCCACAATATATCCAGTGATTTATCCACATTTACTCTATTCTGATCACTGAATGAAATGTTAGCAGTTAACATTAACCCAGTCCCAGCTAATATAGAGTCACTGTGATTTCTAGTGATTGTCACTGTAGGTTGAGGCACTAAAGATCAACAAACAGCAGCAACACAAGTAGTACTATATAGTTTAGATTGATTGTACACTTACTTGGAAGGGTAATATTCACAGTTGTTGTAATACTTCCATTACCTGTACAGGAGTACTCTCCAATGTTTGACACATTTATTCTCCTTAGTGTTAGGATATTGGATATCTGGTCTTGTCCTTGTATGGGTCCATCCCACATATACTTTGTGTCTGGTGTACTACTGTCATTAGATATAGCAGAACAATTGAGGACTGTGACTGTTCCATTATTAGATGTTGAAGAAGAGATGGAGATCAATGTTTTATTTAAGATTTTACCTGGATTTATTAAAATATTTCATCTCTATATTAGAAGATATCTAGCTTATATGCATGTACCTTCTGTATTTAATGAACCAACAACTTTGGCTGAGGATGGTTTATTATTGGACACAGAACATCCATAGACACCAGGTACAGTCATCCCAGATATATTCAGAGTGTGAGTATATTGTCCTGTATAACTATTATCTAACACTGATACTTGTGTATTATCATTATCAGGTATTATCTCAGAGTCTCTGGTCCATGTGACAGTGGTAGCAGGTCCACCAGTGGAGACACAGGTGATTACAACATCATTGATACTATATTTAGATTCTAATATGGAAATGCTTCCTATACAAATAAAATGGTATATACACCAACTGTAAACTGATAAATTAAATATGCATACCTCCAGACTCATACAGTCCCACATAGACACTCTCTCTTCCACTACCACCTTCACCACTGACTGCAACTGTCTCTATAGCACACTGATATACACCAGATGGTATTTCTTCTCTGATGCCAGTCCCATTCTCTAGCCTAACTCTCTTATGCAATTTTTTCATTACAATTCCATCTCCAACTGGGCTGTTATGGGGATAGAACCAGTCTCCATGACCCTCTGAACCACTGCAGCATGTCTCCAGGTCAGTGTGACAGACAATCTCTCTACCACTATCATGAGTAGCATTGCCACCTTGTCCCACTAGACTGAGGTCCACATAGGAATTGTTGGGTAGTATCTCTCCCATGAAGGTGAGATAAGGAGCAGTCTGAGAGTGGACTTCCACCACACACCAGAGGAGATGGAACACCAAAACTGAAATCATCTACAATGTATTAAGAAATTAGCATTAGTGATGTGTAACAATGAAATGCACACAGAGGATTGTAAACGCTACACATGTTATACAGATCTAGGGATTAACCTGTAATTTGAAAGTATTGCAAACTATTTACCATTTTGTCACGAGGCATATCTAATTTTATAGCTACTCACTTTTTGCTCTACACATGGACTTGTCCAACGAGAAAGAGCTTGCAATACGCCCGAACAACTCACATTTATATAGACTTGGCAGTGTGGAAGGAATGCATTTTACGTCAACGAACAGAAAGCATTTCTTCCTTCTAACTAGCTGCATGCTCATGCGCACACGAACAGTGCCTCCAAGTATACGGTTTCTCCGTATTTTACGGATATGTACTCGTAAATCGAGTCAGCGCGCGAACAATCAATCACAATGTGAAGAGGTCATTTAATCATCTCCCATATAGATCTAGATCTTGCTAGGGTAGCCCTAATGTAGCCCTCACGGTTTATTATGACATAATAATACCTACCGACCTCATCTTACTATTGGGTATTTGGACGCAACGGCTCTGAATAGATACTGTCTGCCCTAGAATCTTGCCCTCGTAGACACTTGTCATTTATATCTGATACAGGGGCAGACACCATGTCATGAAGTTCACTATATACATTCATTCTGAAATTTTACATTCTTGTTTTGACCCATTGACAACCAAATTTGGGGGGGCTCAGCCCCCCCCTTACCAAAAAGTTGGGGGGGGGGGGGCTCAAGCCCCCCCCTGCCCCCCCCCCCTAGGTTCTCTGCCTCTGTGATATACTAAGCTAGATCTAGATCTAATGTCTGTATCTGTGTGTTTTGTGTACATTCATCCCCAGGGCTAGGAATTTCAACATGCCCTAATACATCTCGTTCCGACCTTCACTAGCCGGAGCAAGAGCGTCACATTCACTCCGCGCCCTCTGCGAATGTTCTCAGACACTCCCAAATCATGCACGCATGCGCATTCTGCTCGAATATACAAACAAAAAGTTTAAAAGACTAATAGTCACTCCTAGTAAAATCAATGTCAATGATGACAGCACATTAAATCCTGTAGACAAACAAAAGAGTAGGAAACTGTTTATAAACACTATATGGTTCAAACCACCACAAAATGTTACAGTATATAATTGAATTAGATGGCATAGGCCCACATTCAGTTTACAGTGGTGTTGAGATTGGGGTAGGTAGTGTCATGCTATATAGCATATATAATACACCACCGATCATGTAGTGTATACTAAGAAAGATGGGGGTAGGCAGCATCATGCTATAGTGTATGTACATACACCACCGACTATGATAACACAGCAAAGGGCCATTGCCCATTGGCTCCTATGCAACTGTATAATCATTCACTCACATTATACTTTCAACAATACCTAAGCACGTTGGTTCTTCTTCTGACCATATTCCTTCATCGCATATTCTGACATCAGTTCCCACTAGTTCAGAGCCATCGTCACAGCTGTACATTGCTCTGAGTCCATCACTCACCACAGTACCACCAGGAGGATCAGTCAGCTCAGGACATGTATCTGCATGTATTTAAAGAACAATATAATCATGGTACATAGAAAGAGAATGTGGTCATTTTTCCTATATGAAACTCTGTTGCCATACTGAAGATATATTATCCAATTACTCAGGATTTCTACACATGACCTTGACCTACATGCACTAAAGTAGCAATGCAGCACAGAGCCTAAGGAGGTATTGATACTTCAATGAATCATGGAATAAATATTCATCACTATAACTTCTGTATATACTCAAAGAGCATTGTATTGTGTTTGAACTCACCATCCGCACAGCGTGGCTCAGTTCCCGACCACTGTGTATTCTGATGGCAAGTCCTCTAGTCCCTCCCAAATAGCCAGTACCCTGTTCACACGAGTAATTGGCTACTGATCCCTCAGTTATGCCTTTCTCTTTAGTCTCCATCTCTTGCTACACATATACTTAAAATGTGTTTCACTGACTAGTGCATGCACTTTGGTTGCATCAATGTCTATGGTTGAATCAGAATTTTTGAGCTATTATACACAAAGTCCATAACTATAAAAATGTCACTGTCTGACATGATAGTAGGTGAGGGAGGCTGTATTTCTACCACTACTGACAGTATAGAGACTGCTAGTGCAATTATCATTAGCTTTGACATTATTTCCTCTTGACTAATTAAGTGACATTCAATATTGTATTCACTCTCACAGGTCTGAGTAAAATATTAATTGATAGTTCCTGCATACACAGAATCTGTGTAACTTCTGTGGATTGTCAAATTATACTGACGTATACTATAGGAAAGAGCATCATATTAAGCAATTGTGTATCATTATTAGACATAATCACTAACATGGATTAGTAACTGTGACATATGCAGCAGCCTTGGCAGCTTTTGCTATATTGATGGTAGCCTGGCAGGTATAAGCCCTTGTGTGTAATGTACGGAGAGGACTGAATGTCAGTGTCCACTGTGAGTAGTGTTTCACACCATCACACCATTCCCACTGCCAACACTGCCTCCACTCCACTGTACTCTATAGGCTCAACTGTAAGATACACTACTACTGTCACAATGCATGTCAAATTGAAATCTTCTTTACCCGTGACTGCATGAAAAATGTTTGAGGAACCAGTTATATTCACAACAGGTGCTGGAAGATCTGTAGAAAAGTGAAGCCTTAATAGCAATGGGATAATGTTAACTACACCCCTTCAACTGTGAGCATCATTGTATTTGTCATTGTTTAAATATGTACGTGTTCATGGACTCATCAGATATACTGACATTGGCAGTGATGTTGCCACTATCTGAGATGGTAATAGGTGAGTAGATGACGGAGGCTGTGTAGCTGTCTCCACTACCACTGACAGCAGAGACTGTAGTATGATTGTCATTTTCTATGACATCATTCCCTCTACTCCAAGTAATATCCAGTGATATATCTCCATTCACTCCACTCAAAAAAATGTCAGCAGTCAACACAAACTCAGTTCCAGCATATATGGAACCACTCCGACGACTTTTGCTGATGCTCAAAATAACCTAGCCTTGAACAACTAAAAAGGAATCAAGTCTAGAAATTATCCTAACCTTTGTAATGGTCTATATGGCAGTATGACAGAGGATGACATCTGTTCACCTTCTCCCATATTAGACTGAGGTCCACATAGGAATTGTTCTACCATGATAAGGAGCAGTCTGAGAGTGGACCTCCACTACACACAACAATCTACAATATACCAACGTATACCTCCCACTATGCTCAAGGCATCAAGTGATGAACACTTCAATGCGCTCAAACAAGTTACATATAGTCGCACCCACCCTGCGCCATAGTGATTGAGTGGCGAATGTCATGTAAATTTGCGCATGCTCGAAACACGTAATATTAATATAGTTGTAACCCCAGATATTTGTAGGACTGTACTCTCTCCAGAGGTGGTAAAATATATAGTCACAATTTGGTAAATGTCTGCTGGACATTAGAAGTGGTTTACATTTTTATGTTATGTTTCAGATTATTGTTAGCTATCCATATCAGTCTGTAAATCCTGGGCATCAGAAGAATTCTGAACAGTTCTGTACATTAGTGCATCATCAGCAAACAATTGCAACTTACTGCTGTGAAGTGATAACTCTGCAAGACCATCAATATTTTAATCAAAATAGTAGAGAACCTAATACCTGTGTTACATCAACAAAGAATGATGCAGCACCAGAAACAGCAACATGTTGTTGAGGTAGCTTGAGATCCATGCAACAAGGTGTGAAGGTATATCAAGAGAGTATAGCTTAGTGATTAGTTTCACATGAGGAACAGTGTCAAAAGCTTTTTGAAGATCAAAGAATATAGCCTGCACTTCAGCACCACCATACAAGTGACCATGCCATCCATTCCTGCACTGCTGAAAGTATAGCTCCTGTGGTGGATCTGCTAGCTAAACCCCATTGTTGGTCTGAAAATACCAGTATACTGCTCAGCTTGTCATAAATGTGACATTCAAAGACCTTACTGGTGATTGGTAATAGTGAAACAGGTCGATAGTTTTAGGATCATGTGTTTCTCCTTGTGTTTATGTATTGGAATAACTAATGAGGTTTTCAAGCTCCCAGTGATTAATATACACATACAATGTTGTGGTATGCAGAGCTAAACAGTGGAACAGCCAGATCTTCTGAAGGATGCAATGTTAAGCTATTAACTAATACCAACTTCACTATTGAGACTCCAGCGTGACTGAACTGCTCCAGTCACAAATGTAACCCCTTTAGATCTTTTATCTCTACAGAATATAACGTACCATGATGTAGAGATGGCAATGCTAAACATCACAGAAACAAGATGTGATATTCATATAAGCAAAGTAGACTAAAAACAATGCTTAGTAACTCCCTACTCATGTTATATAACTAAATTTTGCTATGTCTAGTATATTGCTATGCAGCACAGCATTTAAAATAATGAAACAATATCTACAGTACAGCTTCCTGTGTAAAACTTCAAACCACTTCTTTGAAGTTGGCATATGTTTCAAAACTGTCCACATAGTTAGCAACCACCTCTTGACAGAAGGCATAGTGTACCTATTGGAAAGATATGTAAGGGAACCAGTTATTAACACCCCATATTTTGCAAATTACTAACCCAAGTTGTATATAAGGTTAGCTAGCATATGTAAGATATTAGGTTGTTATGCTAAATTTCTTACAGCGTCAGGGACCAGTCCAGCTCTCTGTATACGTGCAGACTTGACTGCCTGGAAGAAGTCAACCACACCTTCTGTCTTCAGTCTCTCCAACTGAGAGTGCAGACAGATGAATGTCCCAGTACGACCCACTCCATCACTGCAAGAATAACACATTGTCCATAAATACTTTTGCTCAATGATAAGATACTATACCTGCACATGACAATGATGTGTCTGCTGGGGCTGGTCCTCTGGGCCTTGCTGAGGAGGTCTACCAGAGAGAGTATGGCTGAGGGGTGTGGCACCTCCTCCAGGGGCCAGCTGGACAGCTGCAGGAGTGTGACAATCCTGTGTGGTGATGTCCCCTCACTCTCTGCCACCTTCAGCCTCCTCTCAGTGATGTCTCCATAGCCCCTCAGCCTCTTCAAGGTGACAGTCAGTTTCCCATACACCTCCTCAACACCATCCACACCTGCACTATCCGAACCTTCTGGCCAGAAGCAATGGCTACTCTCCTGCATGGTAGAGAAAGAGAAAGTACATTGACCAGTATAAGCTACACACATACATATATACATGTAATGGACAAAACGTTCCATAGTTCTATTTAAAGAGATACCATGTCTTTCTCCTTCATCTGACAGAGCATGACTATACAGCTACACTGATTCTCCCACACCATCCTCCAGAAGTCACACACAGTGTTCTCTAGAGGACCCTGGGTTGCAATGTAGGCTCGACGTTGCTTGTATCCCTACACAATGTTTAATGAGTGGCTAAAAAGATATCTGAGTAGAGTAGACAAGTGTGTTGCTCACATCAATGAAGGAGGCATTGATGTAGTCAGAACCAGGCTGTGGACCATGCCTCAGTCTCACACGGGCAGCTTCATCTGAATAAGTGCACAGATATTAAAAATTAAACTTTGCACACAAAAGATGGCATGTATATAATTATCAGAACATAAAAGTTGCATTGAAATTGGATTGTGATATTTTTGATGTGACTCAATTAGCAGTGGCTGTGCAACGAAAAGTGGGTATTGATAACTGAAATGTGCTCACATAAATGAACATAAATGCATGTATGAATGAACTGTTTGTCATTGTGGGCACTGTAAATCGTTTGTTTCCTGTATTTTTGTATATACACAGCCCTAAGTCTTCTCACTGTACAATAATATACTCATAGGCTACCACAGCATTACTGCCATCAACCACGCACCCACATCTCACTGTACAATAAGAATGATATATATGGAAAAACGGTTTTCTTCCCCATCAGAGAATATATACACATCCCACAAACAAAAAGCACCAGAAGAAGGTTATAGAGTTCTGAACTGCTTGCTGCCATCGAGACATGAGGAAAAAGAAAATACAGCTTCTAGCTTTCTCTGAAACCCGCTGGTTGGGACATAGCTACCAGTAGTGTGTTTCACACAGTGTCTGAACATATCTTATCCATCTGCTGTGCCATCGATCCAGTATGTGACTGTTGTGGCCATCATCCATCTATGCCATCATCCAACACATTGCTACTTCTGCTGACGCTTTCTATGATCAGCTAGAGTTTGTGGTGGCCAGTGTTCCTCCAAGGAACATGTTGCTAGTCTTTGGAGACTTTAATGCCTGTGTTGGCTCAGACTCCCAATCGTAGGGTCTGTAATTGGTCCCCATAGTATGGGAACAAGTAATAGTAATGGTCTGAGGTTACTGGACTTCTGCTCTAACAACCAGCTACTTGTCACCAAAACCTGGTTGAGGCACAAGTCTGTTCACAAGGCTACCAGCAATTGTTCTAGGCCCGGTCACATTATTGAGTACGTCCTCTGTGCTTGATTCTCAGGTGTATTGTTCAGTCCTCCATGAGTCTGACCATGAATTAGTTGTCTCCACTCTGTGGTTCAAGATCAAAGTGAAGCATCGTCTGCCCCTTGCTCCTCATCATCAGACTACTAACCTCCCTGTGGACATCAAGATGGCATTTCAGCCATCCCTTACAGATGAACCTCCTTGAACAGGTCTGATCCTGCTGCTACCATAGAGTCATTTTGGAGTGCTTACAACAGTGCTATTGACGCAGCATGTGTCTCATTGCCTCCAGCCCCCTCAGCTAGAGACCCTGATTGGGTGACTGATGAACTGAGAAACCTGTCAAAGAAGAAAGGAAATGCTTGGCTTCGGTATTGCAATGCTGCAAAACAGGGTCACGATGTGAGTAGGCACAGAGAAGAGTATAGTAAGCTATCCAGGGTGGCTGCTGAGAAAGCCAGCAACTCCTGGTGGAGTAGTGGTGCTGTGGAGGCTGAGAGGTATGCGTGGACACAACTTGGTTGTGGGGGGTTCAAGCTCAGACTGCTCAGGAATCACTTCTTTAAGCCTTCTTCGTCCACTCTGACAGCTTCAGATGGCTCTCTCCTTACTACCGACTACCGACTCATCCAAGCTGCAGAGGTGGGCTGAGCATTTTGCCAACTGCAATGTGGAAGTTAGCCAAGCCTCAATGGATAGTCTGCCAGTTATTTCTCCCCTCATTCAGTCTCTGGACAGTGATGACCTGTGTGCTCGACTCTCTGAGGAAGAGATTGTTAATGCCATATCTCAGCTGAGGTGTGGTAGGGCTCCTGGCACAGATGGTGACACTGCAGAGATGATCAAATTGGGAGGGGCAGCTTCAGTGAGGTGGTTGAAGTCATTGTTTGATGCTATCTGGAGAAGAGAAGTACCAAATGATTGGAAGAACCAGTTACTCATATCACTTCACAAGAAAGGTAGTCACTCGGTATGTGACAACTATCGTGGAATTGCCCTGCTTAGCACACCCAGCAAAGTCTTTGCAAATGCCATCCTTAACCGCCTTAAACCTACTTCCGAACTATTCCTATATGAGAGCCAGTGCAGTTTCCGCACGGGGCTGTGCTAACCAGTTATTTTCCCTCAGCATACAGATAGAGAAGGCCAGCGAATACCACCGTCCTCTGCATGTTTGTTTTATCGACCTCCAAAAAGCATACGATTCTGTCAACCGTGAGGCCCTTTGGACCCTCCTTCAATCCCCTTATGGCCTGCCAGCCAAGCTTGTGTCTGTCATCAAGGCTTTGCATGCTGGTTCTACAGCTGCTGTCAGGGCATACAGGAAGGTGTCTGAGGGGTTCTATGTAATGTGCGGAGTGCGACAGGGTTGCATCCTTGCCTCAACATTCTTCAATCTTTATTTTGATGCCATCATCCAAATATCTCTTGACAGCCATCGGGCAGAGAACAAAGATGTGGGTGTTGCATACTGCCATGATGCTAAGCTTGTCGGGAACCACATGATACTTCAGTTGGAGACCCTTGTCACTGACTTGGAGTATGCTGACGACATGGCCTTGCTGGCTGACTCCTGGGGTAATCTTGAGGCCATGCTCACCAGCCTGTCCAGCAACTGTTGTAAATTTGGTCTCTTGGTCAGCAGTGCATAGATTAAAACCATGGCTGTCCTTCCAACCCACAACTCTAAGCAGCTTCCACCTATCCACCTCCTTTCCATCCAACCTCCCAGTGAGCCAGTCTTCAGTTCCAGTACCTGGGAAGCATTGTTCAGGATGACTGTGGCTCCGATCTGGAGGTCAACTCCAGGATCTGTAAAGCCTCTCAGGCCTTTGGCAGTCTCAGCCGCATCCTGAGTTACCAGAAGAAGATTCGAACTCGCACCAAACTCTGTATCTTCACTTCTGTAATTCTTCCTACCCTACTCTATGGTACAGAGTGCATTGTTCTGCTGAAACCTCAAATCCACCAGTTGCAGCATTTTGTCATGCGTTGTCTACGCATCATCCTGGGTATTTCCATCTGAGATATGAAGTGTAATACCACCATCCGCAAATTGGCCAGGCAGCAACGCCTTTCCTTGCTGCTTTCTGCACGCTCCCTGCACTTTCTTGGTCGCATTTGCAGGATTTCTGACTCACGGCTTCCCAAGCAACTGCTTGTCTGTGCTCCAGTTGGAGGTGGCAGAACAGCCGGTGGCCACAAGTGCCGTTGGAATGATCTGATTCAGCGGGATCTGAGGAAGTGTGGCCTTGTGCACAACTGGTGTGAGCTTGCCCTGGACAGGTCGGCCTGGAGGGGCATGGTGGGGGCGTATGTGAAAGACATCAATGAAGAAACTAAGAAGGTAGATGACAAAAAAGATGATATATAAGAAGAGAAACCAGCAGGCATGCTCTGCTACTGCTCTGCTATCCGGTGATCACCCGAACTGCAATTTTGTAGCAGCCAATAGGGCTGGTCAATCACAAGCGAAAGAAACACGTCCTGGTCAACCTATCTAGATGCAAACACTGTAACAAACCTTTTCACATCCAAGGTCTCCCTAATCATGAGTGCTATTGTGCTAAGAGATAACAGTAACAGAAGCGAGGTCTGGCCTGTATCACCCCCTTAGGAGTACACACAGTATAGGGAAGGAAGGAAGGTGCACGTGTGTGTGTGTGTGCGCGTGTTTGTGTGTGTGTGTGTGTGTGTGTGTGTGTGTGTGTGTGTGTGTGTGTGTGTGTGTGTGTGTGTGTGTGTGTACGTGTGTTTGTGTGTGTGAGTGTGTGTGTGTGTGTGTGTGTGTGTGTGTGTGTGTGTGTGTTGGGGAGGGTTTGGAAGGAGGAGAAAGAGGAGTGCAAATGCATGTGTAGGTGTGAAGAGAGAAAGAAGAAAGATGAGTGCAAGGGTTCGAGATGGCTTGTGTCTGTGGTCAACAACGTTGGTGTTTGAATACCAGTGCAGTATGCTCTGCCTATCCCTCCAGAAGTCTACACCCCTCGGAAATGTGCATGTTTGAATGCTGGTCTGTATAGTGCCTGTAATGTCCTCTTGTTAGTGTGAAGAAAAAGAGAGAGGATGTGCCAGTTGACCAGTCATCAGGGGAGTTCCTTACTGGATCATTGAGAGGCAACAGGTTTCGGTCCCTTTAATCTCCCGACCTGTTGCCTGACTACCAGGAAGGCGGGACCACTCCCATTGTGGAGTCCGGTGGGCACAGGCTCTGTTTAGTTCAGTTAGTCTTGTTGTATTGTCTTGTTGTGTTCATGTAGCTTAGTAGCTGCTTTATCTTTACTTTTTGGCTTTATTCTTAGCATTTTAGAATAACCATTTTTAGAGGGCTTCATATTTTGTATTTATTAGGTCTGGGAAACAGGATTAGGTAGGATACAGTTACATGTACTACTAAACGCACCTTTGGCGGACTCTTGAGGGTATTCACCACGTGGAGTTGATTTAGTCTGACCTCAGGGGTTAAAAGTATGTAACTATTTTGTGGGTGTATATTCCTTAAAAGGTAACTGCTACTGAGCTGCCTGGAATGCAGCTATCTTGTGTAACTGCTTAGTGCAATTTCAGTGTGTGTGTGTGTGTGTGTGTGTGTGTGTGTGTGTGTGTGTGTGTGTGTGTGTGTGTGTGTGTGTGTGTGTGTGTGTGTGTGTGTGTGTGTGTGTGTGTGTGTAATTATAAAGCATCACCCCACCTGTTATTTTATGACCATAATGATAGATTAATCCTGTGTACATTGCAATGTTTGCCTTATTAATAGTGTGTTTACACTGCTTCTGTTTTGTTTTGCTTTGAGAGTGCTCAGGCCTGTGTATATACTTGGGACAGTAAGAAACACAATAATACATAAACAATATCCACCACATGCAAAAGTATATGGAGGATGTTATTATACTGGATCACTCACGGGCATGCTGTGTTAACATAAAGCAAATGTGTTTGTGTCTGTGAATTGTATACACACACACTGTAAACAGACTAACTCGGGGCATGCTGGATAAACATTAAAAAAGTGTTTATTTCAGTGCAATCTCTACACACATACTCTGAACTAACTTGGTAGCTTGTCTGAAAACCTGTTCTTCTCAACATTGTACTGTGCCTTAGCCTCCAAGTATGATGCCTTGACTTCTGAGCTCACACGCTCTAGAATCTAAATGAGAGAGTGCATGGAGAGAGAGGGAGGGATGGAGGAAAGAGAGAGAACAAAATCAATCACTCACATGCTCTAAAATCTAAAGGAGAGAGGGGAGAGGAAGGGAAGAAAAGAGGGAAAGAGAGATATCAAAATGAATGCATATATAACATTGGAGGGAATATGAAGTTAATTAATTGCTAAAGATCAGAGATGGTGCATTTTTGTGAACTTTTAGCATAACTATAATATACAATATACCTGAAAATGTTTCTCAAAGCCAGTGATAGTTTCTCCAGTGATATTCCTCTTCATCTGGTTGATACTGATCCTGATGTCTGCAGCTGCTATGTCAGTCTCCCCACACAACACAAGTTCACTCATAGCATCATGGATGAATATATACTGAGCCTATTATCAACAAATACAAATATTCAGTGACCAATCACACATGAATACTGATACCTCTGTCTGGACCATTTTCATACGCTGTCCTCTCATACCCTTCAGGATGTTATAGATACTCAGAGTTCCCTCTCTCTTCATCTGCTGCATCACACGGTCCAAGAGGATAAAGGTACCAGTACGACCCACCCCAGCACTGCAGTGTACTAGCAGGGTATGGTCCAGGGACACTGGGTGCTCCTTACGCACACGTCGAATGAAGGAGATGAGGGACATGGCATTTTGAGGTAGACCATGGTCAGGCCAGGCAGTGTAGTGCATGTGAGTGACTGTCAACTCATTTTCTGAGTCAGAGGTCTGTAGGATAAATAAATATTTTAAAACTGATATTATGAGGTTGTCAATTTCTCTTACTGATTTAAGTAGCAGTTTTCTGATCTGATACTCAGCAGCTGGCACAACAGAAGTGAGAGTCACAGTGAACTTTGACCCTTGGTTCACAGTGGTGTGTACTTTATCAGGCCAGTATTGTTCACACTTATCCTACACAAATATATCAGAATATACTGTTGTGTAGGAGGATATAAACGTAAACATGCAGATACAATTTTCTGTCCTTAACTTCTCTCATCTCATTAGGTATACTCATCTATGACATAATAGAGTTAGGGCTAGGGTTAAGGCTAGTGTACTAGAGATGATTGACCAATCAGAAGAGAGATTTGAAAAGGTACCCTGGGTGGTATCTATAATATCAGTAGCTGGATAGGCTAAAGGTAAACCATGAAAGTACAATTTGCTGTAGCCAGTGTATTTACTTTGTTACCCTCCACACAGCGAGTAAGCATGACAATGGTAGTGAGCTTATATTCCCACACCATCTGCCAGAACTTCACTACTGTCTCTTTAGTTGGACCTGCGACATACACAGGAGAAAAGGTGAAGATGTAGATTTTACATTTAGGAAGATTTTAGTTTATGTATTCATTATTGAATGATATACATACATAAAATTCTTATTCATACATATGTACTAACCTTGTGAAGTTATGTAGGCATGTTTCTTGTCAGGGTAGCCCTGTGGATAAGTGATACATAAACTCTATAGCAGTTCTTTCTTCTAAACTTCATATCAGTTCTTTTTGCCTTACGTCGATAAAAGAAGCATTGATGTAGTCTGATCCCTCCACATCTGGGTCTCCTTTCAGCTTCACACGTGTGTGGTCATCTCCAGTAGTACAGAATATTGGGCCATGCCTCATCAATGTACAGAGGAAATATATACTTACAAGGGTATATGTTCCTGAATCTGTTCTGAGGAATGTTACAGGGAAGAGTAGCAATCTCACTTGCTGGCTTAGGTAACTTCTCCAGTGACTGCACAATATAGTCCATAAATCAGTTATACAGTGTACTCACACCACTATGAATACAATATTCTCTAAGAAAATATGCTAACTATATATTCCACTTCAAACTTTTGATCTCTGTCTTGATGCATCCGCTTCACATGGTCTGGGAAGTCATCCTCACTTATATCTGATTCACTAATACCAGTCACTGCAGTAACAATACACATCATGCAGGGATGAGAACATGTATCTAGCTGCTGGTAGAGAGAAGTGGTCTTCAAAGTAATATTTACCTTCATCTTCTTCCACTATGGTCACCAGATTCTTCATTTCTATTCCATCATCATCACTGTCACTGTCCTTTTTCTCATTGGATCGTTTTCTTGGTGGAAGTACAAGTTTACGTTTGACCCTTGAAGACTGACTGAAGACATGTTGGATGTTACTCAAAACCATGACATTGTTATGCCTATTGGATGTTACTCAAAACCATGACATATAACAATATGGTAAAAAAAAATCACCTCAGTATCACAATGATTATGATGACAATTACTACTACCAGAAGAACAGTACAAATCACTCCTACTACTGGAGCAGCTATTGAGGGATTAGGCTGAGAGCCAATTCCTACATTTAATATATCATCCAATTATTATAATGAGCAGATACATACTCTCTATACCTGGAGGTGAATATACTGATGATGTGTTAGCACTTTGTCCCTTGCCTACTGAAGTACTGGCTGAGACCTGTACTGTATATGTCTCTCCATACAACAGATCACTTATCTCTACTCTAGTTATATTATGAGGTACATTGATACTCTTAATGTCTTCACTACTAAAGACAGGCCAGTAGTTGACTGTGTAGTAGATGATGTGTCCTCTTGCCTCCACTAGACTGAGAGCAGTCCAGCTCACTATCATATGTGTAGCATTCACTCTCTCCACAGTTAGATTTCTTGGAGGTCGTGGAACTGCAGTATTTAAAACTTTGTAATGTTAAAACAAAATTGTAATACTTACCATCTTCTTCAGCATAGGTTATTTTGCTGACATTAGGTCCATTGCCCCTTCCATTAGTAGCAAACACAGTCACATTGTAAGGAATTCCCTTCACTGAAGGAGGTCAGAATGAACCTTAGCATGCTAGTTACACATATCTTCACATATCATACCAAGAGTCTCAGTCAATATTGTATATCTGTGTATATTCAGTACCACAGTTCTGCTCAGTTCAGTGCCAGTACTGATGTCAGTGATAGTGACAGTGTAGTTCAGAGTATAGTCATTTGGCTCTGCTGGTTCTTCCCATGAGATGTTCAGTTTCCTCTCCATCACACTCACCACCACTAAACCTTGTACTGGACCAGGGACTAGAATGGCCCATAAATGCAAATGAATTTGCCCCCTAAAACTCAAATATACTTTTAATTCACAAAGATCTCATGAATGTTAATAGGTATACCCAACTTTGTATTTTTGTATGTTTTGTATATATATACCTGGAAGTAAATTCACTGAAGATAATTCAGCAATTTCTCCCTTGCCTACTGAAGTATTGGCTGAGACCTGTACTATGTATGTCTCTCCAGACAGCAGATCACTTATCTCTACTCTAGTTATATTGTGAGGTACATTGATGCTTTTAATGTCTTCACTACTGGAGGCAGGCCAGTAGTTAGCTGTGTAGTAGATGATGTGTCCTCTTGCCTCCACTAGACTGAGAGCAGTCCAGCTCACTATCATATGTGTAGCATTCACTCTCTCCACACTTAGACCTCTTGGAGCCTTTGGAACTACACAATATGTAGTTTAACTGAAATATCTAAAGTAGAAGAGATGCCATGCACTTACTGTCTTCTTCAGCATAAGTAACTTTGCTGACATTGGATCCTTTGTCCCTCCCATTAGTAGCAAACACAGTCACATTATAAGGGACTCCTTTATCTGAAAATAGTCACACTGATATAATGTGTGCTTTTCCATATGAATCAGGCATACCAAGAGGTTGAGAAAGTACTATAAACTGCTCTGTATCCAACACTACAATTCTACTCAGTTCAGTACCAGTACTGATGTCAGTGATAGTGACAGTGTAGTTCAGAGTATAGTCATTTGGCTCCGCTGGTTCTTCCCATGAGATGTTCAGTTTCCTCTCCATCACACTCACCACCACTAAACCTTGTACTGGGCCAGGGACTGATTGAAATAACAAATGAATGTGCATAAAATAGGCAAATCTACAATAAACTTACCTCTGGCAGTGACTTGTCCAACCACAATACTTGGAAGGTGTTCAGACAATGCCTGAATGCTGACAGTGTACACACGTTGGGTAGTAGTCAGTTCAGTAAAAGTGGAAAAGAGATCATTAGAAGTTCTGTTTATAATTGTCACATTATGATTTGGATGATGGTAATAGACAAGATATTCAGTGACTGCATCTCCTCCAATAGGACTTGACCAGAATACACTTATGGTAGAACTTCCCTCACTAGTAGTGACAGTCAAATCCATGGGAGGGTTGGGAGCTGTATGTAGAGAGCACAGTAAGGAAGATTCATCTAATTTTGTTAAGTGATATTTCTAATACCTTTAATATATAGCTGTGCTGAATCTGATGTCTCATCATTACCCACAGTACATGTGTACAGTCCTCTCAGTCTTCCACTCACATTCAGGGTGTAGATGTATCGAGGTAAAATATTGTTTAATAGAGTCATATTTTGTATGGTGACTACCCCAAAGTCAGCTGTGGTTCTGGTCCAAGTAACAGTGGTAGCAGGTCCACCAGTAGAGATACAGGTGAGGGTGAACTGAGGACTGGTTTCATTCAGAGCAGAGTGCAGAGTGAATGATATATTGACAGGTATTTTGACATCACCTGAAAAAATACAAACCGAAGTTTTCACTACACTGTATAACAATACCTCTACTGTTGTACAGCCCAACATAGAGAGTGTGTTCTGTCATTGTGTCATCCTCTACCACACAGTGATATATCCCCTCAGATGGAGGATCAGTAGCAGTGTTCCTCAACAGTCTCACAACCATAGGACCTCTAGTTCTAACAAATCCTGGAACATCATCACTACCTATACCATCTCTTCCAGAATGATAATAACAGGACGGTTAGTATTACAGATCAGGGCAATGTTCTCAGTGGATCCAATATCACTGATTATCACAAAACCATGGTTAGGAACAATGACATCTGATTCATTTAAACTGATATACACATCTACGAATGGGAATATTGGTCACAATTGATCACTGTAGGTAAACTACATGTCCCATTCACTACATAAATTACATATATATATATTAATGCAGGTAAGAAAAGATGCAATATAGATTGTTTCAAATCAAACCACATTATACTCACTTGGTTTTGTTACTGCCATAATTGCTGGACTGAATTCTCCAGTACCAGCACTGTTCACTGCTGCTACTTTGATGGAATAGGTAGTGAATGGCATCAGATTTGAGATAGTAACTTGTTCTCCCTTGGCAGTAATTGTATTGCTACTTCCCAGTGCCTCATACTGCACTAAATAGAGTATTATGTTTCCATTGTGATGAGTGCAGTTTACTGGCTTCCATTGGACTTCAATCATGGTACCAAACACTTTAGTTATGTTCACCAATGTGGGAGGAGCAGATGGAACTGAAATTGAAAAAGGTAGCTGTAGCTAATCTGTCAATATAGATTGAATTGTGATAATGCACATTATCAAAAAAATAACTGAATGGATCTGTAATGTAACCAACATAAGCTTGTAAGTTATCAGATACTAACCAGCTGGGAGTGTGGTGGCTGTGACACTATCTTGTGCAGTTTTTCCATCATTCAGTATTGCAGTCACAGTGATGGAGTACTCAGTACCCTTGTGAAGACTACCCAGTGTATACATTGTCTCACTAGCACTAATGCCACTGATGTCATTAGAGTCAGTGAAACACTGAGTGTTGTTAGTGTTGGAGTAGGAGATGGAGTAGGTAGACACAGTTTTACTAGTTAACTGAAAATTAATTAATACCAGTATAGAGAGTAGTGGCATGGTTGAGAGTGACAGTCACCACAGGTACAGGAACTGAGTCAATGAAAAGGAGATATGATATACTGGGGAACTCAGTATCAGAGAGTTGGTAGACTCTCTATGTAGGGATGGCACCAACACACCCATTTAGTCTTAACAAAAAATTACTGTCTTTCTTCAACAGTCTACCTCAAAAATCGACACTCACATTTATTTTGGATTCCTTTCTCTCCAGTGCATGATTCTTAAGCTTGGCCAACAGAATTGTCGTAGGATAGCTCTTGAATTAGATTTAGAATGACAAGGATTTACTAGCACTTCTGTATAGTTAGAGGCCATTTCTAATGTGACTTAGCTATTAAAAAATGGCACCTGCATAAATGAACTGCAGAAAGGCAACACAGCACTACCATTCCTACATCTCTCAACTTTTATTAAAATATTTTTACCCTTGTAATGGTTTGTGAAGATGATATATTCTTCACAATTGATAAAATAATCCTTGATAGGTTTATCATATCACAAGTCACTTACTTTGAACCAGCACATTTCTTTCCTCACTTGTAGTCTTTCTCAGATCAATAGATGGTATGTTGATGACAGCCTGGCAGGTGTACAGAGATCCATGTGAGGTATGTAGAGGACTGAATGTCAGAGTCCTCATACTCATGACTCCACTGTGAGTAGTGTCTCCCAACATCACACCATTCCCACTGCCTCCACTCCACTGTACTGTGGGTTTAACTATAAGAAACTTTTTTACTTTCACAGTACATGTCAATATGAGATCATTTCCAGCTGTGCCACTGTACATACCAGTAATAGTCACAATTGGATTTGGAAGATCTGCAAGAGAGTGAAAATATCAACAATATTTATTTTACTCCAAAAATTCAATACCATGAACAAGAAGATCTGTATCAGTAGCAGAAGTCCATGAACATATGTACTCATATGGACCAACATAGAGAGAGACATTAGCTGTGATATGGCCACTATCTAAGGTGGTAATAGGTGAGTAGGTGAGGGAGGCTGTGTAGTTGTCTCCACTACCACTGACACCAGAGATTGCAATGCGAGTGTCATTAACTATGACATCATTTCCTCTGGACCAAGTGACATTCAATGTTGCTTTCACTCTCATAGATCTGAGTGAAATATCGACACTTAATGTAAATTTAGTGCCAGCATACACGGTATCTGTATGACTTCTTCTGATTTCCACATTATGCTGCGGTACTATAGAAAAGAATTGTGTACTAATAATAATAGTCATGGGATATGACATTACACTCACTCAGAAGAAGTCACTCACTTGGACTATGAACTATGACATATGCAAAAGCCTCGTCAGTTTTTTCATTAATAAGTGTTGTATTGATGGTAGCCCGGCAGAAATAATCCCCTTCATGTGATCTACAGAGAGGACTGAATGTCAGGGTTCTCATACTCATGACTCCACTGTGAGTAGTGTCTCCCACCATCACACCATTCCCACTGCCCACACTGCCTCCACTCCACTGTACTGTGGGCTCAACTGTAAGATACTCTACTACTGTCACATTACATGTCAATATCAGATCATTTCCAGCTGTACCACTGAGCATATCACTAATAGTCACAATTGGATTTGGAAGATCTGCAAGAGAGAGAAATATCAACAACATTTATTTTACTCCAAAAAAATCAATACCATGAACAAGAAGATCTGTATCAGTAGCAGAAGTCCATGAACACATGGACTCATATGGACTAACATAGAGAGAGATAGTAGCTGTGATACGGCCACTATCTGAGATGGTAATAGGTGAGTAGGTGTGGGAGGCTGTGTAGTTGCCTCCACTACCACTGACAGCAGAGACTGCAATGCGAGTGTCATTAACTATGACATCATTTCCTCTGGACCAAGTGACATTCAATGTTGCTTTCACTCTCATAGATCTGAGTGAAATATCGACACTTAATGTAAATTTAGTTCCAGCATACACGGTATCTGCATGACTTCTTCTGATTTCCACATTATGCTGCGGTACTATAAAAAAGAATTGTGTATCATTAATAATAGTCATGTGATATGACATCATACTCTCACTCAGAAGAAGTCACTCACTTGGACTATGAACTATGACATATGCAAAAGCCTCGTCACTTTTTTCTTCATTAATAAGTGTTGTATTGATGGTAGCCCGGCAGATATAATCCCCTTCATGTGATGTACAGAGAGGACTGAATGTCAGTGTCCTCATACTCATGACTCCACTGTGAGTAGTGTCTCCCACCATCACACCATTCCCACTGCCCACACTGCCTCCACTCCACTGTACTGTAGGCTCAACTATAAGATACTCTACTACTGTCGCAATACATGTCAAATTGAAATCCTCTCCACCTGTGCGATCAATAACTGGAGGACCTCCTATATTTACAACAGGTGTTGGGAGATCTGTATATATAAGTTAAATAAGCCTTAATAGCAAAGAAATAATGATATATCTACTCACCTTCAACTGTGACCATTACTATATTGGTCACTTTTTTTACATTCATGTATGTGGACTCATCAGATGGACTGACATTGGCAGTGATCTGACCACTATCTGAGGTTGTAATGGGTGAGAAGGTGAGGGAGGCTGTGTAGCTGTCTCCACTACGACGGACAGAAGAGACTGTAATGCGAGTGTCACTGTCTATGACATCACTCCCTCTCCTCCAAGTAATATCCAGTGATATATCTCCATTCACTCCACTCAAAGAGATGTCAGCAGTCAACACAAACTCAGTCCCAGCATATACAGGACCACTGCGACTTTTGCTGATGGTCACATTAGCCTGAGCTGAAAAGTATTTGTAGTCTATGAATTATCTTCAAATCTTTCAAGTTTTCTTACCCTCTATATATACGTATCAACACTGACATGAACACTATCAAGAGATGCATCAACATGTACCTTGTCTCGCTTGACTGATACCCGTCCAGATGAAAATGAACACCAACCACACAACGATCATAGTCAGCTACAATCATGCAGCTATACCCACCTTTAACAAGGACGAACACTTGCAATGCACTCAAAAAGTCAGATTTATACACAGGTGAAACACTTCGAAGTTTTTTTTGAGAGTTGTATCACTGTGAGCCTCTTCGGCGGCCTCCCACTCTAATTAGATGTTTGCGCATATTTGCTATGTCAGACCCGCCCCCTAGTGCGCGTGCGCATTCGCTAACGCTATTGAGCGTGAGCGAGAAATTTTCTTCTGAGTACAGTATCCATAATACTCTTGTACATGCATTTGGAAAGTTTCTGATTTGTATTAAAAACCCGAAAGAAAAGACCTCGGGATAGACGACGGGTCGATGTAGTCGATCAGCTCTTTCTATCTCTCCTCCGTGACTGCACATCACACTACCTACCGTTCACCGATCGCTGACTTACTGTTGGACTGCTGGACTGGGTAGCAACAGAAATATTCTGCGACATACCTTGATCACCATGCAGGGATAAAATATCCTGACGTGGGATATACTAAGGATATACCAGTGGCAGATCTAGGATTTTGCAAAGGGGGTAGCATGTTGCGCGAGTTTTGAAGCCCCACCCAGTTAATTATGCACGAGGACCAGCGTGCGTACTCGTAACCATAGTGACGTAAGGGTCTAGTACGTCTGTAAAAATACCTACCTCGCGCGCGAAGAATGCAAAATCGACAGTAAGTCCAGCTGAGCGCGTTTGTGAGATGTGAGCAGTTGCAGCAAAAAGGGGGTTCAGTGGAAACCTCTGAAACCCCCTAGATCCGCCACTGCTATCCGCCGGATAAAATATACGGGGGATAAAAAAATATGAAAGCCTAATAGTTATCTTTTTCTACCAGTAAAGTAGAAGCTTGTCTGGGCTATGGGGCCATGGGATGCCTTTTTAGATAAGGAGATAGAAAAGGCAGATGCCTAAGTGAGGACAACAGTTTTTCGCTGATGCAATGATCAACAGTAGGTATCGCGAGTGCTGATCGGCACAAGATGTGGTCCGTTCATCCTTTACTCACACGGAGGGAGGCGTGGCGGCACCCGACCACTTTTTTGTGGGTTTCTGCTGCGTCTCCTGCCATCGCAGTCTCCGAGATTTGCGCATGGCTCTCTGTGATTTGCGCATGGCTCTCTGAGGTCGAGGTAGCCACGCCAAATACGAGTCAAATGAAGATATATATAGTTCCCAGTCCACAAATTATGCACGCATGCGCATTTCAAGTGTGATGTACCATGACAATAATGAACAAACAGACAAAAATAATGAAGTTATATATACTGGCCATAATATTAATCATACAAACAGTTTAAAAGACTAATAGTCAATCCTAGTAAATCAATATCAATGACGACAGCATATTAATTCCTGTAGACAAATAAATGAGTGGCAAACTGCTTATATGTTCACAATGAAGTTAGATGACATAGGCCCATATCAACTTCAGTTTACAGTAGTGTAGAATAAGAAAGATGGGGGTAGGATACTATAGGGTATGTACATACACCACTGACTATGATTACACAGCAAAGGGCCCCAGTCCCCCTTGCCCCATTGGTTCCTATGCAACTATACAACCATCACTCACATTATACTTTCAACAATACCTGAACATGTTGATTCTTCTTCTGACCATATTCCTTCATTGCATATTCTGACATCAGTTCCCACTAGTTCAAGCCCATCCTCACAGTTGTACATTGCTCTGACTCCATCACTCACCACAGTGCCACCAGGAGGATCAGTCAGCTCGGGACATGTATCTGCATGCATTTAAAAGAACAATTTAATCATGGTACATAGAAAGTGACTGTGTATAATATTTGATGACCAATTTTCTATCTGTTGCCATATTGACATATATTTGTGCACAATTACGTGCAACAGGGAAGACCTGGGAACCGAGGCTATCCAATTACTCAGGCCTCTTTCTATACATGACCTTGACCCACACTAAAGTAGTAATGCAGCACAGACCATAGCGAGGTATTTATTCTTCATGCAATGAAATTCATCACTATAACTTCAGTATATACTCAAAGACATTGTAATGTGTTTGAACTCACCATCCACACAGCGTGGCTCAGTTCCCGACCATTGTGCATTCTGATTGTCCCTCTCAGTCTTCCACTCACATTCAGGGTGTGGATGTATCGAGGTAAAATATTGTTTAATAGAGTCATATTTTGTATGGTGACTACCCCAAAGTCAGCTGTGGTTCTGGTCCAAGTAACAGTGGTAGCAGGTCCACCAGTAGAGATACAGGTGAGGGTGAACTGAGGACTGGTTTCATTCAGAGCAGAGTGCAGAGTGAATGATATATTGACAGGTATTTTGACATCACCTGAAAAAATACAAACCGAAGTTTTCACTACACTGTATAACAATACCTCTACTGTTGTACAGCCCAACATAGAGAGTGTGTTCTGTCATTGTGTCATCATCCTCTGGTCCATCCCAAGTAGCCGGTAGCCTTGTTCACAGGAGTAATTGGCTACTGATCCCTCAGTTGTGCCTTCTAGTGTCACATACCCATTAGCAGGACTGGAGAGGTTGCTACATACAGGAGTGTATGTGTGTATTGCAAGTGTAAGAAAAAGGTACATACGCACCATAGTAGACAACTTCGTTTGTTTGGGGGTGCTTAGACAATGCTTTGCATATACACATATGCATGTGTATGCATATGTGTATATGCATACACATTAACAAATTTTGTAGTAAACAGTCCAGTATATTGCCATGTGGCATTACACTTCCTGAGAAACATAACTTACCATCCATTTGCCCCTCAACTCCAGCCAGCTGCAGATCCTCAGCCAAGGACTGAAATCAATTGACTAGGGTACAAGTCATCACTGTACAGTTTTTGCTTACGTGCATCCCAGACACCTACAACATATTCCTTCACTAAGCTAAGTAAATCATCAAAATTGTATTCCCAAAGCTCACTTCTCAATACATATGTTGTTTTCTTTATACTATTAAGCTTGTTAAAATTTACATATGTGTTGCCTATAAGCTCCCGAAGCTTCTCCAGACAAATGACTATAATACTGTTATGGGCTGAACACTCCCACAACAAGTAAACTACACTCTCACACACTTAGCACCACACAATGCACACATAAATGAACATAAATGCATGTATGAATGAACTGTTTGTCATTGTGGGCACTGTAAACAGTTTGTTTCCTGTATTTTTGTACACAGTCTTAAGTCTTCTCATTGTACAATAAATATAGGTTAGATCATGAGGTGGTATCTCATTTCCTACGATACCGACAACAACTGCTCTAACCGGTTTAGACTTACCGCAAGTATGCCATTAAGGACTTTTGATATCACTGTTACCATAGCAGTAACCACTAAAGGCAGGCCTAGGTATCTATCATGGGGAGGTCTATATTAGCAGGTATTATGTAAAGCATCACCCCAATCTGCTATTTTATGACCATGGTGATAGACTGATCTTGTGTACACTGCAATGTTTGCCTTAAGAATAACCTGTTTACACACTGACTTTTGCTTTGAAATAGCTCAGGGCTGTGTATTTACTTGAGGTAGTAAGAAACACAATAATCCATAAACAATATCCACCACATGCATAAAGTATATGGAGATTGTTATTACACTGGATGACTCACGGGCATGCAGTGTTAACATAAAGTAAATGTGTTTGTGTCAGTGAATTGTATACACTTATATTAACTCAGCTGGATAAACATAAAGAAAGAAAATGTGTTTGTTTCTGTGCAATCTCTACACACATACTCTGAACTAACTTGGCAGCTTGTTTGAAAACCTGTTCTTCTCAACATTGTACTGTGCCTTAGTTTCCAAGTGAGATGCCTTGACTTCTGAGCTGACATGCTCTAAAATCTAAATGTGAGAGGGGAGAGGGAGGGAGAAAGAGAGGGAGGGAGACAGATCACAAAAGTATAACATTGGAGGGAGGGAGGGAGGGAGTAAGAACAAAATAGAGTGAATATGAAGTTTCCATAATTAATAGCTAAAGATCAAAGATGGTGCATTTTGTGAACTATTTATGATACTTCAAACTGTTTCTCGAAGCCAGTGATAGTTTCCCCAGTGACATTTCTTTTCATCTGGTTGATACTGATCCTGATGTCTGCGGCTGCTATGTCAGTCTCCCCACACAACACAAGCTCACTCATAGCATCATGGAAGAATTTATACTGAGCCTGTAGACAGTGAATTTGTCAACTCTATCAGCAATGCAGCAGAACTCTATTTAATTCCAAAGTTAGCTACCTGTGTTTGGAACATTGTCGTCTCATGCCCTTCAGTAGATACTCAGAGTTCCCTCTCTCTTCATCTGTTGCATCACACGGTCCAGGAGGATAAAGGTACCAGTACGACCCACCCCAGCACTGCAGTGTACTAGCAGGGTCTGGTCCAGGGACACTGGGTGCTCCTTACGCACACGTCGAATGAAGGAGATGAGGGACATGGCATTCTGAGGTAGACCATGGTCAGGCCAGGCAGTGTAGTGCATGTGAGTGACTGTCAACTCTCTACCTGAGTCAGAGGTCTCTAGATTTGCACATGCAGCCTCAACTAAATTCTCAAAAGATTGGTTTAGATACTATGTGGTGTGTTAACTGACAATACAGTTTCTAATCCAAAAATGCATACTATTTGCATACAAAGACATAGAGCAGATATGATCTATACAATGTACATAGTACATGTCATGTCAACACACAAAAGAGCAATCGTAGTAATATTGTGTACATTATGCTGTCAGTGTACTTGTTCATACACTACATCTCCGTCAGTAGGTCGTGGAGGAGGAGGGGCGGAGGGAGGAACATGTGATATAGCTGTGTCAATAGTGACTACTTCATACTGAGCATCACTTCCTTCACAAATTGTCTTCAATACAGGATTATGTGTCTTGCTAAAAGTACGTATGTTGTCAGGATTTCTGTACAAAGATTAGAGAAGTAACTAACTCTAATGGTTGAAGGTGCTATAGCCCTTCAAAAGCTCATTCTCTAATATACAGACCACGTAAATGACTTACTCATAGACTACTTCTCCTGAGAACTTGGATAGCTCATAGGCCTCATTAGTACTGGCTGGAATGTCTGCTGCTTTTACTAGATCTCTGGAAAATATATCAATTGTCAAGGCAGAGAACACTTATAGAATGCTGTGCTATTGATAGCTGGTGGTTCTGTTTTCTAGATACCTTCATATATAATAGAGCAACAGTCACAATATTGCTTTAACATACTTGTTCTTCACCCCAGTGAGGTGCCACCCTCCACGATTCCTCAATAGTAAAACTACCACAATCATCACTGCCATAATAGCCAGCACAGTAACTGCCCCCGACATTCCTCCTACAATAGCTGCTGTGTTGTCTTCATCAGAGGACACTATATCAGTAGCACAATGATTATGATGACAATTACTATTGCCAGAAGAACAGTACAAATCACTCCTACTACTGGAGCAGCTATTGACTGATTACATTGAGAGCCACTTCCTACATTAAATATATCATCGAACTAATATAATGAGCAGATATGTACTCTATACCTGGAGGTGAATACACTGAAGATAATTCGGCAATTTCTCCCTTGCCTACTGAAGTACTGGCTGAGACCTGTACTATGTATGTCTCTCCAGACAGCAGATCACTTATCTCTACTCTAGTTATATTGTGAGGTACATTGATACTCATAATGTCTTCACTATTGGAGGTAGGCCAGTAGTTGACTGTGTAGTAGATGATATGTCCTCTTGCCTCCACTAGACTGAGAGCAGTCCAGCTCACTATCATATGTGTAGCATTCACTCTCTCCACACTTAGATCTCTTGGAGCGCTCGGAACTGTAATATTTAAAACTTTGTAATGTTAAAAACAAAATTGTAATACTTACCATCTTCTTCAGCATAGATTATTTTGCTGACATTAGGTCCATTACCTCTTCCATTAGTAGCAAACACAGTCACATTGTAAGGAATTCCTTTCACTTAAGGAGATGAGAATGAACCTTAACACATTGCATGCTATAGCTAGTTACACAATCTTCACATATCATACCAAGAGTCTTGGTCAACATTGTGTATCTGTGTATATCCAGTACAACAGTTCTACTCAGTTCAGTGCCAGTACTGATGTCAGTGATAGTGACAGTGTAGTTCAGAGTATAGTAATTTGGCTCTGCTGGTTCTTCCCATGAGATCTTCAGTTTCCTCTCCATCACACTCACCACCACTAAACCTTGTACTGGGCCAGGGACTGATTAAAAAAAAATGAATAGGCATAAAAATAAGTAGAACAGTACAACAAACTTCCCTCTGGCAGTGACTGGTCTAACCACAATACTTGGAAGGTGTTCAGACAATGCCTGAATGCTGACAGTGTACACACGTTGGGTAGTAGTCAGTTCAGTAAAAGTGGCAGAGAGATCATTGGAAGTTCTGTTTATAATTGTCACATTATGATTTGGATGATGGTAATAGACAAGATATCCAGTGACTGCATCTCCTCCAATAGGACTTGACCAGAATACACTTATGGTAGAACTTCCCTCACTAGTAGTGACAGTCAAATCCATGGGAGGGTTGGCAGCTGTACGGAACACAGTAGAGAAGATCCATCTTTTATTTTGTTAAGATCTAATACCTTTGATATAAAGCTGTGCTGAATCTGATGTTTTGCCATTACCCACAGTACATGTGTACAGTCCTCTCTGTCTTCCATTTACATTCACGGTGTGATTGTAACGACTTAAAGTATTGTTTAATAGAGTCACATTTTGTATAGTGACTACCCCAAAGTCAGCTCTGGTTCTGGTCCAAGTGACAGTGGTAGCAGGTCCACCAGTGGAGATACAGGTGAGGGTGAACTGAGGACTGGCTTCATTCAGAGCAGAGTGCAGAGAGAATGATATATTGCCACGTATTCTGACATCACCTGAAAAAATACAAACAGAAGTTTTCACTACACATTATTAAAAGCGTAACACTACCTCTACTGTTGTATAGTCCAACATAGAGAGTGTGTTCTGTCATTGTGTCATCCTCTACCACACAGTGATATATCCCCTCAGATGGAGGATCAGTAGCAGTGTTCCTCAACAGTCTCACAACCATAGGACCTCTAGTTCTAACAAATCCTGGAACAACATCACTACCTATACAACCAACTTTGGTCCCACTTGGTCCATACCAGTTTCCTCCAGAATGACGTGTATTGTTAATAGCAGGACGGTTAGTATTACAGATCAGGGCAGTGTTCTCAGTGGATCCAATATCACTGATCATCACAAGACCATGGTTAGGAGCAATGACATCTGATTCATTTAAACTGATATACACATCTACAAATGAGAATATTGGTGACAATTGACCACTGTAGGTAAAGTACATGTCCCAATCACTACATAAACTACATATATATTAATGCAGGTAAGAAAAGATGCAATATAGAATGTTTAAAACTAAACCACCTTATACTTACTTGGTTTGGTTAATGCCATAACTGCTGGACTGAATTCTCCAGTACCAGCACTGTTTACTGCTGCTACTTTAATGGAATAGGTAGTGAATAACATCAGATTTGAGATAGTGATTTGCTCTCCCTTGGCAGTAATTGTATTGTTACTTCCCAGTGCCTCATACTGCACTAAATAGAGTATTATGTTTCCATTGCGATGAGTGCAGTTTACTGGCTTCCATTGGACTTCAATCATGGTACCAAATACTTTAGCTATGTTCACCAATGTGGGAGGAGCAGATGGAACTGAAATTGAAAAAGGTAACTGTAGTTAGTATATTTATGCTAAAAAATAACTAAATTGTACTGTAATGAACTTCAGCATGTAAGTTACCAGATACTAACCATCTGGGAGTGTGGTGGCTGTGAGGATGTCCTGTGCAGTCTCTCCATCACTCAGTATTGCAGTCACAGTGATGGAGAACTCAGTGGCCTCCTGCAGACCAGTCAGGTTGTACATTGTCTCACTAGCACTAACGTCACTGATGTCATTAGAGTCAGTGAAACACTGAGTGTTGTTAGTGTTGGAGTAGGAGATGGAGTAGGTAGACACAGTTTTACTAGTTAACTGAAATTCCCACTTGACTATCAATGAAGTGAATTGACTTGTAACATTGAAATAAAATATTCCTACAATAAATGTGTGTTAACATTTTTGATAATAATTTTGTATTGTATGTGTTGTATGAGAATATAACTTACTATTCACATTGATACTGATATCATCACTAGCATTAGCCTGATGGAAACTTCCACTGACACGGCCAGTACATGTGTATGTGCCAGTATCCTGGTAAGCTAGAGGACTGATGGTGAGACTGCCAGTGTAGGTACTGCCAGAGCCACTGGCAGGAGTGACTGAGTATCGTTCCTCTGGTATGTCCTGGAGACCACTCCATTCAGTCACAACCCTCTCACCGCTGTCCACATTAGGATCCAGTGTCGTAGTACATGTGAGAGTGAGACTAATACCAGTATACAGAGGAGGGGTGTGGCTGAGAGTGACAGTCACCTCAGGTACAGGAACTGAGTGAATGAAAAGGAGATATGATATACTGTGGAACTCAGTATCAGAGAGTTGGTAGACTCTCTATGTAGGGATGGCACCAACACACCCATTTAGTCTTAACAAAAATTACTGTCTTTCTTCAACAGTCTACCTCAAAAATCGACACTCACATTTATTTTGGATTCCTTTCTCTCC
This sequence comes from Theonella swinhoei, assembly GCA_963970385.1. Lineage (NCBI taxonomy): Eukaryota > Metazoa > Porifera > Demospongiae > Tetractinellida > Theonellidae > Theonella > Theonella swinhoei. The sequence continues at coordinate 2,832,313 of OZ019949.1, read as the reverse complement.
AGTGCATGATTCTTAAGCTTGGCCAACAGAATTGTCGTAGGATCGCTCTTGAATTAGATTTAGAATGACAAGGATTTACTAGCACTTCTGTATAGTTAGAGGCCTTTTCTAATGTGACTTAGCTATTAAACAATGGCACCTGCATAAATGAACTGCAGAAAGGCTCGCAACACAGCACTACCATTCCTACATCTCTCAACTTTTATTAAAATGTTTTTTACCCTTGTAATGGTTTGTGAAGATGATATATTCTTCACAATTGATAAAATAATCCTTGATAGGTTTATCATATCTCAAGTCACTTACTTTGAACCAGCACATTTCTTTCCTCACTTGTAGTCTTTCTCACATCAATAGATGTCATATTTATTTCACCCTGGCAAGTGTACAGAGATCCATGTGAGGTATGTAGAGGACTGAATGTCAGTGTCCTCATACTCATGACTCCACTGTGAGTAGTGTCTCCCACCATCACACCATTCCCACTGCCCACACTGCCTCCACTCCACTGTACTGTGGGTTCAACTATAAGAAACTTTTTTACTTTCACAGTGCATGTTAATATGAGAACAAGTTAATATGAGACTAATACCAGTATAGAGAGGAGGGGTGTGGCTGAGAGTGACAGTCACCACAGGTACAGGAACTGAGTCAATGAAAAAGAGATATGATATACTGTGGAACTCAGTATCAGAGAGTCAGTAGACCTTTTATGTAGGGATGGCACCAACACACTTATTTAACCTAAACAAAAAGTATGGTCACTTCGTGAAACGGTCTACCTCAAAAATCGACAAATACACTCTCCATCATTTATTTTGGATTCCTTTCTCTCTGGGGCATGATCCTTGGCCAACAGAATCATCTTAGGATCCCTCTTGAATGAGAATGACGATTATTTACTAGCACTTTTGTATAGTTAGACACCATTTCCTCATATTTTTCATGTGATTTAGCTATTAGACGATGGTGCCTGCATCAACGCACTACAGGAGGGCTCAGAACACAACATTGCCATTCCTATATTTTTAAACTCTTTAATGAAATGTTTTTACCCTTGTAATAGTTTGTGAAGATGATATATTCTTCACAATTGCTAATGTATTTATATATTAATCCTTTTTTTTTCATATCTCAAGTCACTTACTTTGAACCAGCACATTTCTTTCCTCACTTGTAGTCTTTCTCAGATCAATAGATGGTATGTTGATGTCAGCCTGGCAGGTGTACACAGATCCATGTGAGGTACGTAAAGGACTGAATGTCAGAGTCTTCATACTCATGACTCCACTGTGAGTAGTGTCTCCCACCATCACATTATTCCCACTGCCCACACTGCCTCCACTCCACTGTACTGTGGGCTCAACTGTAAGATACTCTACTACTGTCACATTACATGTCAATATCAGATCATTTCCAGCTGTACCACTGTGCACACCAGTAATAGTCACAATTGGATTTGGAAGATCTGCAAGAGAGTGAAAATATCAACAATATTTATTTTATTGCAAAAAAATTCAATACCATGAACAAGAAGTTCTGTATCAGTAGCAGAAGTCCATGAACACATGGACTCATATGGACCAACATAGAGAGAGACATTAGCTGTGATATGGCCACTATCTGAGGTGGTAATAGGTGAGTAGGTGAGGGAGGCTGTGTAGTTGCCTCCACTACCACTGACACCAGAGATTGCAATGCGAGTGTCATTAACTATGACATCATTTCCTCTGGACCAAGTGACATTCAATGTTGCTTTCACTCTCATAGATCTGAGTGAAATATCGACACTTAATGTAAATTTAGTGCCAGCATACACGGTATCTGCATGACTTCTGATTTCCACATTATGCTGCGGTACTATAGAAAAGAATTGTGTATCATTAATAATAGTCATGTGATATGACATCATACTCTCACTCAGAAGTCACTCACTTGGACTATGAACTCTGACATATGCAAAAGCCTCGTCAGTTTTTTCATTAATAAGTGATGTATTGATGGTAGCCTGGCAGAAATAATCCCCTTCATGTGATGTACAGATAGGACTGAATGTCAGTGTCATCATACTCATGACTCCACTGTGAGTAGTGTCTCCCACCATCACACCATTCCCACTGCCCACACTGCCTCCACTCCACTGTACTGTGGGCTCAACTATAAGATACTCTACTACTGTCACAATACATGTCAAATTGAAATCCTCTCCACCTGTGCGATCAATAACTAGAGGACCTCCTATATTTACAACAGGTGCTGGGAGATCTGTATATATAAGATAAAAAAAGCCTTAATAGCAAAGAAATAATGATATATCTACTCACCTTCAACTGTGACCATCACTGTATTGGTCACTGTTTTTACATTCATGTATGTGGACTCATCAGATGGACTGACATTAGCAGTGATCTGACCACTATCTGAGGTTGTAATAGGTGAGTAGGTGAGGGAGGCTGTGTAGCTGTCTCCACTACGACGGACAGAAGAGACTGAAATGCGAGTGTCACTGTCTATGACATCATTCCCTCTCCTCCAAGTAATATCCAGTGATATATTTCCATTCACTCCACTCAAAGAGATGTCAGCAGTCAACACAAACTCAGTCCCAGCATATACAGTACCACTGCGACTTTTGGTGATGGTCACATTAGGCTGAGCTGAAAAGAATTTGTAGTATTATCTTTAAACCTTTCAAGTTTTCTTACCCTCTATATATACGTATCAACACTGACATGAACACTATCAAGAGATGTATCAACATGTACCTTGTCTCGCTTGACTGATACCCGTCCAGATGAAAATGAACACCAACCACACAACGATCATAGTCAGCTACAGTCATGTAGCTATACCCACCTTTAACAAGGACGAACACTTGCAATGCACTCAAAAAGTCAGACTTATACACAGGTGAAACAATTCGAAGTTTTTTTGAGAGTTGTATCATTGTGAGCCTCTCTGGCGGCCTCCCACTCTAATTAGATGTTTGCGCATGTTGCTATGTCAGACACGCCCCCTAGTGCGCGTGCGCATTCGCTAACGCTATTGAGCGTGAGCGCTTTCTGAGTAGAGTATCCATAATACTCTTGTGCATGTATTTGGAAAGATTCTGATTTGTATTAAAAACCCGAAAGAAAAGACCTCGGTATAGACGACGGGTCGATGTAAGTCGATCAGCTCTTTCTATCAGTTCTTTCTATCTCTCCTCCGTGACTGCACATCACACTAGCTACCGTTCACCGAGCGCTGACTTACTGTTGGACTGCTGGACTGGGTAGCAACAGAAATATTCTGCAACATACCTTGATCACCATGCAGGGATAAAATATCCTGACGTGGGATATACTAAGGATATACCAGTGGCGGATCTAGGATTTTGCAAAGGGGGTATATAGCATGTCGCGCGAGTTTTGAAGCCCCACCCAGTTAATTATCCACGAGGACCTGCGTGCGTACTCGTAACCATAGTGACGTCAGCTTCTGTAAAAATATATACGTACGTGTAGCGTGCTAGCGCTAACGCACGCTCGCGCGCGAAGAACGCAAAATCGACAGTAAATCAGCTCAGCGCGTTTGTGAGATGTGAGCAGTTGCAGCAAAAAGGGGTTTCAGTGGAAACCTCTGATACCCCCTAGATCCGCTACTGCTATCCGCCGGATAAAATATACGGGGGATAAAAAAATATGAAAGCCTAATAGTTATCTTTTTCTACCAAGATGTGGTCCGTTCATCCTTTACTCACACGGAGGGAGGCGTGGCGGCACCCGATCACTTTTTGTGGATTTCTGCTGCGTCTAGATCTCCTGCCATCGCAGTCTCCGCGATTTGCGCATGGCTCTCGGAGGTCGAGGTAGCCACGCCAAACACGAGTCAAATGAAGATATATATAGTTTCCAGTCCACAAATTATGTATGCATGCGCATTTCAAGTGTGATGTACCATGACAATAATGAACAAACAAACAAAAGTAATGAAGTTATATATATTGGCCATAATATTAACCATACAAACAGTTTAAAAGACTAATAGTCACTCCTAATAAATCAATGTCAATGACGACAGCATATTAATTCCTGTAGACAAATAAACGAGCGGCAACTGCTTATATGTTCAAACCACCACACAAAAATGTTACAGTACAATGAAGTTAGATGACATAGGCCCATATTCACTTCAGTTTACAGTAGTGTAGAATAAGAAAAATGGGGGGTAGGCAGCATCATACTATAGGGTATGTACATACACCACTGACTAAGATTACACAGCAAAGGGCCCCAGTCCCCCTTGCCCCATTGGTTCCTATGCAACTATACAACCATCACTCACATTATACTTTCAACAATACCTGAACATGTTGGTTCTTCTTCTGACCACATTCCTTCATCACATATTCTGACATCAGTTCCACTAGTTCAAGCCCATCTTCACACCTGTACATTGCTGTGAGTCCATCACTCACCACAGTACCACTAGAAGAATCAGTCAGCTCAGGACATGTATCTGCATGCATTTAAAAGAACAATATAATTGTGGTTCATAGAAAGGGAGTGTGTATAATATTTGATGACCAATTTTCTATCTATTGCCATATTGACATATATTTGTGCACAATTATGCACAACAGGGAAGGCCTGGGAACCGAGGCTATCCAATTACTCAGGCCTCTTGACCTTGACCGACAATAAACTAGTAATACAGCACAGACCATAGCGAGGTATTGATTCTTCATGCAATAAAATTCATCATTATAACTTCAGTATATACTCAAAGACATTGTAATGTGTTTGAACTCACTATCCACACAGTGTGGCTCAGTTCCTGACCACTGCGCTTTCTGATGACAAGTCCTCTGGTCCCTCCCAAATAGCCAGTAGCCCTGTTCACAGGAGTAATTGGCTACTGATCCCTCAGTTGTGCCTTCTAGTGTCACATACCCATTAGCAGGACTGGAGAGGTTGCTAGATATAGGACCATATATGTGTATTTCAAGTGGAAGAAGAATGGTACATACGCACTGTAGTAGACAATTTTGTTTGTTTGGGGGTGCTTAGACAATGCTTTGCAAGCATACGCAAGTATGTCGCAGCTTTCACTCTAGGCAACACCCTCTAACTAGCTTAGCTCTGAAATATTTGGGAGTGCTTCAGCACCCCCAAGCAGCGACTTGTCTACGGCCTTGATACACTTTACAAGAACTGACCTCTTTCATATGCCTTTCCATACATAATATTGCTTTGGATAAGAAAAGGGTTGGGAATAATATGGAGGGACTATCTAAGACTATAGAATGCATTTATAATCACGAAGACATTGGCCTTCTAAGTCACTATACATACATGTTAGGTGGGCACATAATATCATTAGAGTGTCATCATGACAGCTTTCCACATGTGTCTACACACATGACACATTTACCAGTCTCGTGGGCCAGACTCTCTCCGTGTGAGAGTTTGGCCCGCGAGACTACACATTGACAACAAACAACAAAGCTTAAAGTTTGGAGCTACTATATAATACATGAAGTCAATAAACACACTGCACTATTAAACAGTCTTGGCACAGATTGCTCTGAGAAGTATAGTTTTGTAAAATTATGTGTATATGCATGCACATTAATATATTTTGTAGTAAACAGTCCAGTATATTGCCATGTGACATTACAGTTCCTGAGAAACATAACTTACCATCCATTTGCCTCTCAACTCCAGCCAGCTGCAGATCCTCAGCCAAGGACTGAAGTCAATTGACTGGGGCACAAGTCATCACCATACAGTTTTTGTTTACGTGCATCCCAGACACCTACAACATATTCCTTTACTAAGCTAAGTAAATGATCAAAATTGTATTCCCAAAGCTCACTTCTCAATACATATGTTGTTTTCTTTATACTATTAAGCTTGTTAAAATTTACGTATCTGTCGCCTAAAAGCTCCCGAAGCTTCTCCAGAAAAATGACTCTAATACTGGGCTGAACACTCCCACAACATATGAACTACACTCTCACACTTAGCACCACACAATGCACACATAAATGAACATAAATGCATGTATGAATGAACTGTTTGTCATTGTGGGCACTGTAAAGCATCTATTTTTGTACGCAGCCCTAAGTCTTCTCACTGTACAATAAATATAGGTTAGATCACGAGGTGGAGGTATCTCATTTCCTGCGATACCGACAACGACTGTTCTGATTTAGACTTACTTCAAGTATGCAATTAAGGACTTTTGATATCACTGTTACCATAGCAGTAACCACTAAAGACAGGCCTAGGTATCTATCATGGGGAGGTCTCTATTGGAAGGTACACGTATTATGTAAAGCATCACCCCAATCTGTTATTTTATGACTATGGTGATAGACTGATCCTGTGCACACTGCAATGTTTGCCTTAAGAATAATCTGTTTACACACTGACTTTTGCTTTGAAAGAGCTCAGGGCTGTGTATTTACTTGGGACAGTAAGAAACACAATAATCCATAAACAATATCCACCACATGCAAAAAGTATATGGAGATTGTTATTACACTGGATGACTCACGGGCATGCAGTGTTAACATAAAGTAAATGTGTTTGTGTCAGTGAATTGTATACACTCATACTATATACAGACTAACTCAGTGGCATGCTGGATAAACTTATATAAAGAAAATGTGTTTGTTTTAGTGCAATCTCTACACACATACTCTGAACTAACTTGGTATATAGCTTGTCTGAAAACCTGTTCTTCTCAACATTGTACTGTGCCTTAGCCTCCAAGTAAGATGCCTTGACTTCTGAGCTCACACACTCTAGAATCTAAAAGAGAGAGGGGAGAGGGTGGGAAGAAGAGAGGGAGGGAGAACGATCAAAAAAGAGTAAATACATAACGTTGAAGGGAGGGAGGAAGAACAAAATAGAGTGAATATGAAGTAAATTAATTGCTAAAGATCAGAGATGGTGCATTTTGTGAACTGTTTACAATACTTCAGTTTCTCAAAGCCAGTGATAGTTTCTCCAGTGATATTCCTCTTCATCTGGTTGATACTGATCCTGATGCCAACAGCTGCTATGTCTGTCTCCCCACACAACACAAGTTCACTCATAGCATCATGGATGAATATATACTGAGCCTATTGTCAGCAAATACAAGTGACCAATCGCACATGAATACTGCTACCTCTGTCTGGACCATCTTCACACGCTGTCCTCTCATGCCCTTCAGGATATTGTAGATACTCTCTCTTCATCTGCTGCATCACACGGTCCAGGAAGATAAAGGTACCAGTACGACCCACCCCAGCACTGCAGTGTACTAGCAGGGGCTGGTCCAGGGACACAGGGTGCTCCTTATGCACATGTCGAATGAAGGAGATGAGGGACATGGCATTCTGAGGTAGACCATGGTCAGGCCAGGCAGTGTAGTGCATGTGAGTGACTGTCAACTCTCTATCTGAGTCAGAGGTCTGTAGGATTTGCACATGCAACCTCAACTAAGTTCTCAAAAGATCGGGTTAGATACTATGTGGTGTGTTACAATTTCTAATCCAAGAAATGCATACCATATTTTGCATACAAAGACATGGAACAGATATGATCTATACAATGTACACTGTACATGTCATGTCGACACACACAAGAGCAATCGTAGTAATATTGTGCACATTGTCTTGTCAGTGTACTTGTTCATACACTACATCTCCATCAGTAGATTGTGGAGGAGGAGGGACGGAGGGAGGAACATGTGATGTAGCTGTGCCTACAGTGACTACTTCATACTGAGCATCACCACAGCCATCAGTTGTCATCAATACAGGATTATGTTTCTTGCTAAAACTACGTATATTGTCGGGATTTCTGTACAAAAATTAGAGAAGTAACTAACTCTGATGGTTGAAGGTGCTGTGTAGTGCAAAGTAGCCCTTCAAAAGCTCATTCTCTAATATATACACAACAACTAAAGGACTTACTCATAGGCTGCTTCTCCTGAGAACTTGGATAGCTCATAGGCCTCATTAGTACTGGCTGGAATGTCTGCTGCTTTTACTGGACCTCTGAAATAAATATATAAATTAACAAGGCAGAGAACACTCATAAAATGCTCTGCTATTGCTGGTGTTCTGTTCTGCCTTCATGTATAATAGAGCAACAGTCACAATAAGGCTTTTACATACTTGTTTTTCATCCCAGTGAGGTGTGACCCTCCGCAATTTCTCACTAGTAAAACTACCACAATCATCACTGCCATAATAGCCAGCACAGTAACTACCCCCAACACTCCTCCTACAATAGCTGCTGTGTTGTCTCCATCAGAGGACACTGTATCCAATTTACATACATGCTGAAAAAATTCAACATGCCACTCCAAAACACTAAGTTAAACACTCCACTCACCTGGAGGTGGCCTTGTTAAAGAGAGTTCCACACTTACAATTCCCTCTCCCACAAAAGTACTGGCTGAGACCTGTACTATATATGTCTCTCCAGACAGCAGATCACTTATCTCTAGTCTAGATATATTGTGAGGTACATTGATGCTTTTAATGTCTTCACTACTGGAGGCAGGCCAGTAGTTGACTGTGTAGTAGATGATGTGTCCTCTTGCCTCCACTAGACTGAGAGCAGTCCAGCTCACTATCATATGTGTACCATTCACTCTCTCCACAGTTAGATCTCTTGGAGCCCTCGGAACTGTAGTATTTAAAACCTTTGGATGTATACACACATAATGAAATGATTATGTAGACAAGATGCCATGTACTTACATTCTTCTTCAGCATAAGTAACTTTGCTGACATTGGATCCTTTGTCCCTCCCATTAGTAGCAAACACAGTCACATTATAAGGGACTCCTTTATCTGAAAATAGTCAGAATGATACAATGGGTACATTTCCTTATGCATCAGACATACCAAGAGGTTGAGAAAGTACTATAAACTGCTCTGTATCCAGTACCACAGTTCTGCTCAGTTCAGTGCCAGTACTGATGTCAGTGATAGTGACAGTGTAGTTCAGAGTATAGTCATTTGGCTCTGCTGGTTCTTCCCATGAGATGTTCAGTTTCCTCTCCATCACACTCACCACCACTAAACCTTGTACTGGGGCAGGGACTGGTAGAATGTTAATATGGAGATATTCTAGCACACACACATACATATACACTCAAACAAACTAACCTCTGGCAGTGACTGGTCCAACCACAATACTTGGAAGGTGTTCAGACAATGCCTGAATGCTGACAGTGTACACACGTTGGGTAGTAGTCAGTTCAGTAAAAGTGGCAGAGAGATCATTGGAAGGTCTGTTTGTAATTGTCACATTATGATTTGGATGATGGTAATAGACAAGATATCCAGTGACTGCATCTCCTCCAATAGGACTTGACCAGAATACACTTATGGTAGAACTTCCCTCACTAGTAGTGACAGTCAAATCCATGGGAGGGTTGGCAACTGTAAAGAAAACAGTATTCACCATCATATATAACATGTTATAATTATATTATTTACCTTTTATACTGAGTTGTGTTGAATCTGATGACGGTTTACTGTTCTCTACAGTACATGTGTAGAGCCCTCCTAGTCTCCTAGTCACATTCAAAGTGTGGCTATATTCAGCAGATTGAGCATTATTCAACACAGTCATATTTCCTGTGGTGACTACTTCAGAATCAGGATTGGTCCAAATGACAGTGGTAGCAGGTCCACCAGTGGAGATACAGGTGAGTGTGAACCAAGGAGTGTCATCTTTGAGATCAGAATGAAGAGTGAAGGATAATTTGTCAGGTATTGCAATAGCTCCTGTCAAAGGAAGCATGTGGAAGTGTTTCACATACACACATACAAATAGTTATCAACTTACCACCTCCACTGTTGTACAGTCCAACATAGAGAGTGTGTTCTGTCATTGTGTCATCCTCTACCACACAGTGATATATCCCCTCAGATGGAGGATCAGTAGCAGTGTTCCTCAACAGTCTCACAACCATAGGACCTCTAGTTCTCACAAATCCTGGAACATCGTCACTACCTATACCACCAACTCCAGTCCCACTTGGTCCATACCAGTCTCCTCCAGAATGATGCTTGTCAATAACAGGGCGGTTAGTATTACAGATCAGGGCAGTGTTTTCAGTGGATCCAATATCACTTATCACCTCGTAACTATTGTTAGGCATAATAACATCATTTAGACTGAGATGCACATCTGCAAAAGAGGCAAAGTTGTTATTTTATTGAGCATTTGGTTAAAATTCAATCAATTTTACAATAATATTACTAGTGCCATTTCAGACTGCTTCATATTTACAGCCAAAATAATACTACATTCCTCAATCATGTTTACACTTACTTGGCAGTGTTACAGCCATTACAGGAGGGCTGAATTCTCCAGTACCAGCACAGTTCACTGCTGCCACTTTAATGGAATAGTTAGTAGATGACATGAGATTTGAGATAGTTGCTTGTTTTCCTACAGCAGTATGAGTCTTTGTATCTCCACTCTCCTGTGCCTCATACTGTAATAGATAGTATATTTTGTTTCCATTGTAATGGATGCAGTTCACTGGCTCCCACTGGACAGTAATGGCAGTACCAGTTACTTCAGATATGGTTACATGAGATGGAGGAGCAGATGGAACTACAATTGAATATTACAGCATGTGTCTCCAAGCTGATGTATATTTATCATTTATAATGCACAGTAGGTACAAGTAGCAACTAATAAAATGGCTTAATGATTACTAATGAGCTGTTAGCATATACTAACCATCTGGGAGTGTGGTAGCTGTGAGGCTGTCTACTGCAATCTCTCCATCACTCAGTATTGCAGTCACAGTGATGGAGTACTCAGTGGCCTCCTGCAGACCAGTCAGGTTGTACATTGTTTTACTAGTACTAATGTCACTGATGTCATTAGAGTCATTGAAACACTGAGTGTTGTTAGTGTTGGAGTAGGAGATGGAGTAGGTAGACACAGTTTTACTACTTAACTGAAATTTCCACATGACTATCAGTGAAGTAAATAGACTTGTAACATTGAAATAAAATATACCTACAATAAAAGTGTGTTAACATTTTTGATAATATGTATTGTATGTGTTGTATGAGAATATAACTTACTATTCACATTGATACTGATATCACTAGCATTAGCCTGATGGAAACTTCCACTGACAGTGCCAATACATGTGTATGTGCCAGTATCCTGGTGAGCTAGAGGACTGATGGTGAGACTGCCAGTGTAGGTACTGCCAGAGCCACTGGCAGCAGTGACTGAGTATCGTTCCTCTGGTATGTCCTGGAGACCACTCCATTCAGTCACAACCCTCTCACCACTGTCCACGTTAGGATCCAGTGTCACAGTACATGTGAGAGTGAGACTAATACCAGCATAAAGAGGAGGGGTGTGGCTGAGAGTGATACTCACCTCAGGTACAGGAACTAAGTGAATACGTAAGAGTTGTACACATGCTAAACATAATCTGGTGTATGTATCAAACAAGATAACTCACTCTTTACATTACATTGATACTGATATCATCACTAGCAGTTGCCTCAGTGATAGCATTAGTGACAGTGACAGTACATGTGTATGTGCCAGTATCCTGGTAAGCTAGAGGACTGATGGTGAGACTGCCAGTGTAGGTACTGCCAGAGCCACTGGCAGCAGTGACTGAGTATCGTTCCTCTGGTATGTCCTGGAGACCACTCCATTCAGTCACAACTCTCTCACCACTGCCCACATTAGGATCCAGTGTCACAGTACATGTGAGAGTGAGACTAATACCAGCATAAAGAGGAGGAGTGTGGCTGAGAGTGACAGTCACCTCAGGTACAGGAACTAAGAAAAAGGGATATGATATACTGTGGAACTCAGTATCAGAGAATTGGTAAGACTCTCTATGTAGGGATGACACCAACACACCCATTTAGCCTTAACAAAAATGACCGTCTTCTTCAAACGATCTATCTCAAAAATCGACAATACACTCACCATCATTAATTTTGGATTCCTTTCTCTCTGGTGCATGATCCTTGGCCAACTGAATCGTTGTAGGATCCCTCTTGAATGAGAATGACAAGGATTTACTAGCACTTTTGTATAGTTAGACGCCATTTCCTCATATTTTTCATGTGATTTAGCTATTAGACGATGGCGCCTGCATCAACGCACTACAGGAGGGCTCAGAACACAACACTGCCATTCCTACATTTTTAAACTCTTTAAGAAATGTTTTTACCCTTGTAATAGTTTGTGAAGATGATACATTCTTCACAATTGCTAAAGTATTTATATATTAATCCTCAATAGATTTTCATATCTCAAGTCACTTACTTTGAACCAGCACATTTCTTTCCTCACTTGTAGTCTTTCTCAGATCAATAGATGGTATATTGATGTCAGCCTGGCAGGTGTACTGAGATCCATCTGAGGTACGTAGAGGACTGAATGTCAGTGTCCTCATACTCATGACTCCACTGTGAGTAGTGTCTCCCACCATCACACCATTCCCACTGCCCACACTGTCTCCACTCCACTGTACTGTGGGCTCAACTGTAAGATACTCTACTACTGTCACATTACATGTCAATATCAGATCATTTCCAGCTGTACCACTGAGCATATCACTAATAGTCACAATTGGATTTGGAAGATCTGCAAGAGAGTGAAAATATTGACAATATTTATTTTACTCTAAAAATTCAATACCATGAACATGAAGATCTGTATCAGCAGCGGATGTCCATGAACACATGAACTCATATGGACTAACATAGAGAGAGATATTAGCTGTGATACGGCCACTATCTGAGATGGTAATAGGTGAGTAGGTGAGGGAGGCTGTGTAGTTGCCTCCACTACCACTGACAGCAGAGATTGCAGTGCGAGTGTCATTAACTATGACATCATTTCCTCTGGACCAAGTGACATTCAATGTTGCTTTCACTCTCATAGATCTGAGTGAAATATCGACACTTAATGTAAATTTAGTTCCAGCATACACGGTATCTGTGTGACTTCTGATTTCCACATTATGATGTGGTACTATAGAAAAGAATTGTGTATCATTAACAATAGTCATGTGATATGACATCATACTCTCACTCAGAAGAAGTCACTCACTTGGACTATGAACTATGACATATGCAAAAGCCAAGTCAGTTTTTTCATTAATAAGTGATGTATTGATGGTAGCCCGGCAGAAATAATCCCCTTCATGTGATGTACAGAGAGGACTGAATGTCAGAGTCCTCATACTCATGACTCCACTGTGAGTAGTTACTGTATCTCCCACCATCACACCATTCCCACTGCCCACACTGCCTCCACTCCACTGTACTGTAGGCTCAACTATAAGATACTCTACTACTGTCACAATACACGTCAAATTGAAATCCTCTCCACCTGTGCGATCAATAACTGGAGAACCTCCTATATTTACAACAGGTGCTGGGAGATCTGTATATATAAGATAAAAAAGCCTTAATAGCAAAGAAATAATGATATATCTACTCACCTTCAACTGTGACCATCACTGTATTGGTCACTGTTTTTACATTCATGTGTGTGAACTCATCAGATGGACTGACATGGGCAGTGATCTGACCACTATCTGAGGTTGTAATGGGTGAGAAGGTGAGGGAGGCTGTGTAGCTGTCTCCACTACGACGGACAGAAGACACAGTAATGCGAGTGTCACTGTCTGTGACATTATTCCCTCTCCTCCAAGTAATATCCAGTGATATATCTCCATTCACTCCACTCAAAGAGATGTCAGCAGTCAACGCAAACTCAGTCCCAGCATATACAGGGCCACTGCGACTTTTGGTGATGGTCACATTAGGCTGAGCTGAAAAGAATTTGTAGTCTATGAATTATCTTTAAATCTTTCAAGTTTTCTTACCCTCTATATATACGTATCAACACTGACATGAACACTATCAAGAGATGTATCAACATGTACCTTGTCTCGCTTGACTGATACCCGTCCAGATGAAAATGAACACCAACCACACGACAATCATAGTCAGCTACAACCATGTAGCTATACCCACCTTTAACAAGGACGAACACTTGCAATGCACTCAAAAAGTCAGACTTATACACAGGTGAAACAATTCGAAGTTTTTTTGAGAGTTGTATCATTGTGAGCCTCTCTGGCGGCCTCCCACTCTAATTAGATGTTTGCGCATGTTGCTATGTCAGACACGCCCCCTAGTGCGCGTGCGCATTCGCTAACGCTATTGAGCGTGAGCGCTTTCTGAGTAGAGTATCCATAATACTCTTGTGCATGTATTTGGAAAGTTTTTGATTTGTATTAAAAACCCGAAAGAAAAGACCTCGGTATAGACGACGGGTCGATGTAAGTCGATCAGCTCTTTCTATCTCTCCTCTGTGACTGCACATCACACTAGCTACCGTTCACTGAGCGCTGACTTACTGTTGGACTGCTGGACTGGGTAGCAACAGAAATATTCTGCGACATACCTTGATCACCATGCAGGGATAAAATATCCTGACGTGGGATATACTAAGGATATACCAGTGGCGGATCTAGGATTTTGCAAAGGGGGTAGCATGTTGCGCGAGTTTTGAAGCCCCACCCAGTTAATTATGCACGAGGACCTGCGTGCGTACTCGTAACCATAGTGACGTAAGCGTCTAGTACGTCTGTAAAAATACCTATAGCGTGCTAGCGCTAACGCACGCTCGCGCGCGAAGAACGCAAAATCGACAGTAAGTCAGCTGAGCGCGTTTGTGAGATGTGAACAGTTGCAGCAAAAAAGGGGTTTCAGTGGAAACCTCTGATACCCCCTAGATCCGCCACTGCTATCCGCCGGATAAAATATACGGGGGATAAAAAATATGAAAGCCTAATAGTTATCTTTTTCTACCAGTAAAGTAGAAGCTTGTCTGGGTTATGGGACCATGGGATACCTTTTAGATAAGGGGATAGAAAAGGCAGATGCCTAAGTGAGGACAACAGTTTTTCGCTGATGCAATGATCAACAGTGGGTATCGCGAGTGCTGATCGGCACAAGATGTGGTCCGTTCATCCTTATACTCACACGAAGGGAGACGTGGCGGCACCCGACCACTTTTTTGTGGGTTTCTGCTGCGTCTCCTGCCATCGCAGTCTCCGAGATTTGCGCATGGGTCTCTGAGGTCGAGGTAGCCACGCCAAACACGAATCAAATGAAGATATATATAGTTCCGAGTCCACAAATTAATGTACGCATGCGCATTTAAAGTGTGATGTACCATGACAATAATGAACAAACAGACAAAAGTAATGAAGTTATATATATTGGCCATAATATTAACCATACAAACAGTTTAAAAGACTAATAGTCACTCCTAGTAAAATCAATGTCAATGACGACAGCATATTAATTCCTGTAGACAAATACAAGAGCAGCAAACTGTTTATGTGTTCAAACCACCACACAAAAATGACAATGAAGTTAGAAGACATAGGCCCATATTCACTTCAGTAGAAAGATAAAGGTAGGCAGCATCATGCTGTAGCGTATGTAATACACCACCGACTATGATTACACAGCAAAGAGCCCCAGTCCCCCATGCTCATTGGCTCCTATCCAACTATCCAACCATCACTCACATTATACTTTCAACCATACCTGAGCATGTTGGTTCTTCTTCTGACCATATTCCTTCATCACATATTCTGACATCAGTTCCCACTAGTTCAAGCCCATTCTCACAGCTGTACATTGCTGTGAGTCCATCACTCACCACAGTACCACCAGGAGGATCAGTCAGATCAGGACATGTATCTGCATGCAATCATGTTACATAGCTGAGTGTGTATAATATTTGACGACCAATTTTCTATCTGTTGCCATATTGTGCACAATTATGTCTGGGAACTGAGGCTATCCAATTACTCAGGTCTCTTTTTATACATGACCTTGACCCACACTAAAGTAGTAATGCAGCACAGAGGTATTGATTCTTCATGCAATAAAAATTCATCATTATAACCAGTATATACTCAAAGAACACAGCATGGCTCTGTTCCTGACCATTGCGCAGTCTGAAGGCAAGTCCTCTGGTCAATCCCAAATAATCGGTAGCCCTGTTCACAGGAGTAATTGGCTACTGATCCCTCAGTTGTGCCTTCTAGTGTCACATACCCAATTAGCAGGATTGGAGAGGTTGCTACGTATAGGACTGTATGTGTGTATTGCAAGTGGAAGAAAAAGGTATATACATGCGCTTTACAAGAACTGACCTCTTTCATATGCCTTTCCATACATAATATTGCTTTGGATAAGAAAAGGGTTGGGAGTAAAGATGGAGATCGAGACTATCTAAGACTAGATAATGCATTTATAATCATCATGCTCTACTTAGCCTTCTAAGTCATTATACATACATGTTGAGGGGCACATAATATCATTAGAGTCTCATCCTGACATGCTTTTCACATGTGTCTACACACATGACACATTGACATTGACAAGGGTTGCCTTGAAAAGAGCAAATCGGCTGTGTGTGTGTGTGTGTGTGTGTGTGTGTGTGTGTGTGTGTGTGTGTGTGTGTGTGTGTGTGTGTGTGTGTGTGTGTGTGTGTGTGTGTGTGTGTGTGTGTGTGTGTGTGTGTGTGTGTGTGTGTGTGTGTGTGTGTGTGTGTGTGTGTGTGTGTGTGTTATGTAAAGCATCACCCCATCTGCTATTTTATGACCATGATGATAGACTGATCCTGTGTACACTGCAATGTTTGCTTTATTATTAGTCTGTTTACACACTAACTTTTGCTTTGAGAGAGCTCAGGGTCGATGGTCCGCAAATTGTTATTGCGAACAAAGTGAAATGTAGGGAGGGGTTACGCATGTTGTTATTGTTGCATGCAATTATCTCTAGTCTGCATACATGCATGAATTGTAATTCATCTTTGTGGTAGCGTGAACTCTGAACTCCAAACTATATGTTACATTGTTAGTCTGTCATTGTTTTGCATGCATAACTTCTAAATGGTTTTTAATATTTCCCCACATACATTAGTTGTTTATGGTCACATCATAATCAGTTGTTCACTGTGCACCACTTGGGTCATTACAATCTTGTTTCTTTACTTTTTGGCATTACCATCCCTACATCCTTCAACATTTTAATGAAATGTTTTTACACTTGTTTCACTAATTTTTCTTGGGTATATACTTAGCAGTGTCCACTTTGAATTCTGCTTCTTCGTGGATTGCTTTACCATCCCTACTTGCTTATTTTACATTCTACTTAATGTCGCAACAAGAATATTGTTATTGAAGTCATACTCAGAGAACTGAGAACAAGATACAACATACTGCCATTGATTGAGAGGAAATATTGTACATGAGAAAATATTGCTGGGAATAGACATAATCAGTAGTAGGACTTGACAAAGGAAATGTGGAAAGTACGAAAGCCATAATATAATAAAAATGTATAATGATGGATCATTATTACAAAAATACAACATGACATGAAGGAATTATTGATGAGATGACAGCTGGAAATACACGTGGCTTTCATGAGTTATGGATATATCTACGTATAGTGACAACATTTAGGGAAGTGCCACTGGAACACCCAGGGAAAAACACGGATATGAAATCCATAAGGGAAAACCTCAGGATGAACCCAAACAAAACATTTTCTGGATGTGTTGTTGAGGGTTTCAGTTGGTTATATACTGAAGATAGGTTCAGACAGAGGGAGATCTGTATGGCAGAGTGGGGAATATTAGAGGAAGGTGCACACAAACAGAGGTACTGTATATACACACATATATGCCCATAAGTCAGTTAGCACTGCTTACATACAACTAGATGAATGCTTGCAGCATTGTGGGCGAACCCACTTAGCCATAAGCTGAATATTGTGTGCACATGCACGACAACAACATTTGGTATTTGGTGATAATGCTGCATTATACAGAAATGTTTCTAGTGGTACAACTATGTGTACCTGCTCTGCTCACCCTATGACTCTATTATCTCACTTGATATGCTGTCAGATTTATGACTCAGACTACTGAGTGCAGGTAAGAAAAAGGTAAAATGCGTGGCTATGTTTGGTAGAATGCAAGATCTGGGAAGGTATTAAGTTTAGGGGAGAGAATTGAAGGGAAAAGAGAGAGAGTCACAGCTACATACAGTCTTATTGGCTTAGTGCACAAGGTACACAACTATTTCATTATGTACAATCCAACAACACTTGTATTGTAGCCAGATGTACCATGTAGATGGTGGTTAAGTGTGATTGGCCACCTACACATTGTAGTATAAAGTGATGTGCACTCTTGTTAACAACATGATACAGACTATGCAGTCTGTCGGTGAGTGACTCATCCAACCCCAAGTGTGCAACAGTGACACATCTCTAGCTGCACTATCCAGGGGACATGCAATGGCTACTTCACATCTGCACATTCTGTATCTGTGCTTTGCTCATAGCTTGAGTTTATATCATTGCTCAGCAAGGCATCCAGCTTGTCAACATAGTGAGTTTATGGTAGTTGCCAGAACACACTGTGTACATCATGCAGGGACTACAGTTGGCTTTGGCAACCACCACTACTAATTGGAATAAGCCACCTTTAAGACCCTCAGAGGATAATTCGATTACTTTACAATAGTGGGCCACTATCGCATTGTCTAAGGCGTGCATAACTTCTTGTATTTGGCTTATCAAAGGGTGCTTTCAATAAGCGAATGTCCAGGAGATATATATGTAAATTTAAATACAGTACGACCCACACTAATGTATCTGAAAATGATTATACTGAAACGGAGCAGAGTGTCATGAACTGGGATGAGACCACCTTCGTAAAAAGGACATTATTAGTACATGGCCGATGTATATTACCTGAGAGTTATTACCATTGTGAATTGGAGCAGTAGCGAAGGGCCTTCAGGACACACAAACTGGCGGGACTCTGTATTTATGAGAAAAGATAAAAGTGGATACCAAACTACAGTAAAACTGACGTACCTGAGAGTGATTGTACCGCCGAGGTGAAATAGTCGAACGAATGAAAGAGCGCAGCAAACTTGAGCGCAGAGAAATGTCAAAATGACAAGTAGACGAACAAAACAAAAGCAGCGCGGTGAAAAGAAGCACTTAGACTAGCAGCCTACGTAACCTATGCACGTGATTACATTAGTCGAGAGCTGCGCATATTATGTTTACGCAGGCGCGATCGCCTAATAGCGCATGAGTAATCACATCACAAATATGCAATCAACAAGGAAATGGCGTCCGACTATACGGAAGTGCTCGTAAATCTCTGTCGTTCTCGTGCGAGATGGATCCTACGACGATTCTGTTGGTCTAGGATCATGCACTGGAGAGAAAGGAATCGTTTTATGCTAAAATAAATGTGAGTGCGTTTGTCAATTTTGAGGTAGACCGTTTGAAGAAGAAGAAGAAGAAGATGATGAAAAATATTCAAAAACGGAGGTGTGGCAGTTTCCGTATGTCATTGTATCCGTGCATTTTACATACTTTGAGGGTCTTATATGATAGAGAAACACTCGTAGAGCCTTGTTACATGTCTGAAAAGGCTTATAACTGTAGCGTTCAGGAGTTATGAGCCGTTTCATCTGGTAAATGGGCGTGTCCGTGTCGGCGCCATCCCTACATAGAGAGTCTACCGACTCTCTGATAGAGCAACAATCACAATATTGATTTAACATACTTGTTTTTCACACCAGTAAGGTGCCACCCTCCACAATTCCTCAATAGTAAAACTACCACAATCATCACTGCCATAATAGCCAGCACAGTAACTGCCCCCAATACTCCTCCTACAATAGCTGCTGTGTTGTCTTCATCAGAGGACACTATATCAGTAGCACAATGATTATGATGACAATTACTATTGCCAGAAGAACAGCACAAATCACTCCAACTACTATTGACTGATTACGTTGAGAGCCACTTCCTACATTAAATATATCATCGAACTATTATTATGAGCAGATATGTACTCTATACCTGGAGGTGAATACACTGATGATGTGTTAGCACTTTGTCCCTTGCCTACTGAAGTACTGGCTGAGACCTGTACTATGTATGTCTCTCCAGACAGCAGATCACTTATCTCAACTGTAGTTATATTGTGAGGTACATTGATACTATTAATGTCTTCCCTATTGGAGGTAGGCCAGTAGTTGACTGTGTAGTAGATGATGTGTCCTCTTGCCTCCACTAGACTGAGAGCAGTCCAGCTCACTATCATATGTGTAGTAGCATTCACTCTCTCCACACTTAGATCTCTTGGAGGTCGTGGAACTGTAGTATTTAAAACTTTGTAATGTTAAAAGCAATATTGTAATACTTACCATCTTGTTCAGCATAGATTATTTTGCTGACATTAGGTCCATTGCCCCTTCCATTAGTAGCAAACACAGTCACATTATAAGGAATTCCTTTCACTTAAGGAGATGAGAATGAACCTTAACACATTGCATGCTATAGCTAGTTACACATATCTTCACATATCATACCAAGAGTCTTGGTCAATATTGTGTATCTGTGTACATCCAGTACCACAGTTCTACTCAGTTCAGTGCCAGTACTGATGTCAGTGATAGTGACAGTGTAGTTCAGGGTATAGTCATTTGGTTCTGCTGGTTCTTCCCATGAGATGTTAAGTTTCCTCTCCATCACACTCACCACCACTAAACCTTGTACTGGGCCAGGGACTGATTAAAAAAACAAATGAATAGGCATAAAAATAAGTAGAACAGTACAACAAACTTACCTCTGGCAGTGACTGATCCAACCACAATACTTGGAAGGTGTTCAGACAATGCCTGAATGCTGACAGTGTACACACGTTGGGTAGTAGTCAGTTCAGTAAAAGTGGCAGAGAGATCTTTGGAAGTTCTGTTTATAATTGTCACATTATGATTTGGATGATGGTAATAGACAAGATATCCAGTGACTGCATCTCCTCCAATAGGACTTGACCAGAATACACTTATGGTAGAACTTCCCTCACTAGTAGTGACAGTCAAATTCATGGGAGGGTTGGCAACTGTATTTAGAGAGCACAGTAATGAATATTCATCTAATTTGTTAAGTGATATTTCTATTACCTTTAATATATAACTGTGCTGAATTTGATGTTTTGCCATTACCCACAGTACATGTGTACAGTCCTCTCAGTCTTCCACTCGTATTCAGGGTGTGGATGTACCGAGGTAAAGTATTGTTTAATAGAGTCACATTTTGTATGGTGACTACCCCAAAGTCAGCTGTGATTCTGGTCCAAGTGACAGTGATAGCAGGTCTACCAGTGGAGATACAGGTGAGGGTAAACTGAGGACTGGTTTCATTCAAAGTAGAGTGCAGAGTGAATGATATATTGCCAGGTATTCTGATATCATCTGAAAAAATACAACAGAAGTTATCACTATATACACATTATTAAAAGGGTAACACTACCTCTACTGTTGTATAGTCCAACATAGAGAGTGTGTTCTGTCATTGTGTCGTCCTCTACCACACAGTGATATATCCCCTCAGATGGAGGATCAGTAGCAGTGTTCCTCAACAGTCTCACAACCATAGGACCTCTAGTTCTAACAAATCCTGGAACATCATCACTACCCATACCACCAACTCTGGTCCCACTAGGTCCATACCAGTCTCCTCCAGAATGACGTCTGTTAAAGTTGTTAATAACAGGACGGTTAGTATTACAGATCAGGGCAGTGTTGTCAGTGGATCCAATATCACTGATCATCACAAAACCATGGTTAGGAACGATGACATCTGATTCATTTAAACTGATATACACATCTACAAATGAGAATATCGGTGACAATTGACCACTGTAGGTAAAGTACATGTCCCAATCACTACATAAACTACATATATATTAATGCAGGTAAGAAAGGATGCAATATAAAATGTTTAAAACCACAATATCAGAGAGTTGGTAGACTCTCTATGTAGGGATGGCACCCATTTAGCCTTAACAAAAAGTACGGTCTTCTTTTTCAAATGGTCTACCTAAAATCGACAAATACACTCACTAGCATTTATTTTGAATTCCTCTCTCTCTGGTGCATGATACTTGGCCAACAGAATCATCGTATGATCAACATACACAGGCCAAGGCGATCAAGAGGGAATGAGAAAGACAAACTTCCATCCGGAGTCAAACTCAGGTCTAATGACCAGCAAACCAGTACACCAGACACTGAGCCACGATCACAAAAGTCTGTCCCCTCATTCCCCTTCACCTTGACCTGTGTATGTTGACATCTAACTTAATACATCTTTGCCAGGTCAACTAAGAATGTTATCAAAACTGATGTGAAAACTGTATATATGCATGTAATCGAGAGATGCATCCACATGTACCTCCTTCCACTTGACTGGTACCCATCCAGATGAAAATGAACATCAACCACACAACAATCATAGTCAGCTCCAATGTAGTTAGTTATATCCGCCTTTTTAAACAAGGATGAATACTTGCTTAACAAGTTACATTTATACACAGGTGAAACACTCTGCAGAAACCGAAGAGTTGTGTCATTGGTGCGAGCGTGAGCCTCTCCGGCGGCCGGCGGCTAATTAGATATTTGCGCATGTGCGAAGTCATCGCACGGCGCGTGCAAATCCACAAATCCAAGGGCAGGGTTTGAGTGGTTTACTTCAGTGGTGTACAAAAGGCAAGCTGGAGGTGTTATAGAAGCATCATAAGCATTTGGGTAGGGTTAGTGTAGGTAGTGATTTTGATGATGATTGGAAAGGGATGTGGAGAGTAAAGTAGAAGCTTGTCAGGGTCATGTGCCCATGGAATACCTTTTTAGATAAGGGGATAGAAAAGGCAGATATTGCCAAATGACTAAGTGAGGAAAACAGTTTTTCGCTGATGCAATTAGAATTTTGTATCGTCGGGCACTCAATGCTGATCGGCACAACAATCATAGTCAGCTACAATGTAGTTAGTTATATCCGCCTTTTTAAACAAGGATGAAGACTTGCTTAACAAGTTACATTTATACACAGGTGAAACACTGCAGAAACCGAAGTTTTTTTGGAGAGTTGTGTCATTGGGGCGAGCGTGAGCCTGCGGCCGGCGGCTAATTAGATATTTGCGCATGTGCGCACGGCGCGTGCGCGTGTTACAGAAGAGTTGAGGACTGTGTGTGATGGTCAGGCCAATATGGCGACGGTGTGCTCTCTACCTCCGCCTTGCGTGTTTATGGAGTCTCCGCTCGCTCACTGACCGGTAGATCTACCGTAACCGTTTGTCTGTTTTTTTTGTGTGACCTGTGCCCGTGTGCTCAAGAGACTTTGACGAAACTTCGACCTGGGGGATGGAGACAGAGCGAGGGCTCTATCCTCTATCAGTCTGATGCTGCTTGGATTATACTCGATTACCCGGGTCAGAGCGTGGGCTCTATCCTGTTTGGGTTATTCTTAACTCCCGGTTGAAGCTTATATGGACAAATAAATGTGTCTGTATTATGCTTGTTTAATGGATTCTGTGTCATTGTGTTTTGTGTATGCCGATGCCCTCTGGGTCGTGCTATAATGAACTTTGAACTTTGAATTCGAAACAATACAAAACTGAAGCAAACCAAAAAAAAACAATAAATAAATATGCGTACACAATTAAAGACAGAGAAAAGACAAAACAAAACCAGGGGCGTAACTAGCATGAGGCAGAGGAGGCATTTGCCTCCCCTGTTTTCGACCGATTTATTAGGCTCGCCGCGAGCGGGCGCAAGCGGCAGTTAGCTATAAGGCTAACAACCCGCGAGCGACAACGCGCAAGCAGCAGCTAACCACAAGCGAGAGCACAACTGGCAGCAAGAAGTTATAAAGGGTCGAACAGTGCGCACCGTACCGCTCACGCCCGGTCGTACGCGCATGCGCGAGAATGTAGGCTAATGAATAATTAATGAGCCTCCCCTAGGAATCAATTCTAGTTACGCACCTGAAAACTGAAGCAAAAACAAAAACAAACGTGCCCGTGCGGTATGAGCGTGAGCGAGAAATTCCGCTCCCTCTGTTGGTCATACGTATTGCGGAGGGAGAGCCTGAAAAGAAGGCTAATCTTTTTTCTCTCTACCAGCAGCTAAATTCAAGTTGCGTCAACTTTTATACAAATCCAAGGGCAGGGTTTGAGTGGTTTACTTCAGTGGTGTACAAAAGGCAAGCTGGAGGTGTTATAGAAGCATTTGGGTAGGGTAGTGATTAACCCTCGGCGCAGCAAGGGTTACGGTAGTTGTGTGTGTGCGTGTGTGTGTGTGTGTGTGTGTGTGTGTGTGTGTGTGTGTGTGTGTGTGTGTGTGTGTGTGTGTGTGTGTGTGTGTGTGTGTGTGTGTGTGTGTGTGTGTGTGTGTGTGTGTGTGTGTGTGTGTGTGTGTGTGTGTGTGTGTGTGTGTGTGTGTGTCTGTCTGTCTGTCTGTCTGTCTGTTAAATCAAATCTCACCTCTGGAGCGTCTTTTCGTCCTGAAAATACTGTCACGTACTCAGCGGGCAACGGAGGTCAAAAATTTTGTGGGGTTTTCTTTGAAACCGCTCCGTTCAAGAGTTATGGCGTGAAACGTAAGCGAAAGAGCCAATATGCTTACCCGCGATCAGGTATTCCTGTTCGACGTCAGCGAAACACCAGCGGTTACTGCATGAGGGAGTACAAGCATGCGTATTGCTCCGGTCAAAGCCTTCCAGCAGTGTACAGAGCCAACCTTGAGTGCTATCGCACGTGCCCTTGCCCATTATAGATTCGCCCACGCGTGGACGCCGAGGGTTCTGCACTTCAGTGAATTCATTTTGATGATGATTGGAAAGGGATGTGGAGAGTAAAGTAGAAGCTTGTCAGGGTCATGTGCCCATGGAATGCCTTTTTAGATAAGGGGATAGAAAAGACAGATATTGCCAAATGACTAAGTGAGGAAAACAGTTTTTCGCTGATGCAATTAGAATTTTGATCTACAGTATGTATCGTCGGGCACTCAACGCTGATCGGCACAAGATGTGGTCTGTTCATCCTTTACTCACATGAAACCATGCGCGTCCACATGATATACCTGGCATGTATGTAAACGCGCTACATCCCTCAATGGGGTGTTGAGGGGGGATTCCCTGTTAGTGGAGCGAGCCCCTGGAGGCGTGGCGGCGCTCCCTACCACATTTTTGTGAGTTTCTGCTACCTCTCCTGTCTTCACTGATTGCAGTCTGCGCATGGGTCGCCGAGGTCGAGGTAGCCACGCGCAAACGAAGTCAAATAGAGTCAACAAATTATGTACGCATGCATATTTCAAGTGTGACAATAATGAACAAAGAGACAAAACTATTGAAGCTGTATATATTGGCTAGGCTATAATATTGAATGTAGGGAGGGGTTACGCATATTGTTATTGTTGCATGCAATTATCCCTTGTCTGCATACATGATCATTTTTGTGGTAGCGTGAACTCTGAACTCCAAACCATTTCCTGCATACATAAGTTGTGTATGCATGGTCACATCATAAGCTGTGCACCACTCAATCTTATTTTTGGCACTATACCATCCCTACATCCTTCAATATTTGAATGAAATGTGTTTTACACTTCTTTCACTATTTTTTCCTACTTATTACTATAATAAATTTGTTATGTAAGTCATACTCAGAACTGAGAAACAACATACCGCTATTTGATGATTGTAAGGAAATATTATTGTCAGTGTATTCAGTAGTCAGACTTGACAAAGGAAGTGTGGAAAGTAATATTAGTGAGTTTTGCATCTTTTCTACTTTGAGTTTACCTAGAGCAAATTGCCAAAGGGCTGTTCAAACAACTGATTATGATATGACCATGCACATAATAATTAGATCACGAGGTGCTGTGGAGGTATCTCATTTCCTGCAATACCTACAACAAGTGTTCTAACTTACCACAAGTATGAACTTCAGAAGTCACTGTTACCATAGCAGTAACCACTAGAGGTGGTGGAGGGAGGTATCTATCAGGAAAAAAGGTTTTCTTCTCCATGAGAGAATATATATACATCCCACAAACAAAAAAGCACCAGAAGTTGGTTTGTGTTCACAGTATTTAGAAACACTACATTAAGTGTATAGAACATGCCTGTCACAACTTAGCTCGAAAAGAGCAAATTGGCTCTGTGTGTGTGTGTGTGTGTGTGTGTGTGTGTGTGTGTGTGTGTGTGTGTGTGTGTGTGTGTTGTGTAAAGAATCACTCCATCTGCTATTTTATGACCATGATGATAGACTGATCCTGTGTACACTGCAATAGTTGCCGTCTGTTTACACATTGCCTTTTGCTTTGAAATAGCTCGGGGCTGTGTATTTACTTGGGGTAGTAAGAAACACAATAATCCATAAACAATATCCACCACATGCAAAAGTGTATATATGGAGGATGTTATTATACTGGATGACTTAGGGGCATGCAGTGTTAACATAAAGCAAATATGTTTGTGTCAGTGAATTATATACACTCATACTATATACAGACTAACTCAGTGGCATGCTGGATAAACATAAAGAAAGAAAACGTGTTTGTTTCAGTGCAATCTCTACACACATACTCTGAACTAACTTGGTAGCTTGTCTGAAAACCTGTTCTTCTCAACATTGTACTGTGCCTTAGTTTCCAAGTGAAGAAGAGAGGGAGGGAGACAGATCAAAAAAGTATAACGTTGGAGAGAGGGAGGGAGGGAGTAAGAACAAATAGAGTGAATATTAAGTTTCCATAATTAATAGCTAAAGATCAAAGATGGTGCATTTTGTGAACTATTTATGATACTTCAAACTGTTTCTCAAAGCCAGTGATAGTTTCTCCAGTGATATTCCTTTTGATCTGGTTGATACTGATCCTGATGTCTGCAGCTGCTATGTCTGTCTCCCCACACAACACAAGCTCACTCATAGCATCATGGATGAATATATACTGAGCCTGTAGACAGTGAATTTGTCAACTATAACAGCAATGCAGCAGAACTCCAAAGTTAGCTACCTGTGTCCGGAACATCGTTGTCTCATGCCCTTCAGTAGATACTCAGAGTTCCCTCTCTCTTCATCTGCTGCATCACACGGTCCAGGAGGATAAAGGTACCAGTACGACCCACCCCAGCACTGCAGTGTACTAGCAGGGGCTGGTCCAGGGACACTGGGTGCTCCTTACGCACACGTCCAATGAAGGAGATGAGGGACATGGCATTCTGAGGTAGACCATGGTCAGGCCAGGCAGTGTAGTGCATGTGAGTGACTGTTAACTCATTTTCTGAGTCAGAGGCCTGTAGATTTGCACATGCAACCACAACTAAGTTCTCAAAAGATTGGGTTAGATACCGTGCGGTGTGTTAACTGACAATATGGTTTCTAATCCAAGAAATGCATATCATTTGCATACAAAGACATGGAGCAGATATGATCTATACAATGTACACTGTACATGTCATGTCGACACACACAAGAGCAATTGTAATAATATTGTGCACATTATACTGTCAGTGTACTTCTTCATACACTACACCTCCATCAGTAGGGATGGAGGGAGGAACATGTGATGTAGCTGTGTCAATAGTGACTACTTCATACTGAGCATCACCACTGCCATCAGTTGGCTTCAATATAGGATTATGTTTCTTGCTAAAAGTGCGTATATTGTCAGGATTTCTGTACAAAAATTAGAGATGTAATTAACTCTCATGGTTGAAGGTGCTGTGTAGTGCAAAGTAGCCCTTCAAAAGCTCATTCTCTAATATATACCAACAGAACTCACTCAATTCAAAAGCGTAGCTGCCTATCGTATTACAGAGCTGAATTAAAAGGGGAGGGGCTCGTTGCTAGCTTGAATTGTCACTATGCAATCAAGTCTGAGTGCATGAGCAAGCGGAAGTGATATCTGCGCATGAACAATACGCATACTACATATGCGCTGGTGCGAAATTTAAATCAACAAGACATTTAACATTTAGGTACAGTATCAAAAACTGAAAAGACAGTAATAAAGATGTGTCACTACAATAAATCTTGTGTTATAATAATAAAAAGCAGACATATGGTAATAGAGGATGAGGGATAACAGGAATGATCATTTGGTGTTAATGATGATCCATGAGGTGGGTCATGTGACACTCACGTGAACTACACTCAGTCACCTTTCATACTGGATGGGTGTGGTTCCTGCTGACTGAGATCTCTACACGTTCTGTATTCTCTACCACTGAGGAGTCTGGATATTGACGGTAGGACTATGGAGTAAGCATTATGTCAGGATTCTCTACGCAAGGACATAGACACACAAATCCTTCCAAATTCTACCTTTAATGTATACACTGAATGATCCTCAACTCTCCCTCACCCTCTCACCTAATGCACTGCTCTTCTGGCTTGGGACATCTGCCACCACATCTCCCCATGTCCACCATTCATTATTCTCTAAAATGGTCTTGAGTAGGTACAGGAGGGAGGGAGGGAGGGAAGGAGGGAGGGAGGGAAGGAGGGAGAGAGGGAGGGAGGGAGGGAGGGAGAGAGGGAGGGAGAGAAGGAGGGAAGGAGGGAGAGAGGGAGGGAGGGAGGGTTCTTTGTGAAGGAACAGGACAACCACAGGTCAATACCCATACCAACACACCATTGGTAATAGGTGTATGTACACTAACCGGTCAATACAGCACATCATCTATTGTCACACTAATAGTAGTACTAGTTATCACTTACCCTCTACAAGACAGAGACACATTTTGGCTCTCCTCCAAACCTCTCCCAATCTCACGTCCCAGTACTCTGTAATGGAAGATGAACTGTTTGAACTGAGGGAGAGAGGGGGGGATGGTGAAGGAAGGAGAGAGGAGAGGGAGGGGGAAGAATAATGAAGTCCTAATTAGAGGGGTTCACTGTAATATTGATACAAACAATGTTGTTTACAACTCATGAGAATATTCAATTAGTATGGCAGTATGGGGGAATGGAGTATGGAGGTATGAACTCACTGGGTGGTAGACATCTTGTCTTCTAAGTCTATGACACCTTCCAGTCCCTCCAGTGACATGATGGAGTGACACTCACTTCATCATCTCCTGAAATGATCATGAGGAGGTACAGAGGAGGGAGGGAGGGAGGGACAGTAAGGGGGTCTTAATTAGAGGGGTCTCCTGTAATATTCATACCAACAAGTAAACAAAAACCTCTCTAATCACCTACTACTTACCAACTACTATATGGAGGTGTCCTAATTAGTCATGTCCTGATTTCAGGGGGTACAGCTACACACATGGGAATTAGGACAACACATCCTGTCCTGTTCATCAACATGTCCACTTCAGGGAGTCCTCATTGGATACTTCTACTCTATATGTACACACAGTATACCTACTATGTCCCTCCCCTCCCTCCCCACAGTAATGGCTAGAAGATGTGGATCAGAGCCTACCTCAATGGAGATGCTATTGGATACAAGACCCATTTCTCTGTGTTCTTTGTACTTACGAAGGGAGAATTGGACCCTCTCCTCAAATGCCCATTTCAGTACAAGGTCAGTCGATGACTGTTTTAGTTTGACACATTTCAAGTATATATACAGCTCTTCATCTGTCAAGAATTGGGTTAAAACGTCAGCTGTTAATCATTGTTCCCTTGTGTTGTCTCTTTACCTCATCTCCTACCTTCCTTCTCTCTCCTCCCTCCATTCTTCCTCATGCTCTCTCCATCTTCATTTACATTCATTCATCTTCACACTTCTCTCTCCCTCCCTCCATCCCTCTCTCTTCCTCTCTCTCGTATGTCTGTGGCCATGATTGTTGTATTGTTAACTGGTTAGTATTTCATTTGTTATATTGTGTGAGAACATTTCCAATTCTTTAAGATTGGGACACAGACTGTGTGTCAACATAGTATTAATTTTCCATTCAACAAGTGTTGTTTTCCCCACAGGTGGCTACCTCCAAGCCCCTCCCCCAGAGTACCCCACAGAAATCTAGGAGACTGTGAGGACTGGAGTTGTCGACAGTGGTCAGGAGTGACACTAGCCATTCCTTTCTGTTTCTTTGGGGACAATTTTCACATTAGGAAAACCCTGCGTCCTTTATTCAGCCTTGTACAATAGCTTGTTAGTTATGTACAGTAGCTTGTATAAAGCATGTTAATTATGTATTTTAGCTTGTACATATGTTCATGTTAAGTATTTCATTTCAGCTACATCTCTCTCTCAATATCAGTAGCCATGATTGTTAACTGTTCATATGATGTCCCCATCTTAATTATTAGCCTTCGTTATTCCTCTCTCTCCCTCCTTCTGTCCCTCTCTCTCTCTCTCTCTCATGTGTCTGTGGCCATGACTGTTGTATTGCTAACTGGTTGGTATTCAAATTGTTACTTGTTAAATGTTAACGAGGTATTGTTACTTTGTTGATATCATGTAAGTGATGTTCCCAATATGGGATGTGATATTATATCCAACCATATCTTGTGGTGATTCATGTATGATGAGTAATGATGATGTCGTGTGGAGTAACTTGATGATGAGGTGGTCCACATGTTGTGGTGATTGATGTAAACACTTGAATACTTCCCAGTGGCTGGTGGTATATGTACATATACAGATTGACTGCCGCTGTCTTTCCCTAGCTCTTCAGTCCTCATAATCACTGTTCATAGACTGTAAGGTAGGTGGTTTGACAAATCGAATTCTGTCCTTCACTGTATTATACTGTGTACATTGTGTGGCATACTCCTCACACCTCCCTGGAAGTATCAGACCACCAACATAGAGATGTATGACCTCAGTGATGGATGTGTTCACAGTCAGAGCCTGTACTAGCTGATGAGTACCGTCTTTACCTATAGCATAATTGTCAGACAAGTCCAGCTCCTTCAGGGTAGAGTTGTGATGGAGAGCCTGAGCTAGGGCTACTGCTCCAGCATCACTAATACTGTTATTAGACAAGTACAGTTCCTTCAGTGTAGAGTTGTGATGGAGAGCCTGAGCTAGGGCTACTGCTCCACCATCACTAATATTGTTATTAGACAAGTCCAGCACCTTCATGGTAATGTTGTGATGGAGGGCCTGAGCTAGGGCTACTGCTACACCATCACTAATACTTATACACACCAAACTGAGGGATGTGTCCTGACTACACCCAAGACCTAGCCTCACTATTGAAGCTTTCCTTTCTTCATCAAGTTGTATTGAAGCATTGGTTACTCCATCCCAGTCTGTTATACTCTTTAGCATGTCAGGATGGTCCTTGATCATGTGCCTCAGATTAACTACATCTTCCGAACATTCCACACAAAATGTCAATTTCTCAAGCTTCTTCTCCTGCAGTCTGGAACAGTGGTGTATGGCCTCAGTCAGTTCTATAAGTCCTTGAGCACTGAATGTAACATGGCATATTCTGATATATTGCAGTGTAGTACTACTTGTGATGAACTGTACCAGAGACCTTGTGGCATTAGTGGTGAATGTACACTTACAGTCAATATCCAGACTCTTCAGTGGTAGAGCTATATTGTCACTCAAACCTTTGGCTAATATATCAACATCTTTAAATGTATCAATATCTATTTTAAGGTACTGCAGTGTAGTACTCCTTGTGATGAACTGTACCAGAGACCTTGTGGCAGTAGTGGTGAATGTACACTTACAGTCAATATCCAGACTCTTCAGTGGTAGAGCTATATTGTCACTCAAACCATTAACAGATATACAAAATGTAGCACTAACTATTTTAAGACGTTCAAGTCCATTGCTCCTTGTAATAGCATTTAACACATGTTGTATGGCAGTAGTGGTGAATGTACACTTACAGTCAATATCCAGACTCTTCAAGTGGAGAGCTATGTTGTCACTCAAACCTTTGGTAAATATATCAACATCTTCAAAAGTATCTATATGTATGTTAAGGTACTGCAGTGTAATACTCCTTGTGATGAACTGTGCCAGAGACCTTGTGGCAGTAGTGGTGAATGTACACTTACAGTCAATATCCAGACTCTTCAGTGGTAGAGCTATATTGTCACTTAAACCTTTAGTAATTACCTCCATACCATTGTTACTTAAATGTCCACTATATCCATGACTTTTATTATTCAGAGAGAGACAAAATGTTTTCAGAGATGTAGTAGATGATAGCAACTTACCAATCGCTTTACATGTTTTGATTCCTAGAGTGGTACCTTGACAACTTGAACTAATGATCAGTGCTTCCAGTGAAGAGAAAGAAAGGTCACAGGATATATTGAATTTACTATTATCTACTTGTAACTCCAGTATGCGTAGTGTAGAAAGGGGTTGTAGGGATAGAGAATTACCATTGTCAGGAATTTTTAAGCAATATAATTCCACCACATGAGAACTAAAGCCAGTCACTAAAATATTCATGTTTTCTGATGTCATTGATGTAGTCTTCAATGAAGCTACTCTAGGGTTGCCATCAACGCTTTTAGCTACATTCACAAGCATATGTAGTTTCTCTTCCTCTGTGTCTTCATCAAATGTCAATGACCACTTGCTATGACTGTGTGCAATGCAATAGCCAACAGAATAATATTCCAATGGAAGCATTCCTCTTGTGAAGGTAAAGCTTGCTGTGTGGTTGTGAAATAAT
Organism: Theonella swinhoei; assembly: GCA_963970385.1. Lineage (NCBI taxonomy): Eukaryota > Metazoa > Porifera > Demospongiae > Tetractinellida > Theonellidae > Theonella > Theonella swinhoei. The sequence goes on along the minus strand of OZ019949.1, from coordinate 2,799,738 downwards.
GATTGGAGTAGCTCACTGTTCTGGGCTTCAAACAGCCAGTTGGTATGATGTGCACTAACACATACATCAGGTCTCATTGGATTGCAATATGGAGTCTGGTGCTCATCACTTTGCTCTACTGTAGGCTCTCCAAGTAAACTTCTCAATTCATCAGGGGTTACATTATTTAGTTTTGTAAGTCCAGTAAGAAACCTCAGCACTACTCTCAATCTACCATCCTTGTGTCTCTGAAAGTGTTCCAGTTGCTCTGCGGGTGACATGGTAGAGATGAGGAAAGCAGCTAGAAACTCCTGAAATGTCAGATGGAGGAAGTTGTGAGATGTCTTCTGTCCATGCATAAACAGTTGAGAAACAGACTGCATGAGACCAAGTGTTTCAAAATCATCAGGTATATCAGGGAATATTAATTGTATACTTTTCCCACCCTCTCTGCAGACTCCATCATAGGCTATCTTGCTGATGTCAAGCAATTGACTGTATACTTTTCTTGGCAGGTCTTCAAAGGACTCAACACTCCATTTCTGATGATTGTATTCTACATGTCCACGGAGGTAGCGTAGCAATAAGATTTGAGTTAAAGCTTTGTAGAGTTCAGTTAGAGTTGTTGGTAAAATGCACTTCCCATTCTTACTTTCTTGATGTATACTAACAACTATGGCAGCATTCAGAGGAATGTACATGCATGCTTTTATCTGTGGATATTTACCAATGTATGCCATTACATCATCAATATTCTTCTTTGCCTCTTCACTCACTTGATCTGGACCTCTTACACTCTGGTCAATGGCACTGACTGTCTTCTTACCCTCTCCTGTAAACACACTTGTCACATACTTTGTGATGTTCTCCTCTATGAACCCCAAGATTTCTACATGCTGGAATATCCTGTGCTTAATGTCTACTAGTAGATCACCTGTTGCCCAGGGTCGACTGGTGATTAGTATGGTAGCTAGTGGCAACAACTTGCCATGAATCAGCTGTAAGAAAATGGAAGATTTTCTGCGTTGGGAGTTGGGAAGTTCATCAAATCCCTCTAAAATTGTCAGAGTATTACTTCCAAGACTGTCAAGCAGTTCAACTGCAAAATGATGACATGTGTCTTCTGAAGGGTGATAAATTAGATCCCTCAGATTCTTGGCTCTGCTCATTCTCTTATCTCTCAGTCTGAGGAGCAGCACTAACTGATACTGCTGAGCAATCTCTCCTCTCTCCCACCTCCTACAGAACTCCCATGCAAATGTGGACTTCCCCACACCTGGAGCACCCTCCACTAGTACAATTCTTTTTGGAGTATTAAGTGCTGGCAAATCTCGAGCAATATCCTCAAAATCTATCTTCCTCTTTCTTTTCATTATGACATCAACATTACCATCTTCTACCATAGCCCTCGTGTACTCATCTGCTTCCTCTTTACTCACTGCACTTTCCCAATCAATACAAGCCAGATCAATGAATACCTTTGAAGGAGTTGGTGGCCATTTCAAAACATCGAGGCTCCTCTCAATTTCACATTGCTTGTAACAGACTTTGATATAATGGACAAAGGCATCCATTGGTGACCTGAAGAGGGGACTCTTCCCTAACTGAGGTAGAGGCTCTGTCACTGATGAGCCAAAATCACTCCACCTCATCTTTTCTAATGCTACCCTCATCATATCTGCAAGATTCTCATAAGCAGGTTCAGATGAAAACACACAAATAAATTTGTCAAACCAGTTCTTCTTGTTATGTGTTCTGTTGTAGCATGCATTGAGAAGATCAAGTAGCTTCCCAGCCTTCTCCCCATCCCCCACTCCATGTTGACTGAGAACATTAGCAGTAGCTGTTCTAGTGACAAATCCTAACTCAATGAATTTGTTAATAAAAAATGTCAGGTCACCACTGATAGTCTCTGTCAGTATATCACTGTGTTGGTTGACTACATCAATGTATGAGGTATACTTGAGTGGGTGAGTGCCATACTGGGGAGTACCCTGAGCAACTCTACCTGGAAACTCCCACGCTTGTGAGTTTGGAGGGTAATGTGTGGGGGGCTGGTAATTCTCCCCATATAGTGGCCCACTCACTGATGTAAGACCCATCAAATGTGTGGGGGGCTGGTAATTCTCCCCATGTTGTGCCCCCCTCTGCTGAGGGGTCATTGAGTGCTCCCCACTCAATGACCCCATCACTGGCAATACATTCTGAGCTGACATCAGTGATGAGGAAGTGGGGGGGACTGAGGATACTGTACTAACTTGAGGAGGTACTAAGGTGAAAGGTTCTAGATTGTGTATGTGGATCCATTCTACTGTAGTGGCAAGGGTATACTCTCTTATTCTGAGTGCACTCAAAGCTGTGACTATGTCATGCCATGTGAGAGGTGAGTCTTGTTTCAGTCTCTCTGAAATGATCTCACGTAACTGATCTTCACATTTTTTGTAGTTTTGTTCAATATCGCGAATTTGCAGGAAATCCACCCCCAACTGGAGACCTAGGTCAAAGCATTTTGAGGCTATTGGGTTGAGAGTGTTACAGAGGAGTGGTAGGTCATTGATAGTGAGTTCCTTAACAGTTGACTTAGTGGATGAAGATTGGGTTGACTGGCTGGCACGTGAAGACTGATTGCCCATATCTAGGAGGACAATTAAAACATATTTTAGGTCTCACTCAGAGAGGGAATGGATGACTGCAACTCAATGAATTTTTTTTCAATGAAATGACATCATCACTAGCAGATTGTTTCACATATCTCAGGACACATGTCCTCAGATATATTGCTGCCATATATACCCACACTCTGTAGGACAACTGCAATATCCTACTTCTATATCATGGACACATCTATGGGATGGAATATGGATCTCAGACCTGCACAGGAGCTAGTAATACTCCTGAGAAGGGATCACTTTATACTCTCTCTGGCAGTGCATAAACCAATGACTTCATGTCATGTGGACACTCCACAGATAGCCCTACATCTGCAATAGTCCAACTAGGAACTTCAGTGTCTCAGTACACTGAGTATACTGAGATATGATATGGGGTCAGTATATTACTGTATACTACCATATCAACATGCTATGTTCTGTGTCTGTGCAATTCTATTGATACAATGGCCTGTCACATGACAATTACAAGGAGATCTAATTAAGAGGTGACCAGTTCGTGATCCAGGTCATATCCTCTGTACTTGTACATTACCTTGATAGCCAGACTCCTCCAGTCCAGGCAGAGCTAGTAGGATAGGAAGATAGGGTTAGACTGGACACCTACAGAAGAGGGAGAGAGACACTCTTTCAATATCAGCAAGACAGAATATACATTTTACAAATGAGTCCAGCCCATATAGTAAAATTCTTAGTTTGACAATATTAGAGAGTCGGTAGACTCTCTATGTAGGGATGGCGCCGACACGCCCATTAAGCCTTAAGAAATGTAACGGCTCAGAACTCTCCAACGCGGCAGCTATAAGCCCTTTTAGAAACATAACATGGCCTACGAGTGTTTCTATACACGATAAGACCATCAAAGGTGGTAAAATACATCGCTACAATGATATGCGTGATTTTGCTAAAACCCGATTTCTTCAACATCTTCTTCTTCTTCTTCTTCTTCTTCAGTAAACAGGCATAACTCAAAATCGGCTTAAGTATTTATCTTCATTTTTGCACAAATCGGTTTCTTTTTGGCGGGTGCAGTGCCTTTCACCAAAAAATGGTTATGTAAAGTACAACTCAGAGCCACGCCCACAGACTTCCTCTCTGTTGTACGCCATTTTTATTTTGTGCACGTATTTGAGCTTGCAGCATAGTCGTACCCAGGCTCTCAAAGAAAGAGCTACAGCATAGGTGTGCAGCAAATTGAACAGCGCAGAACTCCTGAACGGTGCTGTTATAAGGCTTTATATATAGACACATAATATGGCATACAACTGTTTCTATACAACAAAAAAAAACAGTGAAACAAGGGAGTAAAAACATTTCCATTAAAATGTTAAAGGATGGGTGACAGTGCCAAAAAGTAGAGAAACAAGTGTAATGTATATATATGCAGCAATACAGGGAATGAGAGACTATATTTATATGCAGCAAGACAGAGGATGAAGGGAGTATATTATATGCACCAAGACAGGGGATGAGGGCATGCAACAATAATAACATGCGTAACCCCTCCCTACATCTTTAATTATGGGGTTACGCATGTTATTATTGTTGCATGCCCTCATCCCCTGTCTCATCCTCTGTCTTGCTGCATATAAATATAGTCTCTCATTCCCTGTATTGCTGCATATATATACATTACACTTGTTTCTCTACTTTTTGGCACTGTCATCCCTACATCCTTTAACATTTTAATGGAAATGTTTTTACTCCCTTTAGAATATGACTGATGTGCTATCCCTACAGTAGTACCTGCCCATTGTACCTGAACCTCACTCCATTGAGGTCTGACAATAGTACTCCAAAATATCAAACACTATCTAAGACGCAGGAAGAGGAATCATGGGTACTATTGTTATCATAGACCATTCCAGAGGTGTAGGTATGTGTGTCATAAGCTGACCCATAAGGCACCAATGTACAATGTATTCATACTAGAAGGGGCAGCTTTCAGAGGTCAGGCATAGTTTGACCATCTTCTTTCAGGACAGGAGAGAGAAGGGCGTCTGTAAATAGTACTTCTTCACATGTGTGATAGAGCAAGCAGAGAGGCCTCGGACTACAAATGAATGTACAAAGGAGTCCAGTGTACATATTGACAATAGAGGTAGTATTGGACAGCACCACATACTAACATTCCTCATGGTATACACTCACTGTTACATATCAAGTCATGTCTGAGGCAAAGAGAGACTCCACTGAGAGTCAATATGACTTGTGTATAGTGTATGCATGTATGGTACATATATCACTGCAAATACACTGTAAAATCAATCTTGTCATAATAGTTGTTTGTTGCATAACTTTTTCATCCCATACATGCATCATCATGTGATACTACAACATTGTACTCTCTAGACAATGACTATTCCTTACATGTGTGGCTGTTGATAGAGTAGTCAACTATTCCACAATGCCTCTGCACATGTGACTGTTGGCCCAGGGATTACAGTGTATTAACAAGTACAGTAATCCTCGCTGTACATGCATGCCGAGGGTTAATAAGTAGTCCCAACCATACAAGACATACAACATATACTAGTGAAATGATAAGCATTGTGGGCCAGCAGAAATGGGAAGGCCGGTTACGTTTGCAGGCAACCCCTGGGCCCACACGGGTCCCATAAGAAGTACACAGTTAATATGTGGGGGAGTGTTGGTCAGTCCAATATATATATACAGTACATGCAAAGAAGTCAACAATTTAGGGTAGTGTTAGGGTAGCATGGTAGTAGGGTAGCAGGGTAGGGTGGTAAGCAAAAGGCATGGGACTGACTATAGAGTGGGTGGTAGAGGGTCTGTTGGTTTATCTCATGTAGTACTAGGTTACTATTATTATTAACATGTTTAATGATGAGATACATATGGGAAGGTGTACTAGTATACCATCTACCACTATGGGTGATAGAGGGACCATTTGTTTATCTGATAATGACTATATACATCATTAATACATTGAAGATGAGAATCATAAGATTTTGTGCATCATAAATAACAGCTCTTTTCTGCTACCAATTTTAAGTTTACATTTTAAGGTTACCAAAACAACTAAGATTTTATTATTTACAGTGTATAAAAGAAATACACGTTCCCAACCATAACGAGACATTCTAGTGCCTTTGGAAATTATTGGCAAGTGGAGCAAGCCCACCTAGTCATGTCAACAGGATGATATTTCTATATATGTATATGTGAGGTGATGGGCACTGTACATACTGTAATGTTATATGTGATTTAGAATTTTACATGCATATTGGTCCATTGTCACGACAAGGTGGGCTCACTCCGCTCACTAAAAACACACTTCATTCACCTAGTGGAATTATCAGGTAGATCTTAAAACAAGACAGGAAAGGCACTGATATGAGACCATTTGATGACACATGTAGTCACATTCTCCAGAGATAATACTGATCTACTTTCATTTTTTAAAGAGAATAATATGAGAATAGTATAGTAGCTGTAGACATCACTTACATGAACATGCTATGTAAGCGTACAAGCTAAAGTACATGCTTTGTACAAGCTACTAACAAGCTATTTTACAAGGCTGGCGCGCGTGTGTGTACCAGAGGAACATGTTGTCATAAAGTAACATGGACCAAACCTCCTAACACAACTCACTTTAAAAAAACAAGTCTAGGAAGACTCCGACTCAGAGACGCGACGTCAGAACATAGAACAGTTCCGCCGAACATACCGTACGGAACTAAGAGCATGCGCAGTGCATATAGCGCAGGCAGGCGCCAGAGCGCGAAATTCAACTGTCAGATCGACCCTCCAAACAGCAATCACGATGAAATCAGAATGTTAATACAACCAAAACTGAACACCTATTTAGTAATACATGATTGTATATATAGAGACAATACAACTACACTATAGCTAGTCTAATAATTTAGAACAAAAAATGGAAAATGAGAGATAAAAATTTAATAATAGACAGACAGGAGCTACTGCAGACAGGGTAGTGTGAAATGTAGCAGAGGTCAATGATGATCATCCATGGTACAAATGAGGCAAGTCATGTGACAGTCACGTAATTAGTGGCCACACCTACACTCAGTCACCTTCTATACTGGACGTGTGTGGTTCCTACTGACTGAGATCTCTACACGTTCTGTAATCGGTAAACATGGCTCCTCCACTGGAGTCAACATTATCTGACAAATGTCAGAATTCTCCCGAGATCTACACAAGGACAGAGACACACAAATCCTTCAAATTCTATCTTTAATGTATGCACTGAATGATCCTCAACTCTCCCTCACCCTCTCATCTAATGCACTGCTCTTCTGGTTTGGGACATCTGCCACCACATCTCCCCACATCCACCATTCATTATCCCCTAAAATGATCATGAGTAGGTACAGGGAGGGAGGGAGGGAGGGAGGGAGGGAGGGAGGGAGGGAGGGAGGGATAGAGGGAGAGAGGGAGGGAGGGAGGGAGGGAGGGAGGGAGGGAGGGAGGTAGGTAGAGTTCACTTTTCTTGTGATGAAACAGGACACCCACAGGTCAGTACCCATACCAACCCACCATTGGTAATAGGTGTATGTACACTAACCAGTCAATACATCACACCATCTACTGTCACACTAATAGTAGTACTAGTTATCACTTACCCTCTACAAGACAGAGACACATTTTGGCTCTCCTCCAAACCTCTCCCAATCTCACGTCCCAGTACTCTGTAATGGAAGATGAACTGTTTGAACTGAGGGAGAGAGGGGGGGAGATGGTGAAGGAAGGAGAGAGGAGAGGGAGGGGGAAGAGTAATGAAGTCCTAATTAGAGGGGTTCACTGTAATATTGATACAAACAATGTTGTTTACAACTCATGAGAATATACAATTAGTATGGCAGTATGGGGGAATGGAGTATGGAGGTATGAACTCACTGGGTGGTAGACATCTTGTTTTCTTAGTCTACGACACCTTCCAGTCCCTCCAGTGACATGATGGAGTGACACTCACTTCATCATCTCCTGAAATGATCATGAGGAGGTACAGAGGAGGGAGGGAGGGAGGGAAGGACAGTAAGGGGGTCTTAATTAGAGGGGTCTCCTGTAATATTCATACCAACAAGTAAACAGGAACCTCTCTAATCACCTACTACTTACCAACTACTATATGGAGGTGTCCTAATTAGTTATGTCCTGATTTCAGGGGGTACAGCTACACACATGGGAATTAGGACAACACACCCTGTCCTGTTCATTAACATGTCCACTTCAGGGAGTCCTCAGTGGATACTTCTACTCTATATGTACACACAGTATACCTACCATGTCCCTCCCCTCCCTCTGTACAGTAATGGCTAGAAGATGTGGATCACAGCCTACCTCAATGGAGATGCTATTGGATACAAGACCCATTTCTCTGTGCTCTTTGTACTCATGAAGGGAGAATTGGACCCTCTCCTCAAATGCCCATTTCAGTACAAGGTCAGTTGATGACGGTTTTAGTTTGACACATTTCAAGTATATATACAGCTCGAGAAGTGTAATTCATCTGTCAAGAATTGGGTTAAAATGTCAGCTGCTAATCATTGTTCCCTTGTGTTGTCTCTTTACCTCATCTCCTACCTTCCTTCTCTCTCCTCCCTCCATTCTTCTTCATGCTCTCTCCATCTTCATTTACATTCATTCATCTTCATCACTTCTCTCTCCCTCCCTCCATCCCTCTCTCTCTCCCTCTCTCTCATATGTCTGCGGCTATGATTGTTGTATTGTTAACTGTTTAGTATTTCATTTGTTATATTGTGTGAGAACATTTTCAATTCTTTAAGATTGGGACACAGACTGTGTGTCAACACATTATTAATTTTCCATTCAACAAGTGTTGTTTTCCCCACAGGTGGCTACCTCCAAGCCCCTCCCCCAGAGTACCCCACACAAATGTAGGAGACTGTGAGGACTGGAGTTGTCGACAGTGGTCAGGAGTGACACTAGCCATTCCTTTCTGTTTCTTTGGAGGCAATTTCCACATTAGGAAAACCTTGTATCCTTTATTCAATTGTGAAAGCCTTGTAAAATAGCTTGTTAGTTATGTACAGTAGCTTGTACAAAGCATGTTAATTATGTATTTTAGCTTGTACATAGTATGTTCATGTTAAGTATTTCATTTCAGCTACCTCTCTCTCTCAATGTCAGTAGCCAGTCGTTTCACCAAATCTCAAATCACGTGCATTTATTTGCAGAATTACGTCATGTGGAAGTGTAGAATGGCCGTCTGTCAGTAGTTTGTACATTGCTCAATCACATTCACCTACTGGCTGAACACAGCCACAGGAAGCAACATATAGAGTCTAGTCCAGAAGACCAGTCTACTTACAGTGGGAGATGCAACAGCAGGTGTGACTACTCGGTATCCATTTTGCCGACTTGATGTTGATGAAATGTTATGGTCACTGTTTATCCAAGTGCCATCACTACATGACAGGTAGGAACAACTAGATTTTTGGATATGATGTGTTTTTAATAAGAGGATGAAGTTTGACGTGCACAAAAAATATTCGGACGGTATTTGTACTGGTGATTTTGTGGTGGCAGGTTCATTAGCTTGTATACGACTGTAGTAAACAATAATGTGTAATGTATGATGAACTGTAACACATATTTAGTCATCTTTAGTCCCTCCATTCCAGTTCTGGTCCTCTCCTTCTGGGCAGTGGTGGCCTACAATGCCTAAGTGGTGACAAGCAAGGTGATCTTACGCCTGCTGCACGTTTTCTCTCTGATACACAGAGAAGCGCAGATCTACTTGCAATGGTACATTCAGCAGGTGCACATTCAATATATTTGCTTTTACTGTGCACAACACCCATTTGTGATGCAGCAGTACACTCTGTATGTGTCGAAATAGGAGCATGTACATGTGCTTAAATAGATTCCAACCCATTGTTTACACATGTATATACATTTCCTGGGTTACTGGGTGGACGACTGCACTTAGACTAACTGGGCAGCTTGAACTGTAGTCCCATGCCAGCTACTTGTTTGTGTGCCACAGAATACACGTGCAGAACTGTGCTGAAATTCAATGTTATTGCTGGGGTATTGAATTAACATTCCTACTCAGGGCCTCTTTTTGTGCTCCTTTACTCTCTACTGGATACATCTAGCTAACATACATATCTGCCGATGAACATACCGCTAGCCTGTTAAGCATTAAGCACTCTCGTCAACTGTGTTCAGCTCCCACAGCTTTTATTTGTGTGTGGACATGTTGTGTCGGACCACTTCTCAGTGCATATGCAGCAATGTATTTGTTGTGACTGTAGAGTGTTGTAAACCATAAAATAATGATGCTTACACAGTGGTGTGGGATATGGCACATTCTTACAATAATACTCTATCAGTCCATATATGGATGTAACAATATGTTTTTCTTCCTTTTTCCCTCCTAGGTGTATTGGTAGGGTTAGCCAGTAACTTACGAATGTCGTCCCGACATGGTCGACACACTAGGCTGTCTTGTGTGAGGTGGAGCTGTGTGTAGGCTAGTTCCTGAGCCTCAGCATTTTTCCATGATTGTGGAACTGACATCTGAGTGTGTGGGACATTGCAGAGTGTTCACATGCCCTCTCCCACTGAGGATATATGAGCTGGTGCCGACTCTTTACCATCAACTATTTATTTTGGGTATAATATAATAACATTTAGCATTCGTAGAAGGATCATACCTTGGTTAATTCTGTTTTTTTCCTCTCTAGATTCACTGTTTATATAGTCCATGTGTTACAATTTTTGCACCTCTAATATTTCGACATATATACATGATGGAACATGTTCATTTTTGTAGGAGAGGTAGCCCTACCCACGATATTTCTGTAGATCAAATCACAAAATCCAACTCTTTGCTCAAAAAATTTCAGACGGGGTTTGTGAACCTACTTTGAATTGCACCGTGTCCATGTAGTGCCTCCTTGCCAGCGTTTACAGCAGTGCTGCTAATTCATTTTTGGGATACAGGCAGCTAAAGAGTGCTGGACTGTGGATACATGATTTGGTAGGTGTATGTCACGTAGTTAAGGAATTATGATGTGAAGAAAAATATATGAATAATTAATGAGAATGTCGATCATGTCCTTATATGCTCCACTTCCGGTGCAAATAAAATTGTACATGGTTCAATGGACTTCTGTTTATTTGGAGAAACGACTGTAGCCATGATTGTTAACTGTTTATATGATGTCCCCATCTTAATTATTTGCCTTCTTCATTATTCCTCTCTCTCCCTCCTTCCATCCCTCTCTCTCCCTCTCTCTCATGTGTCTGTGGCCGTGACTGTTATATTGTTAACTGGTTGGTATTCAAATTGTTACTTGTTAAATGTTAACGAGGTATTGTTACTTTGTTGATATCATGTAAGTGGTGTTCCCAATATGGGATGTGATATTATATCCAACCATATCATGTGGTGATTCATGTATGATGAGTAATGATGATGTGGTGTGGAGTAACTTGATGATGAGGTGGTCCACATGTTGTGGTGATTGATGTAAACACTTGAATACTTCCCAGTGGCTGGTGGTATATGTACATATACAGATTGACTGCCACTGTCTTTTCCTTCATTCCAATTGCTCTTCAGTCCTCATATACACTGTTCTATTGTGTAGTGTTCTCTCATTGAAGTAATCATGTTCATAGACTGTAGGTTAGAAAAATCTAATTCTGTTCTTCACTGTATTATACTGTGTACATTGTGTGGCATACTCTTTACACCTCCTGGGAAGTGTCAGATTACCACTACCATAGGAAGTGGTTATGGATGCGTTCACAGTCAGAGCCTGTATTAGCTGATGAGTACCCTCTTTACCTATAGCATCATTGCCAGACAAGTGCAGCCTCTCCAGGGTAGAGTTGTGATGGAGGGCCTGAGCTAGGGCTACTGCTCCAGCATCACTAATATTGTTATTAGAAAAGAACAGCTCCTTCAGAGTGAAGTTATGATGGAGGGCATGAGCTACGGCTACTGTTACACCATCACTAATACCCATATTCATCAAATTGAGGGATGTATCTTGACTACACCCAAGACCTAGCCTTATTAATGAAGCTTTCCTTACTTCTACAAAAGATAAATCAACATTGGTTACTCCATCCCAGTCTGTTATGCTGTTTAGCATGTCAGGATGGTCCTTGATCATGTACCTCAGATTAACTACATCTTCTGAACATTCCACACCAAATGTCAATTCCTCAAGCTTCTTCTCCCGCAGTCTGGAGCAGAGGTGTATGGCCTCAGTCAGTTCTATAAGTCCTTGTGCACTTAATGTAACATGGCATATTCTGATATATTGCAGTGTAGTACTCCTTGTGATGAACTGTACCAGAGACCTTGTGGTAGCAGTGGTGAATGTACACTTACAGTCAATATCTAGACTCTTCAGTGGTAGAGCTATATTGTCACTCAAACCTTTAGTAATTACCTCCATATCTTTGTTACTTACATATGGACTATATCCACGACTTTCAATATTCAGAGAGAGACAAAATATTTTCAGAGATGTAGTAGATGATAGCAACTTACCAATAGCTTTATATGTTTTAGCTCCTAGAGTGGCACCTTTACGACTTGAACTAATGATCAGTGCTTCCAGTGAAGAGAAAGAAAGGTCACAGGATATATTGAAGGCAGATTCATTATTATCTACTTGTAACTCCAGTATGTGTAGTGTAGAAAGGGGTGGTAGGGATAGAGAATTACTATTGTCAGGAATTTTTAAATAATATAATTCCTCCACATTAGAACTAAAGCCAGTCACTAAAATATTCATGTTTTCTGATGTCATTGATGTAGTCTTCACTGCTACTCTGTAGTCACCATCACCAGTTTCAGCTCCACTCACAAGCATATGTAGTTTCTCTTCCTCTGTGTCTTCATCAAATGTCAATGTCCACTTGCTACAACTGTGTCCAATGCAATAACCAACAGAATAGTATTCCAATGGAAGCATTCCTCTTGTGAAAGTAAAGCTTGCTGTGTGGTTGTGGAATAATGATTGGAGTAGCTCACTGTTCTGGGCTTCAAACAGCCAGTTGGTATGATGTGCACTAACACATATATCAGGTCTCATTGGATTGCAATATGGAGTCTGTCTTGGCTTAACTGTAGGCTCTCCAAGTAAACTTCTCAATTCATCAGGAGTTACTTTATTTAGTTTTGTAAGTCCAGCAAGAAACCTCAGCACTACTCTCAATCTACCATCCTTGTGCCTTTGAAAATGTTTCAGTTGCTCTGATGATGACATGGTAGAGATGAGTAAAGCAGCTAGAAACTCCTGAAATGTCAGATGGAGAAAATTGTGAGATGTCTTCTGTCCATCCATAAACAGCTGAGAAACAGATTGCATGAGACCAAGTGTTTCAAAATCATTAGGTATGTCAGAGAATATTAATTGTACACTATTCCCACCCTCTCTGCAGACTCCCTTGTAGGCTATCTTGCTGATGTCAAGCAATTGACTGTACACTTCTCTTGGCAGGTCTTCAAAGGACTTAACACTCCATTTCTGATGACTGTATTCTGAATGTCCACGAAGATAGCGCAAGAGTAAGATTCGAGTTAAAGCTTTATAGAGTTCAGTTAGAGTTGTTGGTAGAACCCACTTGCTCTTCATGCTCTCTTTGTATATACTAACAACTATGGCAGCATTCGGAGGAATGTACATGCATGCTTTTATCTGTGGATATTTACCAATGTTTTCCATTACATCATCAATATTCTTCTTTGCTTCTTCATTCACTTCATCTGGACCTCCTACACTCTGGTCAATGGCACTGGCTCTCTTCTTACCCTCTCCTGTAAACACACTTGTCACATACTTTGTGATATTCTCCTCTGTGAACCCCAAGATCTCTACATGCTGGAATATCCTGTGCTTAATGTGTACTAGGAGATCACCTGTTGCCCAGGGTCGACTGGTGACTAGTATGGTAGCTAGTGGCAACAGCTTGCCATAAATCAACTGTAAGAAAATGGAAGGCTTTCTGCGTTGGGGATCTGGAAGTTCATCAAATCCTTCTAAGATTATCAGAGTATGACTTCCAAGACAGTCAACCAGTTCAACTGCAAAATGACGACAAGTGTCTTCTAAAGGGTGATAGATGAGATCCCTCAGACTCTTGGCTCTGCTCATTCTCTCATCTCTCAGTCTGAGGAGCAGCACTAACTGATACTGCTGAGCAATCTCTCCTCTCTCCCACCTCCTACAGAACTCCCATGCAAATGTGGACTTCCCCACACCTGGAGCACCCTCCACTAGTACAATTCTTTTTGGTGTATTAGGTGCTGGCAAGTCTCGAGCAATATCCTCAAAATCAATATTCCTCTTTCTCTTCATTATGACATCAACATTACCATCCTCTACCATAGCCCTCGTGTACTCATCTGCTTCCTCTTTACTCACTACACTTTCCCAATCAATACAAGCCAGATTAATGAACATCTTTGAAGGAGTTGGTGGCCATTTCAAAACATCAAGGCTCCTCTCAATTTCACATTGCTTGTAACTGATTTTGATATAATGGACAAAGGCATCCATTGGTGACCTGAAGACGGGACTCTTCCCTAACTGAGGTAAAGGCTCTGTCACTGACGAGCCAAAATCACTCCATCTCATCTTTTCTAATGCTACCCTCATCCTATCTGCAAGATCCTCATAAGCAGGTTCAGATGAAAACACACCAACCAATTTGTCAAACCATTTCTCCTTGTTACATGTTCTGTTGTAGCATGCATTGAGAAGACTAAGTAGCTGCCTGGCCTTATTCCCATTCCCCACTCCATGTTGACTGAGAATATCATCAGTAGCTGTTCTAGTGACAAATCCTAACTCAATGAATTTGTTGGTAAAAAATGTCAGGTCACAACTGATAGTCTCTGTCAGTACATCACTGTGTTGGTTGACTACATCAATGTATGGGACATACTTGAGTGGATGAGAGCTATACTGGAAAGTACCCTGAGCAACCCTACCTGGGAATTCCCATGCTTGTGAGTAGGGAAGGTAATGTATGGATAGCTGGTAATTCTCCCCATGTGGTGGCCCTCTCACTGGCGTCTGACCCATCATTTGTGTGGGGGGCTGGTAATTCTCACCATGTGGTAGCCCCCTCACTGGTGTCTCACCCATCATATTTGTGGGGGGCTTGTAAATCCCCCCATGTAGTGGCCCCTTCTGTTGGGGGGTCATTGAGTGCTCCCCACCCAATGACCCCCTCACTGGCAATACATTCTGAGCTGACATCAGTGATGAGGAAGTGGTGGGGACTGGGGATACTGTACTAACTTGAGGAGCTACTGAGGTGGAAGGTTGTAGGTTGCGTATGTGGTCACATTCTATCTGACTGGCAAGGGTATACTCTCTTATTCTGAGTGATCTCAAAGCTGTGACTATGTCATGCCATGTGAGAGGTGAGTCTTGTTTCAGTCTCTCTGAAATAATCTCCCATAACTGATCTATAGATTTTTTATAGTTTTGTTCAATGGCACGAATTTGTTGATACTCCACCCCCAACTGGAGGCCTAGGTCAAAGCATTTTGAGGCTATTGGGTTGAGAGTGTTACAGAGGAGTGGTAGGTCATTGATAGTTAGTTCCTTAACAGTTGAGTTAGTGGATGGAGATTTGGTTGACTGGCTGGCATGTGAAGACCGATTGCCCATATCTAGAAGGACAATTAAAACCTATTTTAAGTCCCACTCAGAGAGAGAATGGGTAACTGCTACTCAATGATTTTTTTTCAATTAAATGACATCATCACTGGCAGATTGTTTTACATATCTCAGGACATATATTGCTGCCATATATACCCACACTCTGTAGGATAACCTACTTCTATATCATGGACACATCTATGGGATGGAATATGGATCTCAGACCTGCACAGGAGCTAGTAACGCTCCTGAGAAGGGATCACTTTATATTCTCTCTGGCAGTGTGTAAACCAATCACTTCATATCATGTGGTTGTACACTAACACTCCACAGATAGCCCTACATCTGCAATAGTCCAACTAGGAACTTCAGTGTCTCAGTACACTGAGCATACTGAGATATGGGGTCAGTATATTACTGTATCAACATGCTATGCCTGTTACACTTCTTTTGATACTCAGTCCAGCAATGGCCAGTCACATGATAATCACATGGAGATTGGAATGTATTAATTAAGAGGTGACCAGTTCGTGATCCAGGTCATATCCTCTGTACTTGTACATTACCTTGATAGCCAGACTCCTCCAGTCCAGGCAGAGCTAGTAGGACAGGAAGATAGAATTAGACCAGACACCTACAGAGGAGGGAGGGACTCCATAAAAATATCAGTAAGCATGTGGAGTGTTCACAGAGGTACATTTTACAAATCAATTAACCCGCAGTGAAGGACTGCAGAGACTTAAAGCATTAGTTAGTTATACATAATAACCATAGGTCCTTCACTATATTTAACATGAAGGTAGCTGGCTCCATTGATCTAGCATTTGGGTTACCACTGCATCCTGTATTGCATTTTGTCACCCTTTTCATGTTGAATTTTTTCATAAGAAGGGCCCTTGATGCAATGCCCATGTTTCATCTATCACCTTTGTGATTTCATGTGTACATCCTCTCACCCACCGCTTCTGTTAGAACCTCGGTCACCTCACCTTATCCTTTCTGTTTGTATAGAAGGAGCTAGCTAGCTAACCGAGCTATTCATTATTTTGATATACATACTATATTTCCTCGTTGTCAACCACTCGCAACTATTCTCTTAACCGCTACAGCTGCGTTCTACCACATTCGCCTAAACTGTGAAAACAACTTGCGTTATGATAATAAGATCACCAATTAACCTAAATGCATAGATTCAGGAGTCACTGAATCAACATGAATTAATAGTTACATTCTTTATGCAGCACTGAAACTTGGGTACTTGATAGGTGCTGACATATTCTCATAAACCATCCCTTTTTTCTTGTTCATGACATTTCTATCCTAACACACCACCCAAGGCACCAAAACAAGGGAGGGTAAGGTAATTTATGGTGAGGGGGATCAGGATGGGGAGGGGTTTACAAACAGGCACGTTTTCTACTAAACAAAGAGGCTACCAAACGCGAATTTTGGTACAAGTCAAGGATACTTACTTGGCTTTATGGTGATGCTGTTTAGTTTATTCTACCACTCTTGACTACAATTGTCAGCTACTGTTCGGAACCCCGTCCGGTCTGGAGCCCGGGCCCCGGCCCCCTTGCTGGTTCGTAGGAATTAGACACGACCTTTGAATGGACTTTATAACATCTTTATTTACCTCTCGTGTTTATTCTTAGTTGCTAAGCTATATGCTATGAATATTAAAGACGCGCGCAACTGTCATGTGCCATTGCTGTATACAAAAAGGGGTGGGGCTCGTTATAAAACCGAACAGTTCACTAGTGCCTGTTCTAGATCGCTACGGTTAAAATAACTAGTGTTCTCTCATTGAAGTAATCATGTTCATAGACTGTAAGGTAGTTGGTTATCGAAATTCAATTCTGTCCTTCACTGGAGTGAAGAAAAAAAGTAACTATTGGGCTAATACCAACTCACTTTAAAGGCAAGTAGATCTACGAAATCGTCACTCTCTTAGTTGCTATGCTATGAATATAAGACGCGCGCGATTGTTGTCCTGGACAGCAGATAGTAGCCCCACCCACTCAGGGTCTGTTCAGTGGGATGAATATGAGTAATGTGACGTCCAATCAGATACGTCCCATGACTGTACATGTATATAAAAGGGGTGGGGCTCGTTACGCTGTTAAAACGAACAGTTCACTAGTGCCAGCTCTAAATCGCTACTGTTAAAATCACACATAATCAATTCATTATACACAACTATTAATTGGGCTAATACCAACTCACTTTATAAAGGCAAGTAGATCTATGAAATGGTCACTTCAAATGGAGTTCGTTACGTCTTTGAACTGACGCGGCCAGGGCTAATTAACAACCGGTAGAGTTATATATATACCTGAACACATATTTTGGGGTAATGAATACAAATCTGAGTAAATAGCTTACAAAAGAGGAGTTAGTTAGGCCGCTGGATACACAGCTACAGTTTGTACTAGACTCATTTCTAATATCAACAGAACTCACTCAATTCAAAAGCGTAGCTGACTATCGTATTGCAGAGCTGGACTAAAAGGGGAGGGGCTCGTTGCTAGCTTGTCACTATGCAATCAAGTCTGAGCGCATGAGCAAGCGGAAGTGATATCTGCGCATGAGCAATACGCATACTATATATGCGCTGGCGCGAAATTTAAATCAACAAGACATTTAACATGTAGGTACAGTATCAAAAACTGAAAAGACAGTAATAAAGACGTGTCACTACAATAAATCATGTGTTATAATAAAAAGCAGACATATGGTAATAGAGGATGAGGGATAACAGGAATGATCATTTGGTGTTAATGATGATCCATGAGGTGGGTCATGTGACACTCATGTGAACTACACTCAGTCACCTTCCATACTGGATGGGTGTGGTTCCTACTGACTGAGATCTCTACACGTTCTGTAATCTCTACCACTGAGGAGTCTGGATATTGACGGTAGGACCCTGGAGTCAGCATTATGTCAGGATTCTCTACGCAAGGACATAGACACACAAATCCTTCAAATTCTACCTTTAATGTATACACTGAATGATCCTCAACTCTCCCTCACCCTCTCACCTAATGCACTGCTCTTCTGACTTGGGACATCTGCCACCACATCTCCCCACATCCACCATTCATTATCCCCTAAAATGGTCTTGAGTAGGTACAGGGAGTGAGGGAGGGAGGGAGGGAGGGAGAGAGGGAGGGAGGGAAGGAGAGAGGGAGGGAGGGAGGGAGGGAGGGAGGGAGGGGAGGGAGAGAGGGAGGGAGGGAGGGTTCCTTGTGATGGAACAGGACCACCAATACCAACCCACCATTGGTAATAGGTGTATGTACAATAACCAGTCAATACATCACATCATCTACTGTCACACTAATAGTAGTACTAGTTATCACTTACCCTCTACAAGACAAACACACATTTCCAGGGCCGGAGCAGCTCCACAAAGGGTGGTAGGGCAACTGCAATGCGGGCTAAAGGACGCGCATGCGCGCGTACGACGTGTTTACCACACCCAAAGGGCATTACGCGGCCGCGGCGTACCAAAGCATTGGCGGGCTTACTTTGCGTGACTGCGAAAGGAGCTAGCCTACTTCACTATCTCGGATAAAAATTATAGCACACGTCATTTCCTGTATGGACCACCAAAAAGTGGTAGGGCAAATGCCCTACCTGCCCCACCGTCTCCGCCGGCCCTGATTTCTGGCTCTCCTAGCTCCAATCCTCTCCCAACCTCACGTCCCAGTACTCTGTAATGGAAAATGAACTGTTTGAACTGAGGGAGAGAGAGGGGGGGATGGTGAAGGAAGGAGAGAGGAGAGGGAGGGGGAAGAGTAATGAAGTCCTAATTAGAGGGGTTCACTCTAACATTGATACAAACAATGTTGTTTACAACTCATGAGAATATTCAATTAGTATGGCAGTATGGGGGAATGGAGTATGAAGGTATGAACTCACTGGGTGGTAGACATCTTGTTTTCTAAGTCTACGACACCTTCCAGTCCCTCCAGTGACATGATAGAGTGACACTCACTTCATCATCTCCTGAAATGATCATGAGGAGGTACAGAGGAGGGAGGGAGGGAGGGACAGTAAGGGGGTCCTAATTAGAGGGGTCCCCTGTAATATTCATACCAACAAGTAAACAGGAACCTCTCTAATCACCTACTACTTACCAACTACTATATGGAGGTGTCCTAATTAGTCATGTCCTGATTTCAGGGGGTACAGCTACACACATGGGAATTAGGACAACACACCCTGTCCTGTTCATCAACATGTCCACTTCAGGGAGTCCTCATTGGATACTTCTACTGTATATGTACACACAGTATACCTACCATGTCCCTCCCCTCCCTCCCCACAGTAATGGCTAGAAGATGTGGATCACAGCCTACCTCAATGGAGATGCTATTGGATACAAGACCCATTTCTCTGTGTTCTTTGTACTCATGAAGGGAGAATTGGACCCTCTCCTCAAATGCCCATTTCACTACAAGGTCAGTTGATGACTGTTTTAGTTTGACACATTTCAAGTATATATACAGCTCTTCATCTGTCAAGAATTGTGTTAAAATGTCAACTGCTAATCATTGTTCCCTTGTGTTGTCTCTTTACCTCATCTCCTACCTTCCTTCTCTCTCCTCCCTCCATTCTTCCTCATGCTCTCTCCATCTTCATTTACATTCATTCATCTTCATCACTTCTCTCTCCCTCCCTCCACCCCTCTCTCTCCCTCTCTCTCATATGTCTGTGGCCATGATTGTTGTATTGTTAACTGGTTAGTATTTCATTTGTTATATTGTGTGAGAACATTTCCAATTCTTTAAGATTGGGACACAGACTGTGTGTCAACATATTATTAATTTTCCATTCAACAAGTGTTGTTTTCCCCACAGGTGGCTACCTCCAAGCCCCTCCCCCAGAGTACCCCACACAAATCTAGGAGACTGTGAGGACTGGAGTTGTCGACAGTGGTCAGGAGTGACACTAGCCATTCCTTTCTGTTTCTTTGGGGGCAATTTCCACATTAGGAAAACCCTGCATCCTTTATTCAATCGTGAAAGTCTTGTAAAATAGCTTGTTAGTTACGTGCAGTAGCTTGTATAAAGCATGTTAATTATGTAATTTAGCTTGTACAATAGTATGTTCATGTTAAGTATTCCATTTCAGCTACCTCTCTCTCTCAATGGCAGTAGCCAGTCGTTTCACCAAATCGCAAATCACGTGAATTTATTTGCAGAATTACGTCATGTGGAAGTGTAGAATGGCCGTCTGTCAGTAGTTTGTACATTGCTCAAGTACATTCACCTACTGGCTGAACACAGCCACAGGAAACAACATATAGAGTCTAGTCCAGAAGACCAGTCTACTTACTGTGGGAGATGCAACAGCACTGGCTGAACACAGCCACAGGAAGCAACATATAGGTGGATAAGAGTCTAGTCCAGAAGACCAGTCTACTTACAGTGGGAGATGCAACAACAGGTGCGACTACTCAGTGTCCATTTTGCCGACTTGACGTTGATGAAATGTTATGGTCACTGTTTATCCAAGTGCCATCACTACATGACAGGTAGGAACAACTTGATTTTTGGATATGATGTGTTTTTAATAAGAGGCTGAAGTTTGACATGCACAAAAAATATTCGGATGGTATTTGTACAGGTGATTTTGTGGTGACAGTTTCATTAGCTTGTATACGACTGTAGTAAACAATAATGTGTAATGTATGATGAACTGTAACACATATTTAGTCATCTTTAGTCCCTCCATTCCAGTTCTGGTCCTTTTCTTCTGGGCAGTGGTGGCCTACAATGCCTAAGTGGTGACAAGCAAGGTGATCTTACGCCTGCTGCACATTTTCTCTCTGATACCCAGAGAAGTGCAGATCTACTTGCAATGTTACATTCAGCAGGTCCACATTCAACATATTTGCTTTCACTGTCCACAACACCCATTTGTGATGCAGCAGTATACTCTGTATGTGTTGAAATAGGAGCATGTACATGTGCTTAAATAGATTCCAACCCATTGTTTACACATGTATATACATTTCCTGGGTTACTGGGTGGACAACTGCATTTAGACTAACTGGACATCTTGAACTGTAGTCCCATGCCAGCTACTTGTTTGTGTACCACAGAATACATGTGCAGAACTGTGCTGAAAGTCAATATTATTGCTGGGGTATTGAAGTAACATTCCTACTCAGGGCCTCTTCTTGCACTCCTTTACTCTCTACTGGATACATCTAGCTAACATACATATCTGCCGATGAACATACCGCTAGCCTATTAAGCACTCTCATCGATTGTGTTCACCTCCCACAGCTTTTATTTGTGTGTGGACATGTTTGTGTCTGACCACTTCTCAGTGCATATGCAGTATTTGTTGTGACTGTAGAGTGTTGTAAACCATAAAGTAATGATGCTTACACAAAAATATATGAATAATTAATGAGAATGTTGATTGTGTCCTTAGGCTCCACTTCCGGTGCAAATAAAATTGTACGTGGTTCAATGGACTTCTGTTTATTTGGAGAAATGACTGTAGCCATGATTGTTAACTGCTCATATGATGTCCCCATCTTAATTATTTGCCTTCGTTATTCTTCTCTCTCCCTCCTTCCGTCCCTCTCTCTCCCTCTCTCTCATGTGTCTATGGCCATGACTGTTGTATTGTTAACTGGTTGGTATTCAAATTATTACTTGTTAAATGATAACGAGGTATTGTTACTTTGTTGGTATCATGTAAGTGATGTTCCCAATATGGGATGTGATATTATATCCAGGTGGTGATTCATGCATTGTATGATGAGTAATGATGATGTGGTGTGGAGTAACTTGATGATGAGGTGGTCCACATGTTGTGGTGATTGATGTAAACACTTGAATACTTCCCAGTGGCTGGTGGTATATGTACATATACAGATTGACTGCCACTGTCTTTCCCTTCATTCTAATTGCTCTTCAGTCCTCATATACACTGTTCTATTGTGCAGTGTTCTCTCATTGAAGTAATCATGTTCATAGACTGTAAGGTAGTTGGTTATTAAAATTGAATTCTGTCGTTCACTGTATTATATTGTGTACATTGTGTGGCATACTCCTTACACCTCCTGGGAAGTATCAGACCACCAACATATAGAGTGGCCTTGGTGATGGATGTGTTCACAGTCAAAGCCTGTACTAGCTGATGAGTATCCTCTTTACCTATAGCATCATTGCCAGACAAGTCCAGCCACTCCAGAGTAGAGTTGTGATGGAGGGCCTGAGCTAGGGCTACTGCTCCAGCATCGCTAATATTGTTATTAGACAAGTACAGCCTCTCAAGAGTAGAGTTGTGATGGAGGGCCTGAGCTAGGGCTACTGCTCCAGCATCGCTAATATTGTTATTAGACAAGTACAGCCTCTCCAGAGTAGAGTTGTGATGGAGGACCTGAGCTAAGGCTACTGCTCCAGCATCACTAATATTGTTATTAGACAATTCGAGCCTCTTCAGGGTAGAGTTGTGATGGAGGGCCTGAGCTAGGGCTACTGTTACATCATCACTAATATTCATATACAACATACAACTGAGGGATTTGTCCTGACTACACCCAAGACCTAGCCTCACTAATGAAGCTTTACTTTTTTTATCAAGTTGTCCTAAAAATGAATGAACATTGGTTACTCCATCCCAGTCTGTTATACTCTTTAGCAAGTCAGGATGTTCCTTGATCATGTGCATCAAATTAACTACATCTTCTGAACATTCCACTTGAAATGACAATTCCTCGAGCTTCTTCTCCTGCAGTCTGGAGCAGTGGTGTATGGCCTCAGTCAGTTCTATAAGTCCTTGAGCACTGAATGTAACATGGCATATTCTGATATATTGCAGTGTCGTACTCCTTGTGATGAACTGTACCAGAGACCTTGTAGCAGTAGTGGTGAATGTACACTTGCAGTCAATATGCAGACTCTTCAGTGATACAGCTATACTGTCACTCAAACCTTTGGTAAATATATTAACATCTTCAAAAGTATCTATATGTATTTTAAGGTACTGCAGTGTAGTAGTCATTGTGACGAGCTGTACCAGAGACCTTGTGGCAGTAGTGGTGAATGTACACTTACAGCCAACATCCAGACTCTCCAGTGGTACAGCTATATTGTCACTCAAACCTTTGGTAAATATATCAACATCTTCAAAAGCATCTATATGTATGTTAAGGAACTGCAGTGTAGTACTCCTTGTGATGAACTGTGCTAGAGACCTTGTGGCAGTAGTGGTGAATGTACACTTACAGTTAATATCCAGACTCTTCAGTAGTAGAGCTCTATTGTCACTCAAACCTTTAGTAATTACCTCCATATCTTTGTTACTTACATGTGCACTAAATGCACGACTCCTTACAGTTGGAGAGAGATGAAATTCCTTCAGAGATGAAGTAGATGATAGCAACTTACCAATAGCTTTACATGTTTTAGCTCCTAGAGTGGTACCTTCACAACTTGAACCAATGATCAGTGCTTCCAGTGAAGAGAAAGAAAGGTCACAGGATATATTGAAGGCAGATTTATTATTATCTACTTGTAACTCCAGTATGTGTAGTGTAGAAAGGGGAGGTAGGGATAGAGAATTACCATTGTCAGGAACTTTTAAATAATATAATTCCTCCACATGAGAACTAAAGCCATTCACTAAAATATTTATATTTTCTGATGTCATTGATGTAGTCTTCAATGAAGCTACTCTGGGGTTGCCATCACCAGTTTTAGCTCCATTCACAAGCATATGTAGTTTCTCTTCCTCTGTGTCTTCATCAAATGTCAATGACCACTTGCTATGACTGTGTGCAATGCAATAGCCAACAGAATAATATTCCAATGGAAGCATTCCTCTTGTGAAGGTAAAGCTTGCTGTGTAGTTGTGGAATAATGATTGAAGTAGCTCACTGTTCTGGGCTTCAAACAGCCAGTTCGTATGATGTGGACTAACACATAAATCAGGTCTCATTGGATTGCAATATGGAGTCTGGTGCTCATCACTTTGCTCTACTGTAGGCTCTCCAAGTAAACTTCTCAATTCATCAGCAGTTACATTATTTAGTTTTCTAAGTCCAGCAAGAAACCTCAGCACTACTCTCAATCTACCATCCTCGTGTCTCTGAAAATGTTTCAGTTGCTTTACGGATGACATGGTAGAGATGAGATAAGCAGCTAGAAACTCCTGAAATGTCAGATGGAGAAAATTGTGAGATGTCTTCTGTCCATCCATAAACAGCTGAGAAACAGACTGCATGAGACCAAGTGTTTCAAAATCATCAGGTATGTCAGGGAATATTAATTGTACACTTTTCCCACCCTCTCTGCAGACTCCCTTGTAGGCTGTCTTGCTGATGTCAAGCAATTGACTGTACACTTCTCCAGGTAGGTGTTCAAAGGACTCAACACTCCATTTCTGATGACTGTATTTTGAATTTCCACGGAGGTGGCGAAGCAGTAAGATTCGAGTAAGAGCTTGGTAGAGTTCGGTTAGAGTTGTTGGTAGAACCCACTTGCTCTTCATGCTCTCTCTGTATATACTAACAACTATGGCAGCATTCAGAGGAATGTACATGCATGCTTTTATCTGTGGATATTTACCAATGTATGTCATCACATCATCAATATTCTTCTTTGCTTCTTCACTCACTTCATCTGAACCTCCTACACTCTGGTCAATGGCACTGGCTGTCTTCTTATCCTCTCCTGTAAACACACTTGTCACATACTTTGTGATGTTCTCCTCTGTGAACCCCAATATTTCTACATGTTGGAATATCCTGTGCTTAATGTATACTAGTAGATCACCTGTTGCCCAGGGTCGGCTGGTGACTAGTATGGTAGCTAGTGGTAACTGCTGGCCAAGAATCAGCTGTAAGAAAATGGAAGGCTCGCTGCGTTGGGGATCTGGAAGTTCATCAAACCCCTCTAAGATTATCAGAGTATTACTTCCAAGACAGTCAACCAATTCAACTGCAAAATGACGACAAGTGTCTTCTGAAGGGTGATAGATGAGATCCCTCAGATTCTTGGCTCTGCTCATTCTCTCATCTCTAAGTCTGAGAAGCAGCACTAACTGATACTGCTGAGCAATCTCTCCTCTCTCCCACCTCCTACAGAACTCCCATGCAAATGTGGACTTCCCCACACCTGGAGCACCCTCCACTAGTACAATTCTTTTTGGAGCATTTGCTGGCAAGTCTCGAGCAATATCCTCAAAATCTATCTTCCTCTTTCTTTTCATTATGACATCAACATTACCATCCTCTACCATAGCCCTCGTGTACTCATCTGCTTCCTTTTTACTCACTACACTGTCCCAATCAATACAAGCCAGATCAATGAATATCTTTGAAGGAGTTGGTGGCCATTTCAAAACATTAAGATTCTTCTCAATTTCACATTGCTTGTAACCAATTTTGATATAATGGACAAAGGCATCCATTGGTGATCTGAAGAGGGGACTCTTCCCTAACTGAGGTAGAGGCTCTGTCACTGACGAGCCAAAATCACTCCATCTCATCTTTTCTAATGCTACCCTCATCATATCTGCAAGATCTTCATAAGCAGGTTCAGATGAAAACACACCAACAAATTTGTCAAACCATTTCTCCTTGTTATGTGTTCTGTTGTAGTGTGCAGTGAGAAGACTAAGTAACTGTCCAGCCTTCTCCCCACTCCCCACTCCATGTTGACTGAGAACATTAGCAGTAGCTGTTCTAGTGACAAATCCTAACTCAATGAATTTGTTAATAAAAACTGTCAGGTCACCACTGATAGTCTCTGTCAGTATTTCACTGTGTTGGTTGACTACATCAATGTATGAAGTATACTTGAGTGGGTGAGTGCCGTACTGGGGAGTACCCTGAGAAACCCTACCTGGGAATTCCCATACTTGTGAGTAGGGAGGGTAATGTGTGGAGGGTTGGGAATTTTCCCCATGGAGTGGCCCCCTCACTTGACCCAACATTGGTGTGGGGGGCTGGAAATTCTCCCCATGTGGTGGCCTCACTGGTGTCTGACCATACATTTTTGCGGGGGAATGGTAACTCTCCCTATATTGTGGCCCCCTCTGTTGGGGGGTCATTGACTGCTCCTCACCCAATGACCCCCTCACTGGCAATAAATCCTCACCTAACATCAGTGATGACGAAGTGGGGGGGACTGAGGATACTGTACTAACTTGAGGAGCTACTGAGGTGGAAGGTTGTAGGTTGTGTATGTGGTCACATTCTATCTTACTGGCAAGGGTATACTCTCTTATTCTGAGTGCTCTCAAAGCTGTAACTATGTCACGCCATGTGAGAGGTGAGTCTTGTTTCAGTCTCTCTGAAATGATCTCACGTAACTGATCTTTAGATTTTCTGTAGTTGTGTTCAATATTACGAATTCGTGGACACTCCACCCCCAACTGGAGGCCTAGGTCAAAGCATTTTGAGGCTACTGGCTTGAGAGTGTTACAGAGGCGTGGTAGGTCATTGATAGTCAGTTCTTTTAAAGATTGGGTTGACTGGCTGGTGCGTGAATACCGATTGCCCATATCTAGAAGGGACAATTAAAATTAATATTCATATTGCGGTACAGTTTAGGTCCCACTCAGAGAGGGAATGGGTGACTGCCACTCACTGAAATGACATCATCACTGGCAGATTGTTTCACATATCTCAGGACACATGTCCTCAGATATATTGCTGCCATATATACCCACACTCTATAGGATAACTGCAATATCCTACTTCTATATCATGGCCACATCTATGGGATGGAATATGGATCTCAGACCTGCACAGAAGCTAGTAATGCTCCTGAGAAGGGATCACTTTATACTCTCTCTGGCAGTATGTAAACCAATGACTTCATGTCATGTGGTTGTACACTAACACTCCACAGATAGCCCTACATCTGCAATAGTCCAACTAGGAACTTCAGTGTCTCAGTACACTGAGTATACTGAGATATGGGGTCAGGATATTACTGTATACTACCATATCAACATGCTATGTTCTGTGATATTCTGTGCCTGTACAATACTTTTGATACTCAGTCCAGCAATGGCCAGTCACATGATAATCACATGGAGATTGGAATGTATTAATTAAGAGGTGACCAGTTCGTGATCCAGGTCATATCCTCTGTACTTGTACATTACCTTGATAGCCAGACTCCTCCAGTCCAGGCAAAGTTAGTAGAATGGGAAGATAGAGTTAGACCAGACACCTACAGAGGAGGGAGGAATCATTTAATAAGCAGAGTGATCACAGAGGTATATTCTACAAATAAGTCCAGTGCAAAATGTGTCTCCTAAATGGCAGTAACTGATTTGTTCCCATCACACTATCATGCATGACTAGAAATCAAATATGATAGTATCTGAAATATTTCAAGACAGAAGCTGTGGACATAGGAAGGCAAGTTGGAGACTGTAGCTATTATTAACCCTCGGCGCGCATGCGCAGGAGGGTTACTGTAGTTGTGTCTGTGTGTCTGTCTGTTGCGGTGGCCCTAAAGGTCGCGTAATGCGATGATGTCTATGCGACGATGTCGATGCGCCTATGGACGATGTCGATGCGTCTATGGACGGTGTCGATGCACCTATGGAAACAGGATATTCCACATGCGCTAACGTGCACGTGCTGATATATAAATGCACACTTGCATGCATGCACAGTTGGCGGTACTGTAACAGCTGTTGTTCCAGTCTACAAGCTAAAAGCGAGGTACTTGCACGTTGACCACTGTTGACTATATATACTGAAGTAAACTATATGTGCTATGTAGGACTAGTGTATATACTTCCAAAACAGTATGTGTGCAGATGTCCTGTCAAGAAATGACCCGGAAGTTGATCATAGGTTTAGCTATCGTTAATAAATCAACATGATGCATAAATTAATGCTAGGACTCATACGGTTTCAGTATAAGAAGATTGAAGTAATCTTAGCATATTTCAGTTGGGTATGCATTATTGTTCGTGTAAAGATAATCCAGCACCACTCCCAGTTGAGGAACGCCTCTGCAGTTGTTGCCAAACCATAGAGGATGAACTTCATTTTTATGCATATGTCCTAAGTATTCTGATTTGAGAGAAGATCTAGAGTCTGCAGTACGACAATATTACCCAGGATATGCAGTTTTGAGCGCAGACCAGAAGTTTTTGTTCCTACTACAGTCATCACATCCACAAGTTAATAACTCAGTAGCATTATATGTTTATAAATCCTTTAAATACAGACTTAATGACTGATAAGCCACCCTGGCTTATAGTGGTCTATAAAAATATTATTATTAATAATGATGTACGTACGTAGGTTGACTTGGCTGAAACGCAGACTTAATTAAACACCTTGGTCTACTGGTTGGCTTCGTGGCCTTTTATGACGTTCTAACTGTCCATAGACCCATCGACATCGTCCATAGGCGCATCGACATCGTCGCATAGCATCGCGCGACCTTCAAGGCCACCGCGGTCTGTTACATCTCACCTCTGGAGCGTCTGTTCGTCCTGAAAATACTGTCACGTACTCAGCAGGCAACGGAGGTCAAAAATTTGTGGGGATTTCTCTGAAACTGCTCCGTTGCAGATACACCGCTTCCTGCGTTGTAGGGTACTGCAGCGACATTCCGCGCACTTTTTCGATGGCAGAGCTTTCCAAGGGTCCTTAAAAGGCTAACAATAGGCTAAACTCTACCTGGAATACGACTCGATGTAAGGTAGCAAGCTTCTTTCTGTTCAGTCTCCGTCTTTTGCCTAAAGTCTTCCGTATACTTCCCGTTAACGTAATTAGAATGGTAATTGATCTAGCGCGTGCGCTTTCAAGGATTCGCGCACGCGCGTACGCCGAGGGTTCTGCACTTTAGTGCATTCATTGTTATCATAGACCATTCCAGAGGTAGGTATATATGGGTCATAGATGCCAACATACGGTACACAATAAATTACTTGTAACAATATGCTCCTCAATAACAATTGCAACAGATTATCTGTACACTTTGTGCGTATTATGTGCTCGGTTTTCACATAATTATCTGGTCACATAATCAAATGCCTCAAGACAGGGGATGATGGCATGCAACAATAACACCATACACAACCCCAGGATGCAGAGAGGGGTTACGCATGTTATTGTTGTATGCCATCATCCCTTGTCTTGAGTCACTCTTTGGTACTCCCATCCTTAATCCTGTATATATAGGGGTCTAGCTTTCACTAAAGCACAAGATTTTCTGAGCACTTATCTCTAAGAATTAGACAAACATTATAACTGCAGATGACTACACTGATGGGGAGGTGAGACTGGTAGGAGGAGAGTCAGAGTTTGAGGGAAGAGTGGAGGTGTGTCTCAATAGGAGGTGGGGCACTGTCGGTAGTGATGGATGGACACAAACCAACACTCGAGTTGTTTGTAATGAACTTGGCTATGATTTCTCTGGTAAGCCTATTAGGATTAAAATATCTCAGACAATTGGTGTTCATGCTGTGACATATATGTACACTGTACATACCGTAAATGTTGTACGTGCTTCTAATTTTGTGTGCGCACTCCCGCTCGAACAATGTGCAGCAGTTAACTAGTAAGTGAATTCATGACCCCTTATATCCCAAGAGACATACCTTACCTCACAAGGATTAGCCCTATGTACTGTACAGTGTCATAAATTAATATGGAGGAGTACTCCTCCATAGTATACACTCCCACCACTTACGTACTCTCCCTTGGGATAACCAAGAGAGGTTAAAGTCATGCATTGTGCACTATTGTTGTGACAAGTAATAACAAGGATGGTGGCCTCAATGCATGAATGAATGAATGGGACTTCACGTTATATATTTCCTACTTAATGTATATGGATCTAGTACCTCAACAGACACTCCTCCCCTCTCTCTACACAATCTACATAATACATTCTCATATGCACACATACTGGCCATTATTTTGGACCCACACATTATGTTCCACATCACACACTCTCTGACCCCTACCTTAGAGTCACAGTCACAGGACACTGGTTGTACCAGAGGACAGAGTAAGGCTGTGAGGGAGAGAGACATGCAGTAGGTCCATAGCTCAGGTTAATTCCTTCATCAAACAGTTTATGACACATGCCTAGAGCTATTAGAGTATTGCAGTGTATCCACAAGTAGTGTAGACATGTACATACTGTGTGTACAGAGATAATGTCTCACAGAACAGTCTCAACCTAAGACCACTATAATGACATTACTTGTTTCTCATCACTCAGTATAACACCAGGTGGTTCTAGTCTCATCATACGTAAGTAAAAGGGAACTGCGTGACATTTATACTATAAGTAAACGTGACAGGCCAGGTATACATACATCGTACTCCGTGACAGGTCTATTACTTAGTATGAATAGCGCTAGCTGTATTCGCAGTCCATGTGGAGATCGACCATCTAAAAAGACGCAATGCACTCAGTTGTGTGCGCGCGCACGCGATAGGCCTATGACGGGCAGTAAAAGTAAAAGGGGACGGCCTAACTCGACAGGCTAAACCTCCTAGTACAACTCACTTAATTTACAGCAAAGCAGGGTAGTTCGACTTCATCAGTCTGAGAGTTACGCCACAGGTATCAGTCTGTCCGCTCACTCAGGTACTCCCACTCACTTTGAGCATGCGCAGTAAGAATGTACTTAGGTCATAGCGGGAAATTCAAAATTTGTCCAGAACAATATGTAGTGACTATTTTCTTAATAGTACAAACAAAATTGACTACATACATAGAGAGAAATAACTAAACTATAGTCTGTTAATGTGGAAGGTACATGTATACAGAGATGAAGTAGTTGATATCATTGGGTTTCAATTATTGATGCTAATCAAGTGAGTCATGTGATCAGTGGCCACACTTGATTCACCTTCCATACTGGATGTGTGCAGTATCTACTGGAGAGAAGGAACACAGGAGGGAGGGAGAAAGGAGGGAGGGAGGGAGAGAGGATGTTCACTATTCATAGGCAAGCACATGATTGTCACAAGCAAAGTGAGCCCACCTAGTTATACAATTGGACAATTCTCCTGTGTCTATCCATCGTTGTGTGCACATACTAAATATCCTTTTTATGTGTTCCATCATCCTGTGTAAACATACATTTAATTTTCCAGCTCCATTGACTAGGTGGGTTTGACCATAATGTTGAAGTATTCCCACAATTAATAGTACCCATACCAACCCACCATTTATATCTCCCTCCTTTAACCCTTCCCTCCCTCCACGTACCTGACAATAACACTAATCACTACATTGTAGATGATGTGGCCACTCCCCTCAACTCTACCTCATTATGTCTCTCAATGACACACTCCAAATTCTCCAATAGACCAAATCCACATCACAATCAATATCACAATCATCAACAAGCCATACTCCATAGACACATGTCCTACACATGTATTCAAAAGTGATGGTACCTCTCTAATCCAGACACTAGTGGGTAGCTCCTTCATGTAACTGGTAAGCGTGGTATTGGCATTACGTCATTCAATATAAGCATGCCTCACCGTAACCATAACCCTAACCCTAACTCTAACCCTAGCCCTAACTCTAACCCTAGCCCTAACTCTAGCCTTAGTCATAGCCCCTAACATGGCCCTACCTAGAGAAGTCACAAGACCCGTTGACCATCCATCTGGGTCCTTGGTAAGCAATCCATCCAGGCTGCACACATGCATTTCAAGAATGACGTAATCCCAACCCAGTTACTATAATATACAACTGTCAGTCTGTGGCTAGACATGTCTCCCACCTGCCAGTCCTCATCTACTACATCATGTTGTCTCAATACAGACACACATTATTTTCTGACATTCGCCACCAAATCTCCCCACATCCACCATTCATTAAACCCTAAAATAATAATGAGTTGGTTTAGAGGAGGGAGAGTGGGAGGGTGGGAGGGGGGGAGAGGGAGGGAGGGAGGGATCTTTTTTTGTGATGGAACAGGACAACCACAGGTCAGTACCCATACCAACCCACCATTGGTAATAGGCGTATGTACACTAACCAGTCAATACATCACATCATCTACTGTCACACTAATAGTAGTACTAGTTATCACTTACCCTCTACAAGACAGACACACATTTCTGGCTCTCCTCCAAACCTCTCCCAACGTCACGTCCCAGTACTCTGTAATGGAAGATAAAATGAGGGAGAGAGAGGGGGGAATGGTAGAGGAAGGAGAGAGGAGAAGAGTAATGAAGTCCTAATTAGAAGGGTTCACTGTAATATTGATAAAAACAATGTTGTTTACAACTCATGAGAATATTCAATTAGTATGGCAGTATGGGGGAATGGAGTATGGAGGTATGAACTCACTGGGTGGTAGCCATCTTGTTTTCTAAGTCTACGACACCTTCCAGTCCCTCCATTGACATGATGGAGTGACACTCACTTCATCATCTCCTGAAATGATCATGAGGAGGTAGAGAGGAGGGAGGGAGGGAGGGACAGTAAGGGGGTTCTAATTAGAGGGGTCCCCTGTAATATTCATACCAACAAGTAAACAGGAACCTCTCTAATCACCTACTACTTACCAAGTACTATATGGAGGTGTCCTAATTAGTCATGTCCTGATTTCAGGGGGTACAGCTACACACATGGGAATTAGGACAACACACCCTGTCCTGTTCATCAACATGTCCACTTCAGGGAGTCCTCATTGGATACTTGCCCATTTCACTACAAGGTCAGTTGATGACTGTTTTAGTTTGACACATTTCAAGTATATGTACAGCTCTTCATCTGTCAAGACTGTACTCAGTATCCATTTTGCTGACTTGACATTGATAAAATGTTATAGTCACTGTTTATCCAAGTGTCATCGCTACATGACAGGTAGGAACAAGTTGAATTTTGGATATGATGTGTTTTTAATAAGAGGCTGAAGTTTGACGTGCACAAAAAATATTCGGACGGTATTTGTACAGGTGATTTTGTGGTGACAGTTTCATTAGCTTGTATACGACTGTAGTAAACAATAATGTGTAATGTATGATGAACTGTAACACATATTTAGTCATCTTTAGTCCCTCCATTCCAGTTCTGGTCCTTTTCTTCTGGGCAGTGGTGGCCTACAATGCCTAAGTGGTGACAAGCAAGGTGATCTTACGCCTGCTGCACGTTTTCTCTCTGATACCCAGAGAAGTGCAGATCTACTTGCAATGTTACATTCAGCAGGTAACATGTTCCAAAATAAATAGGAAACAGTTGTTTCTATTGGAACTCTTAAATCACAGACCACTTTGATGAAAATCAACCCTTCACTTTAAAAGTGTAGGATACATGGTTCCTACACTTTCTTGTAATTTTGAAGAAAAGTGCAGGAAATTTTCCTACACATCCAAATGCAGCCATAAAAGTGAATGTGAAATTTAAGGAATTGATAGGAACTTTAGCCAAAGTGCAGGGCATATTTCGTGTATTTTAACTCAAAAATGTTGCTTTCATTGTATATTTGGTGGTCACACCAATTGCCTATTTAAAATGGAACATGTTAGGTCCACATTCAACATATTTGCTTTCACTGTCCACAACACCCATTTGTGATGCAGCAGTACACTCTGTATGTGTCGAAATAGGAACATGTACATGTGCTTAAATAGATTCCAACCCATTGTTTACACATGTATATACATTTCCTGGGTTACTGGGTGGACGACTGCATTTAGACTAACTAGACAGCTAGAACTGTAGTCCCATACCAGCTACTTGTTTGTGTACCACAGAATACACGTGCAGAACTCTGCTGAAAGCAATGTTATTGCTGGGGTATTGAATTCACATTCCTACTCAGGGCCTCTTCTTGCGCTCCTTTACTCTCTACTGGATACATCTAGCTAACATACATATCTGCCGATGAACATACCGCTAGCCTGTTAAGCACTCTCATCAACTGTGTTCACCTCCCACAGCTTTTATTTGTGTGTGGACATGTTTGTGTCTGACCACTTCTCAGTACATATGCAGCAATGTATTTGTTGTGACTGTAGGGCGTTGTAAACCATAAAGTAATGATGCTTACACAGTGGTGTGGGATATGGCACATTCTCTCAATGAAGTATGCCTTTAATTGCTCACTGCTAGCAATTTTTGTCTTCACATAATACTGTATCAGTCCATATATGGATGGAACAAAACGTTTTTCTTCCTTTTTCCCTCCTAGGTGTATTGGTAGGGTTAGCCAGTAACTTACGAATGTCGTCCCAACACGGTCGACACACTAGGCTGTCTTGTGTGAGGTGGAGCTGTGTGTAGGCTAGTTCCTGAGCCTCAGCATTCTTCCATGATTGTGGAACTGACATCTGAGTGTGTGGGACATTGCAGAGTGTTCACATGTCCTCTCCCACTGAGGATATATCAGCTGGTGCCGACTCCTTACCATCAACTATTTATTTTGGGTATAATATATAGCATTTAGCATTCGTAGAAGGGCCATACCTTGGTTAATTCTGTTGTTTCCTCTCTAGATTCACTGTTTATATAGTCCACGTCTTACAATTTTTGTGGTAACTTTGACCTCCAATATTTCGACATATATGAAACAATGAAACACGCTCATTTTTGTAGGAGAGCTAACCCTACCCACGATATTTCTGTAGGTCAAATCACAAAATCCAACTCTTTGCACAAAAAGTTTCGGTCGGGTTTTGTGAACCTACTTTGAATTGCACCGTGTCCATGTAGTGCCTCCTTGCCAGCGTTTATAGCAGCACTGCTAATTCATTTTTGGGATACAGGCAGCTAAAGAGTGCTGGACTGTGGATGCATGATTTGGTAGGTGTATGTCACGTAGTTAAGGAATTATGATGTGAAGAAAAATATTAATGAGAATGTTGATCGTGTCCTTAGGCTCCACTTCCGGTGCAAATAAAATTGTACATGGTTCAATGGACTTCCGTTTATTTGGAGAAATGACTGTAGCCATGATTGTTAACTGTTCATATGATGTCCCCATCTTAATTGTTTGCCTTCGTTATTCCTCTCTCTCCCTCCTTCCGTCCCTCTCTCTCCCTCTCTCTCATGTGTCTGTGGCCATGACTGCTGTATTGTTAACTGGTTAGTATTCAAATTGTTACTTGTTAAATGTTAACGAGGTATTGTTACTTTGTTGATATCATGTAAGTGATGTTCCCAATATGGGATGTGATATTATATCCAACCATATCATGTGGTGATTCATGTATGATGAGTAATGATGATGTGGTGTGGAGTAACTTGATGATGAGGTGGTCCACATGTTGTGGTGATTGATGTAAACAGTGGCTGGTGGTATATGTACATATACAGATAGACTGGCACTAACATGTTCCAAAATAAATAGGAAACAGTTGTTTCTATTGGAAATCTTAAATCACAGACCACTTTGATGAAAATCAACCCTTCACTTTAAAAGTGTGGGATACATGGTTCCTACACTTTGTTGTAATTTTGAAGAAAAGTGCAGGAAATTTTCCTACACATCCAAATGCAGCCACAAAAGTGAAGGTGAAATTTGAGGAATTGATAGGAACTTTAGCCAAAGTGCAGGGCATATTTCATGTATTTTAACTCAAAAATGTTGTTTTATTTGTATATTTGGTGGTCACACCATTTGCCTATTTAAAATGGAACATGTTCACTGTCTTTCCCTTCATTCCAATTGTTCTTCAGTCCTCATATACACTGTTCTATTGTGTAGTGTTCCCTCATTGAAGTAATCATGTTCATAGACTGTAAGGTAGTTGGTTAAAAAAATCCAATTCTGTCTTTCACTGTATTATACTGTGTACATTGTGTGGCATACTCCTCACACCTCCTGGGAAGTGTCAGACCACCATCATAGGGAGTGACCTTGGTGAGGGATGTGTTCACAGTCAGAGCCTGTACTAGCTGATGACTACCCTCTTTACCTATAGCATCATTGCCATACACAATCAGCTCCTTCAGGGTAGAATTGTGATGGAGAGCGTGAGCTAGGGCTACTGCTCCACCATCACTAATATTGTTAGTAGACAAGTTCAGACTCTCCAGTGTAGAGTTGTGATGGAGGGCCTGAACTAGGGCTCCTGCTCCAGCATCGTTAATATTGCTATTAGACAAGTACAGCTTCTTCAGGGTAGAGTTGTGATGGAGGGCCTGAGCTAGGGCTACTGCTCCAGCATCGCTAATATTGTTATTAGACAAATACAGCCTCTCCAGGGCATAGTTATAGTGGAGGGCCTGAGCTAAGGCTACTGCTCCAGCATCGCTAATATTGTTATTAGACAATTCGAGCCTCTCCAGGGTAGAGTTGTAATGGAGGGCCTGAGCTAGGGCTACTGCTCCAGCATCACAAACACTCATATACCTCAAACTGAGGGATTTGTCCTGACTACACCCAAGACCTAGCCTCACTAATGAAGCTTTACCTTTTTTATCAAGTTGTCCTAAAAATGAAGGAATATTGGTTACTCCATCCCAGTCTGTTATACTCTTTAGCAAGTCAGGATGTTCCTTGATCATGTGCATCAGATTAACTACATCTTCTGAACATTCCACTTGAAATGACAATTCCTCGAGCTTCTTCTCCTGCAGTCTGGAGCAGTGGTGTATGGTCTCAGTCAGTTCTATAAGTTCTTGAGCACTGAATGTAACATGGCATATTCTGATATATTGCAGTGTAGTACTCCTTGTGAAGAACTGTACCAGAGACCTTGTGACAGTAGTGGTGAATGTACACTTACAATCAATATCCAGACTCTTCAGTGGTAGAGCTATATTGTCACTCAAACCTTTGGCTAATATATCAACATCTTCAAGTGTATCAATATTTAATTTAAGGCTTTGCAGTGTAGTACTCCTTGTGATGAACTGTATCAGAGACCCTGTGGCAGTAGTGGTGAATGTACACTTACAATCAATATCCAGACTCTTCAGTGGTAGAGCTATATTGTCACTCAGACCTTTGGTAAACATATCAACATCTTCAAATGTATCAATGTGTATTTTAAGGTATTGTAGTGTAGTACTCCTTGTGATAAACTGTGCCAGAGACCTTGTAGCAGTAGCGTTAAATACACAGTCTGACTCTATCTCCAGACTCTTCAGATCTAAAGCTGTATTGTCACATACACTTTGAGCAATTCCCTCCATACTTTGATCACAGACCTTGCTTTGGAAATGGAAGTGTACTATGGAACTTGAAGATGACAGAAGTTTACATAGGGACTTCTTTGTGTTGGGATTAATAGCATTCTTTGTGGTTCCTATGACTGTCAGTGATTCTAAAACAGGCAAAGATAGATCACCAACATCTGATTTTCCACCCAAACTTAATTCCAATATACGTAATGCTGAAAGATGAGGCAGGGACAGAGGTGTCATAACTCTCAAATATAATTCCTCCACACAACCACTGAACCTAGTCAATAGAAGATTAAGGTTTTCACTTAACATGGATTTTTTTGTCCTCACTGCTATAATTCTACATTGCTGAAGGTCCCCGGTGTCTGCTCCCTTCGATAGCATACTTACTTTCTCTTCCTCTGTGTCTTCATCAAATGTCAATGACCACTTGCTATGACTGTGTGCAATGCAATAGCCAACAGAATAATATTCCAATGGAAGCATTCCTCTTGTGAAGGTAAAGCTTACTGTGTGGTTGTGGAATAATGATTGGAGTAGCTCACTGTTCTGGGCTTCAAACAGCCAGTTGGTATGATGTGCACTAACACATACATCAGGTCTCATTGGATTGCAATATGGAGTCTGGTGCTCATCACTTTGCTCTACTGTAGGCTCTCCAAGTAAACTTCTCAATTCATCAGGAGTTACTTTATTTAGTTTTGTAAGTCCAGCAACAAACCTCAGCACTACTCTCAATCTACCATCCTTGTGTCTCTGAAAGTCCTTCAGTTGTTCTGCTGGTGACTTGGTAGAGATGAGGAAAGCAGCTAGAAACTCCTGTACTGTTAGATGGAGAAAGTTGTGAGACATGTTCCATCCATGCTTCACATACACTTCAGCTACAGACTGCATGAAACCAAGTGTTTCACAACCACCAAGATCACTGTCAGAGAATATCAGTTGTACTCTTTTCCTACCTTTTCTACAGATACCATCATAAGCTACCTTGCAGATGGTCAGCAGTTGTTTGTACACTTTATCAGGCAAGTCCTTCTCAAAACAATCAATATTCCATTTCTGTTCCTTATAGTCAGCATGTCCATACAGATAGCGAAGTAGTAATATTTGAGTTAAGGCATAGTACAGCTCAGTCAACGTCTTGGGTAAAATGCACTTCCCCTTCTTACTATCTTGATATATACTAACAACTATGGCTGCATTCAGAGGAATGTACATGCATGCCTTAATCTGTGGGTAAGTATCCAGGTACGCCATTACATCATCAATATTCTTCTTTGCTCCTTCACTCACTTCATCTGGACCTCCTACACTCTGGTCAATGGCACTGGCTGTCTTCTTACCCTCTCCTGTAAACACACTCCTTACATACTTCACAATATTTTCTTCAGTAAATCCTAGTACCTCTATATGCTGGAATATTCTGTGTTCTATCCTTCTCATTATTTCACCAGTTGCCCAGGGTCGACTAGTAATCATTATGGTAGCATGCATTAACAGCTGACCAAGAATGAGCTGTAAGAAAATGGAGGGCTCCTTTCTTTGAGAGTCAGAAAGTTCATCAAATCCCTCTAATATTATCAGAGTATTAACACCACGATTATGAATTAGCTCACACTTTATGGCCTGGGAGATATCTTCTATATCTGGATGGCAAATGAGTTGTTGAAGGTTCTTGGCTATGCTCATTCTCTCATCTCTCAGTCTGAGGAGCAGTACTAACTGATACTGCCGAGCAATTTCTCCTCTCTCCCACCTCCTACAGAACTCCCATGCAAATGTGGACTTCCCCACACCTGGAGCACCCTCCACTAGTATCACTCTTTCTGAAGAATTACTGGCTGGTAATCCTACACCAATATCACTAAAATCTATCTCTTTCTTCTCATTCAAAATAACATCAATATTACCATCCTCTATCATGGCCCTAGTGTATTCATCTGCTTCCTCCTTTCTGACAATAGTTCTCCTATCAATGCATGCCAAACTGATGAAGACCTCAGAGGGTGTTGGTGGCCACTTCAACACACTGGGATCCTTTTCAATGACACTTTGTCGGTAAGTATCCTTAACATAGTCAATGTACTGATCCATTGGTGACTTGACTCCAGTGGTCTTGGTTGGTAGAGACCCTAAACCACTACTGCTAGTCTGTGACTGATGGTAGGTTGACAGAGGCTCAGTGTTGGGTCTAACGTGATGTGGGTGTGGCTCAAAATGAGGTCTCTTTGCAGGAGGGGGAGAAGATCCCAAACCTGAACTGTCACTTTGTCGTCTCTGTGACCGAGTGTGGATTGTACCATGTGACATGTACAACTGACTGTCCCACTGACCACCTACCTGCAGAGGATGGGCTGTTTGGTATTGGGGCATTTGGTGAGGAAAACACATGTGGGGAGTATTCCCAGTACCCCTATCTAGTGGTTGCCATGAGTAGGGAGGGTTATGTCCAGGACAAGATTCCATACTAGAGTTTCTCTGTGACTGAGTGTGGCTTGTTTGAGGCTGACTATGAGACATGTATGACTGACTCTCCAACTGACCACCTACTGTCCTTACCTGAAGAGGTCTAGTGGGAGCTGACATATGTGAGGGGATGGGATAGGGATGGGGTACACTGGGATGAGGTCCCTGATACATTTGTTGTGGGTGAGGTGCTTGATACATCTGTTGAGGATGGGAGAGACGAGACCTGTAATGCCCCCTATCTGATGGCCCCCTCACTGGTGACTGAGACCTGTAATGCCCCCTATCTGATGGCCCCCTCACGGGTGACTGAGACCTGTAATGCTCCCTATCTGATGGCCCCCTCACTGGTGACTGAGACCTGTAATGCCCCCTATCTGATGGCTCCCTCACTGGTGACTGAGACCTGTAATGCTCCCTATCTGATGGCCCCCTCACTGGTGACTGAGACCTGTAATGTCCCCTATCTGATGGCTCCCTCACTGGTGACTGAGACCTGTAATGCCCCCTATCTGATGGCTCCCTCACTGGTGACTGAGACCTGTAATGCCCCCTATCTGATGACCCCCTCACTGGTAACCGAGACCTGTAATGTCCCCTATCTGATGGCCCCCTCACTGGTGACTGAGACCTGTAATGCCCCCTATCTGATGGCTCCCTCACTGGTGACTGAGACCTGTAATGCCCCCTATCTGATGGTCCCCTCACTGGTGACTGAGACCTGTAATGCCCCCTATCTGATGGCCCCCTCACTGGTGACTGAGACCTGTAATGCCCCCTATCTGACGGTCCCCTCACTGGTAACCGAGACCTGTGATGCCCCCTATCTGATGGCCCCCTCACTGGTGACCGAGACCTGTAATGTCCCCTATCTGATGGCCCCCTCACTGGTGACCGAGACCTGTGATGCCCCCTATCTGATGGTCCCCTCACTGGTGACCAACACCTGTAATGCCCCCTATCTGATGGCCCCCTCACTGGTGACTGAGACCTGTAATACCCCCTATCTGATGGTCTCCTCACTGGTGACTGACACTCCATAGGTTGCAGCAGAAGGTACTGCTCTATCCGACTGGCAAGGCTATGCTGTCTTATGCTGTCTGATCTCAGAGCTGTGACTATATCATGCCATGTGAGAGGTGAGTTTTGT
Source organism: Theonella swinhoei (assembly GCA_963970385.1). Taxonomy (NCBI): domain Eukaryota; kingdom Metazoa; phylum Porifera; class Demospongiae; order Tetractinellida; family Theonellidae; genus Theonella; species Theonella swinhoei. Next base: position 2,758,697 of record OZ019949.1, on the reverse strand, counting down.
TTCAGTCTCTCTGAAATGATTTCACGTAACTGATCTTCACAGTTTCTGTAGTTATGTTCAATAATACGAATTTGTGGATACTTCACCCCCATCTGGAGGCCTAGGGCAAAGCATTTTGGGGCTACTGAGTTGAGAGTGTTACAGAGGAGTGGTAGGTCAATGATAGTCAGTTCCGTGAAAGACGGGTTAGTGGATGGAGATGGGGTGGACTGGCTGGCCATATCTACAAGAGACAATTATAACTTTTAAATTCTCACATATTGTGGTACAGTTTAGGTCCCACTCAGAGAGGGAATGGGTGACTGCCACTCACTGAAATGACATCATCACTGGCAGATTGTTTCACATATCTCAGGACACATGTCCTCAGATATATTGCTGCCATATATACCCACACTCTGTAGGATAACTGCAATATCCTACTTCTATATCATGGCCACATCTATGGGATGGAATATGGATCTCAGACCTGCACAGGAGCTAGTAATGCTCCTGAGAAGGGATCACTTTATACTCTCTCTGGCAGTGTGTACACCAATGAATTCATGTCATATGGTTGTACACTAACACTCCACAGATAGCCCTACATCTGCAATAGTCCAACTAGGAACTTCAGTGTCTCAGTACACTGAGTATACTGAGATATGGGGTCAGGATATTACTGTATACTACCCTCTATTCTATGTGTGTTACACTTCTTTTGATGCTCAGTCCAGCAATGGCCAGTCACATGATAATCACATGGATATTGGAATGTATTAATTAAGAGGTGACCAGTTCGTGATCCAGGTCATATCCTCTGTACTTGTACATTACAGTAAACTCCTTTTAACGGATACTCCAAATAGCGGACTTCTATCAAATAACGGACGACCCTTTACATCCCGGCCGAATTCACATTAGACATATCACACAGTACGGTTAGTACTGTGTATATAGGGACTGCTATGGTCTATCCCCATTGAAAACCATATTTAAGGATTTTGTTTTCATTTTCACTTTCAATTTGAAGTTGTAATGATATCAAGGCGAAGAATGTGTGGAAAAAACCAGTATACAAAAAGTGGTTGTGTTGTGATGTAATATGTACAAAAATGATTTTTACATTTTGTCCATGTTTTCAATCTTCTTCTTCCTCTTCCTCTTCCTCTTCCTCTTCCTCTTCCTCTTCCTCTTCCTCTTCCTCTTCCTCTTCCTCTCCCTCTCCCTCTCCCTCTCCCTCTCCCTCTCCCTCTCCCTCTTCCTCTTCATCTTCTTCTTGAATCAGCACAACTCAATACCATAAAATCAGTGAACTTAATCTTTGCATGTAGAAATGTATCATTACGTACTGGGGAATAGCGGTATAATTTTCTTTGTAGTTCATGTACTACTGATCGTTATCTCTCCCAGCAATGTATTATGAATGAGGATAACTAATGAGCAAAACTCAGCAACCATGGTAACCATCAAACTGAAAGTCAGCATGTGTAAAGATACCATCGCTAATAGCAACATAACAAAAGCATATATTGTCCTTGTGATCCTTGTAATACTGCCTCACTCCTCTCAATGCAATACATCAGAGGAGGTACGACAGGATGACGTCATAGAGCAAAGCACGTCTCTAAAATGTAATTAAGCGCCGATATTTTATAACGGAGTCTGAAGTACACTGTGAGTCAAGAGCAGAGCTGCTAAGTAGAACATCGGAATAGACTATAGAGGCAGTGAATAGATTTAGCCTAGCTGAAAGGCTGACTACAAGTGCCAAAACGTTCCATTCTAGACACGGCATGTAAGCAAGAGTATATAAAGAGGAGAAGAGTGTCGAACTGTGTATAGCCACATACAAACACTGTGTGCAAAGTAACGTGACTTCCTGTGTGTTTCATGTGAGTTGGATTAAACACTCATGAAGCACGCGTACATAGAAAGCAGAATTGTTGAGATTGGCAGTGTCTAGTGTCTGTCTTTCATTTTCAAAAACAATTTGTTACATCTTCCAGGAGAGCTGCTTTCCCGCTCAAGAAACGTAAGGTGAACATGCCACGCCCCCTCAACATCACGATGAAAGTATAACGGCAGATTATGGTTAGTTTTACGATACTCTATCACGTGCATGTCATGTTACTTTACACACAGTGTTTGTATGTGGCTATGTGCAGTTCAACACCCTTCTCTTTATTTACTCTTGGTGTAAGGAATAACTGATCAAACATTTCTAGCGTTTTCATCAACTTCCTGTGGGGCCTTCTCGAGACCTTCAATCTAAATAGAATTTAAGATGATACTATTAAGTCAACATCCAAAAACTAGTTACTTAGCTCTCTCTGTGAGAACACAGGAGGCTCTGCTAAGTTGACTGTTATATACATGGGATTTCCAATGTAATTGTTTTGTCAATGTCAGCAATTTATGTGATCACGTGATGCTGTCATACCTCCTCTGGCAATACATATACATATATATAGTGATTACGTGGTTTCATTTTGAATGTACGTGCATAGTACATACATTGTATGTACATGTATATAGTAGCATGTGTCATATAATAAACCAATTACGTAATGACACAAGACTCGTGGTGTCTTACATCTGCCGTTCATGCGCACACACTTAGCAACTAGCACGTAGCAACTAGGTGGAGAGTGAACTGGCTGATAATAGAGAAATGTGTTGACAATTAGTATAGCAACTAGCGGTTAGTACTACATAACAAAAGACAGATGTGTTGCCGATTGTTGTGCTACTCTCACCGTCAGAACACTACATATGCGTACAGTGTGTTGCTCTCTGCCAGGCCCGTGACTACTCTACGTATGTACCGTCTGCTGGAGAAGCGGCATGCTACAAAGCCAAAGCATCAATGTACATCAATATACTAACAAAGGTATGTCGATGTATCATAGCATGTCTGTGTCCCAATCTTGTCTCTGTTCATTTTTATGCAATCCCTATATCGCACTCCAAATTTCTTACATATATTAAAACATCCGATATTTCCGGACAACGGACAGGGAAAACTGCACCAACTGATCCAGCTCCATAGAAAAGTTGTCCTAAATAGCGGACGATGTGCGTGGCTAGCCCTAACTACACCCAACAACTGACGCCACCATCTAATTATGTACAAGCGCGGCAAATTAGGGCATTAAATAGAATCCTGTCTCGCTCCGCTGACATTCATCTAGTAAAATTATAGCTGTATGTCCATTAAAGATTGGATGTACTCACGTAGCCTTGAGATATATTTAAGCGGCCCATATAGCCTATATTTTCAAGGAACGTGAAATGTGAGATTACAACAATAATTCCCCAATAAAGGACACCACCAGAATAACTGACAGTAGGCCTTGCACCAAAATGTCTGTTATTTGGAGAGTTCACTGTACCTTAAGAGCCAGACTCCTCCAGTCCAGGCAGAGTTAGTAGGACAGGAAGATAGAGTTACACCAGACACCTACAGAGGAGGGAGGGAGAGAGACAACCATTTAAAGAAGTGACTAATGTGCTATCCTGACAGCAGTTCACAGAGGTCAGTGAAATAATAGTCTAGTACACATACTTACCTTGGGATATCAAACACTATCTAAGACACAGGAAGAGGAATGAGGGCTGTGGGTACTATTGTTATCATAGACCATTCCAGAGGTAGTCATGTGATGGGGTCATAAGATGAGGTTGGACACGGTCACGTGAATCATGCAAGAATGCAATTATTGCGTAGAGGAATGCACACACGAGCGACGACCTCCTCTGGTTAGTGTACTCGGCTGCAATTTGGGAGTACTTCAGAACTCTTCAGGTAGCTAGAACACATGTCAAAGATTAGTGTGACGGATGCAGCCAAGTAAAAACTGGTACATACAAGAGTTCTAGAGCATTTCTAATACACTACACTGTAACTCCCTAAAACGTGGGGTCGGCTGGGGTAGACCCTATTTTCTGATTAACTAGCCTAAGGTAAATTATATAGTCTCGTATCTCAGAAACTATACAGGCGATCGCCTCCAAATTTTTGTGAGTTATAGACCACACCCATATCTACCTAATTATTACAATAACGCAATTTTCATCCTGTGTGTGAAGTGCTCGGTTTTCGCATATCCGGTCACACATAGCTAGCTAACTAAATTTATTCGATCCTCCCTCAGCTTTGCTTCAACAGGCATACAAGTTTGCTAAATGACTGAGTAAATGCTGTGTCAGCAAATATTGCAATACGATTATGTCATGTATTATGTGTGTCCAACCTCCTCTGATATTACCTCATGTACTCTGGAGGCTTCCTAAGATTGGGCGTCCTTCATCCCACCCAGGAGAGAGGGAGGGACCTCTGTTGATTAGATTTTAGGGTACTTTCACACTTAAATGTAAATGATATCTGACAAATGTCCCTATATACTTCCCTTCCCCTCTCTTGTCAACAAGTACACACACACACACACACACACACACACACACACACACACACACACACACACACACACACACACACACACACACACACACACACACACACACACACACACACCACCCACTCTCAATGGTCCCTACCTTACAGTCCCAGTCAGGAGGTACTGGATGTACCATACACAACACAGGAACAGTGAGGCTGGGAGGGAGAGAAATGTCAGGTCCATAACTCATCTTACAGCGCATATGACACAGTGCACGTCGTTTTGCTATTTTAGTGCTATCAAAAGCACCACCCCTCTGTCAAAAGCACCACTCCTCAGTGAAAAGCACCCCCTCGCTTAGTATAAAACCACCACCCGTCATTCAAAAGCACTCCCTCTTTCGAATGTTTCTATTTTGGCGGTGATCACCTCCCATATATACAGAGTACTGCAGTACGTGGTGTGGTATCTACCAGTACTAGTGTAGGGCAGACGTGTATACAGTGTGTGTGTACCAGAGATGAACACACTCTCTGTCTCAGACTACACAAGTTGTCACAGACCAAATCTTCTAACACAACTCACTTTAGAAAACAAGTCTAGAAAGTCGGAGACGTCAGAACATAGACAGTAGCAGAGGAGGTTGGAACCGAATGTAATGTTACGTAACTGTCATGTGATTTACGCACGCGCTATTAGATGATCGCGCCCGCGTAAGCTGTAAGAATGTACGCGCATTGATTTACTGGTAGGAGATTCCGATCAGTATTTTAGCACAGGAGTTTGGCGAAGAAGGCTCAGCGATCTCAACAATTACACCAAGGTTTGGTAGAGCTAGGCGAGGGCAAACGTGCCAACATTTTGGCTTCCTGTAGGCAGACCGAGTAAGAACGCTCTAAGACTTGTAACCACCAAACCCGAAGGGTACGCCTGGGGTACTGGCCATATTTCGAGTATACTCACCTAGTACTTTCAAGTGATGTGCTTACATTTACACTAGCTACCTTGTAGACGGAGAAAACATTTCCATACAAAACTCCTATAGACGGTCTACAGCGCGTGACTTCTCACGTGATGGGTTCCAACCTCCTCTGAGACAGTAGATAGCTAGCTCTAGAAGACACTAGTTCCGCCCAAACACAACCGTACGGAGCGCCTACGTGTAAATACTTCTAAGAGCATGCGCAGACCATATAGCGCAGGCAGGCGCAAGAGCGCGAAATTCAAATTCAATTGTCAGAGCAATCGCTAAACGATGAATATTTATATAGAACAACCAAAACTGAACACCTATTAAGTAATACATATATAGAGATAATGCAACTACACTATAGCTAGTCTATAATAATTTAGAAAAAAAATGGAATATGAGGGATAAATATTTAATAATAGACAGACAGGAGCTACTGCAGACAGGGTAGTGTGAAATGTAGCAGAGGTCAATGATGATCATCCATGGTACAAATGAGGCAAGTCATGTGACGGTCATGTGATCAGTGACTACACCTACACTTAGTCACCTTCTATACTTTTTTTTTGGACGTGTGTGGTTCCTACTGACTGCACGTTCTGAAATCAGTAAACATGGCTCCTCCACTGGAGTCAACATTATTCAGGAAACATCTCATCACCAGTCCCCGATATGCCTCTGCCTTGATCATCCAGCCTGTAATTCAGTGAAGGGAACAACTTAGTCCCCGATATGCCTCTGCCTCGATCATCCAGCCTGTAATTCAGTGAAGGGAGAAGACTTGAGAGAGAGGCTACACTAGTGACAGAGAACTGACCATTTGGTATTGGAATTGACAGTCAGCTTGACAGATCTCATTGTGACCACACCCACTTTTACTGGAAACATCCTCAAAATCTGTATATACCTCACATGGCAGCTGAGGAGAGAAAGAGAGGGAGAGTGGGAAAGAGGGAGGGAGGGAGGAACAGAGTGGGTATGGAATATTAGTATGAGAATAAGGCAGTATAGATGAATGGTGTATGCTCACTGGTAATAAACAACTTAGTCTACAACACCTTCCAGTCCCTCCGGTGACATGATGGAGTGACACTCACTTCATCATCTTCTGAAATGATCATGAGGAGATAAAGAGGAGGGGAGGAGGGAGGGAGGGAGAGGGGAGGGAGGGAGGTAGGGAGGGGGGACTGAGTGGGTATGGTGGATGTAGCATGTGTTATGGTAACATCAGAGTACAAATGAATGAAGTACAAATGAATCAACTCACTGGGTAGTGGACAACTTGCTTTCTAAGTCTACAGCTCCTTCCAGCCCTTTCCACAGCAAACCATTTAATTTATGATCCCTTAGCTGGTCGCTTATAGACATAGTAATATCATCTTATAGTTGGGGACATATCCTATCAATTAATCACACAAATAAATACTCCACACAAAAAATAGTTAAGAGTAATGTGTGAATGAAGTATGGATTATTGAACTCACTGGTAGTAGACAACTTGTGGTCTGAGTCTTCCAGTCCCTCCAGTGACATGATGGAGTGACACTCACTTCATCATCTCCTGAAATGATCATGAGGAGGTACAGAGGAGGGGGGGAGGGAGGGACAGTAAGGGAGTCTTAATTAGAGGGTCCCCTGTAATATTCATACCAACAAGTAAATGGAAACCTCCCTAATGACCTACTACTTACCAAGTACTATATGGAGGTGTCCTAATTAGTCATGTCCTGATTTCAGGGGGTACAGCTACACACATGGGAATTAGGACAACACACCCTGTCCTGTTCATCAACATGTCCACTTCAGGGAGTCCTCATTGGATATTTCTACTGTATATGTACACACAGTATACCTACCATGTCCCTCCCCTCCCTCCCCACAGTAATGGCTAGAAGATGTGGATCACAGCCTACCTCAATGGAGATGGTATTGGATACAAGACCCATTTCTCTGTGTTCTTTGTACCCATGAAGGGAGAATTAGATCCTCTCCTCAAATGCCCATTTCAGTACAAGGTCAGTTGATGACTGTTTTAGTTTGACACATTTCAAGTATATATACAGCTCTTCATCTGTCAAGAATTCTGTTAAACTTTCAGCTGCTAATCATTGTTCCCTTGTGTTGTCTCTTTACCTCATCTCCTACCTTCCTTCTCTCTCCTCCCTCCATTCTTCCTCATGCCCTCTCTATCTTCATTTACATTCATTCATCTTCCTACCATCTTCCTCCATTCTTCCTCGTGTTCTTTCCATCTTCATTTACAATTCATCTTCATCACTTCTCTCTCCCTCTCCCCATCCCTCTCTCTCTCCCTCTCTCTCATATGTCTGCAGCCATGATTGCTGTATTGTTAACTGGTTAGTATTTCATTTGTTATATTGTGTGAGAACATTTCCAATTCTTTAAGATTGGGACACAGACTGTGTGTCAACATATTATTAATTTTCCATTCAACAAGTGTTGTTTTCCCCATGCACAGGTGGCTGCCTCCAAGCCCCTCCCCTAGAGTACCCCACACAAATCTAGGAGACTGTAAGGACTGGAGTTGTCGACAGTGGTCAGGAGTGACACTAGCCATTCCTTTCTGTTTCTTTGGGGGCACTTTCCACATTAGGAAAACCCTGCATCCTTTATTTAATTGTGAAAGTCTTGTAAAATAGCTTGTTAGTTATGTACAGTAGCTTGTACAAAGCATGTTTATTATGTATTTTAGCTTGTACATAGTATGTTCATGTTAAGTATTCCATTTCAGCTACCTCTCTCTCTCAATGTCAGTAGCCATGATGGTTAAGTGTGGAGACCCAGACTGGTGTGTTGTTGGGTATGGTAGGGAGTGGCCTTGTTCCATGTCGGCTATCATAGTCTTCCTTGTGCCTTTCTTTAAACTTCTGATTTGAGAGCCAGAAGTTTCATATGGCCATTCTGGTATGAATGTTTTGGCTGGCTGGGGGATATTAGAACTGATGGGTCTCCCCATCAGCAATTCTGCTGGCAATAACCCACACTTAAATAGATTCCAACCCATTGTTTACACATGTATATACATTTCCTGGGTTACTGGGTGGACGACTGCACTTAGACTAACTGGGCAGCTTGAACTGTAGTCCCATGCCAGCTACTTGTTTGTGTGCCACAGAATACACGTGCAGAACTGTGCTGAAAGTCAATGTTATTGCTGGGGTATTGAATTAACATTCCTACTCAGGGCCTCTTCTTGCGCTCCTTTACTCTCTACTGGATACATCTAGCTAACATACATATCTGCCGATGAGCATACCACTAGCCTGTTAAGCACTCTCATCAACTGTGTTCACCTCCCACAGCTTTTATTTGTGTGTGGACATGTTTGTGTCTGACCACTTCTCAGTGCATATGCAGCAATGTATTTGTAGTGACGGTAGAGTGTTGTAAACCATAAAGTAATGATGCTTACACAGGGGTGTGGGATATGCCACATTCTCACAATATAGTATGCCTTTAATTGCTGACTGGTAGCAATTTTTGTCTTCACATAATACTGTATCAGTCCATATATGGATGGAACAATGTTTTTCCTCCTTTTTCCCTCCTAGGTGTATTGGTAGGGTTAGCCAGTAACTTACAAATGTCGTCCCGACACAGTCAACACACTAGGCTGTCTTGTGTGAGGTGGAGCTGTGTGTAGGCTAGTTCCTGAGCCTGAGCATTCTTGCATGATTGTGGAACTGACATCTGAGTGTGTGGGACATTGCAGAGTGTTCACATGTCCTCTCCCACTGAGGATATATCAGCTGGTGCCGACTCCTTACCATCAACTATTTATTTTGGGTATAATATATAGCATTTATCATTCTTAGAAGGGCCATACCTTGGTTAATTCAGTTGTTTCCTCTCTAGATTCACTGTTTATATTGTCCACATGTTACAATTTTTGCAGTTAACTTGACCTCTAATATTTCAACATATATACATGATGGAACACGTTCATTTTTGTAGGAGATTATTTCTGTAGGTCAAATCCCAAAATCCAACTCTTTGTATAAAAAATTTCAGACGGGTTTTGTGAACCTACTTTGAATTGCACCATGCCCATGTAATGCCTCCTTGCCAGGAGTTTACGGCAGTGCTGCTAATTCATTTTTAGGATACAGGCAGCTAAAGAGTACTGGACTGTGGATGCATGATTTGGTAGGTGTATGTCACGTAGTTAAGGAATTATGATGTGAAGAAAAATATATGAATAATTAATGAGAATGTTGATCGCGTCCTTAGGCTCCACTTCCGGTGCAAATTAAATTGTACGTGGTTCTGTTTATTTGGAGAAACAACTGTAGCCATGATTGTTAACCCTTCATATGATGTCCCCATCTTAATTATTTGCCTTCTTCATTATTCCTCTCTCTCCCTCCTTCCGTCCCTCTCTCTCCCTCTCTCTCATGTGTCTGTGGCCATGACCGTTGTATTGTTAACTGGTTGGTATTCAAATTGTTACTTGTTAAATGTTATTAAACGAGGTATTGTTACTTTTTTGATATCATGTAAGTGATGTTCCCAATATGGGATGTGATATTATATCCAACCATATCATGTGGTGATTCGTGTATTTTTTTAAAGTTATATTGCAAAGGATGTACAAATAGCTCTATGCTAATGTAAAGTACACCCTATACATAACTATGTGATTACTCTTGTAGGTAACTAAGAAGTGAGTGTTTAAAGGAAGACAGTAAAGGAGAGAGTGAGACATCAGCAGGGAGGTCATTCCATTTAGAACATGTAGATGGTACAAATGAGTACTTGAATGCATTGGATTTAGCGATGGTTGGATGAATTGACAGTTTTGTGATGAGCGCAGTGCAGACAAATATCTGGGTACAAATACATTTGGCTGAAAATGGACTTGGTTGTGTACTATGGTATACATAACACAGAGACTTAAGTACTTTCTCCGGTCTGCTAATGTTGGAGTGGCAAACAACTCCAACAGGTCAGAATAGCTGGCATCCCACTGTTTCATGCACATCCTGTTTCCTTTTTCAAGTAGGGGTTTCATACTTGGCAGGCATACTCCAAGTGTGGTCTGATCAAAGCAATGTAGAGTTTAAAGAGTGTCAGTTGATTTGTGTGAGCATAGAAACGTCTGTACAATAGGCCAATTAGTTTTCTTGCTTTCATATACACGGAGTTTATATGTTCTGACCAAGAGAGGTTGGAGGTAAGTATCACACCAAGATATTTATACATGTGAACTCTCTCAAGTGGTGTGCCGCCAAGGCATAAGGTAGGTGGTAGAGAAGGGTTGTGTTTTCTTGATACAACCATATATTTACATTTAGATGTATTAAATGCCATTGAGTTGTTCTGTGCCCAGTGGAATAGCAAGTCTATATCCTGTTGGAGTTCAACATAGTCCTCAAGAGTCTTAATTCGTTTATATAGAAGTATGTCATCTGCATAGGGTATCAGTTCTGCTCCAGTTGATAGATTTATTCTTGAAACATCGTCTATGTATGATGAGTAATGATGATGTGGTGTGGAGTAACTTGATGATGAGGTGGTCCACATGTTGTGGTGATTGATGTAAACACTTATATACTTTCCAGTGGCTGGTGGTATATGTACATATACAGATTGACTGGCACTGTCTTTCCCTTCATTCCAATTGCTCTTCAGTCCTCATATACACTGTTCTATTGTGTAGTGTTCTCTCATTGAAGTAATCATATTCATGGACTGTAAGATCGTTGGTTACCAAAAGAGAATTCTGTCCATCACTGTATTATACTGTGTACATTGTGTGGCATACTCCTTACACCTCCTGGGAAGTACTACACCATATGTGACAGATGTGTTCACAATCAGAGCATGTACTAGCTGATGAGTACCCTCTTTACCTATAGCATAATTGCCAGACAGGTTCAGCCAGATCAGAGTAGAGTTGTGATGGAGGGCCTGAGCTAGGGCTACTGCTCCAGCATCGCTAATATTATTATTAGACAAGTTCAGCCACTTCAGAGTAGAGTTGTGATGGAGGGCCTGAGCTAGGGCTACTGCTCCAGCATCACTAATACTGTTATTAGTCAAGTACAGCCTCTTCAGGGTAGAGTTGTGATGGAGGCCTGGAGCTAAAGCTTCTACTTCAATATCGCTAATACTTTTACTTGACAAATAAAGTGATGTAACATGGACATACTCAAGAACTATGCTCAGTGTTAAGGCATTACTTTCATTAATTCTCTTTTTAGATTTGTTGATCTTGGTGACTTCATTGTAGTTTATACTGTTCCTCATGTCAGGATGGTCCTTGATCATGTGCCTCAGATTAACTACATCTTCTGAACATTCCACATAAATCATCAATTTCTCAAGCTTCTTCTCCTGCAAATTGGAGCAGTGGTGTATGGCCTCAGTCAGTTCCACAAGTCCTTGAGCACTGAATGTAACATGGCATATTCTGATATATTGCAGTGCAGTATTCCTTGTGATGAACTGTACCAGAGATGTTGTGGCAGTAGTGGTGAATGTACACTTACAGTCAATATCCATGCTCTTCAGTGGCAGAGCTATATTGTCACTCAAACCTTTGGTAAATATATCTACATCTTCAAGTTTATCGATATGTATTTTAAGGCATTGCAGTGTAGTACTCCTTGTGATGAACTCTGCTAGAGACCTTGTGGCAGTAGTGGTGAATGTACACTTACAGTCAATATCCATGCTCTTCAGTGGTAGAGCTATATTGTCACTCAAACCTTTGGTAAATATATCTACATCTTCAAGTTTATCGATATGTATTTTAAGGTATTGCAGTGTAGTACTCCTTGTGATGAACTCTGCCAGAGACCTTGTGGCAGTAGTGGTGAATGTACACTTACAGTCAATATCCATGCTCTTCAGTGGTAGAGCTATATTGTCACTCAAACCTTTGGTAAATATATCTACATCTTCAAGTTTATCGATATGTATTTTAAGGTATTGCAGTGTAGTACTCCTTGTGATGAACTGTACCAGAGACCTTGTGGCAGTAGTGGTGAATGCACAGTTACAGTCAATACTCAGACTCTGCAGTGGTAGAGCTATATTGTCACTCAAACCTTTAGTAATTACCTCCATATCTTTGTTACTGACATGTGCACTAATTGCACGACTCCTTACAGTTGGAGAGAGATGAAATTCCTTCAGAGATGTAATAGATGATAACAACTTACCAATAGCTTTACATGTTTTATCTCCTAGAGTGGTACCACAACTTGAACTAATGATCAGTGCTTCCAGTGAAGAGAAAGAAAGGTCACAGGATATATTGAAGGCAGATTTATTATTATCTATTTGTAACTCCAGTATGTGTAGTGTAGAAAGGGGTGGTAGGGATAGAGAATTACCATTGTCAGGAATTTTTAAATAATATAATTCCTCCACATGAGAACTAAAGCCGGTCACTAAAGTATCCATGTTTTCTGATGTCATTGATGTAGTCTTCACTGCTACTCTGTAGTCACCATCACCAGTTTTAGCTCCATTCACAAGCATATGTAGTTTCTCTTCCTCTGTGTCTTCATCAAATGTCAATGACCACTTGCTATGACTGTGTGCAATGCAATAACCAACAGAATAATATTCCAATGGAAGCATTCCTCTTGTGAAGGTAAAGCTTGCTGTGTGGTTGTGGAATAATGATTGGAGTAGCTCACTGTTCTGGGCTTCAAACAGCCAGTTGGTATGATGTGCACTAACACATACATCAGGTCTCATTGGATTGCAATATGGAGTCTGGTGCTCATCACTTTGCACTACTGTAGGCTCTCCAAGTAAACTTCTCAATTCATCAGGAGTTACATTATTTAGTTCTGTAAGTCCAGCAAGAAACCTCAGCACTACTCTCAATCTACCATCCTCGTGTCTCTGAAAGTGTTTTAGTTGCTCTGCTGGTGACTTAGTAGAGATGAGGAAAGCAGCTAGAAACTCCTGAAATGTCAGATGGAGAAAATTGTGAGATGTTTTCTGTCCATCCATAAACAGCTGAGAAACAGACTGCATGAGACCAAGTGTTTCAAAATCATCAGGTATGTCAGAAAATATTAATTGTATACTTTTCTCACCCTCTCTGCAGATTCCCTTGTAGGCTATCTTACTGATGTCAAGCAATTGACTGTATACTTCTCCAGGTAAGTGTTCAAATGACTCAATACTCCATTTCTGATGACTGTATTCTGAATGTCCACGAAGATAGCGCAAGAGTAAGATTCGAATTAAAGCTTTGTAGAGTTCAGTTAGAGTTGTTGGTAGAACCCACTTGCTCTTCATGCTCTCTCTGTATATACTAACAACTATGGCAGCATTCAGAGGAATATACATGCATGCTTTTATCTGTGGATATTTACTCAGATATGCCATTACATCATCAATATTCCTCTTTACTTCTTCACTCACTTCATCTGGACCTCCTACACTCTGGTCAATGGCACTGGCTGTCTTCCTACCCTCTCCTGTAAACACACTTGTCACATACTTTGTAATGTTCTCCTCTGTGAACCCCAATATTTCTACATGCTGGAATATCCTGTGCTTAATATCTACTAGTAGATCACCTGTTGCCCAGGGTCGACTGGTGACTAGTATGGTAGCTAGTGGTAACAGCTGGCCAAGAATCAGCTGTAAGAAAATGGAGGACTCTTGGCGTTGGGGATCTGGAAGTTCATCAAATCCCTCTAAGATTATCAGAGTATTACTTCCAAGACAGTCAACCAGTTCAACTGCAAAATGACGACATGTGTCTTCTGAAGGGTGATAGATGAGATCCCTCAGATTCTTAGCTCTGCTCATTCTCTCATCTCTCAGTCTGAGGAGCATCACTAACTGATACTGCTGAGCAATCTCTCCTCTCTCCCACCTCCTACAGAACTCCCATGCAAATGTGGACTTCCCCACACCTGGAGCACCCTCAACTAGTACAATTCTTTTTGGAGTATTTGCTGGCAAGTCTCGAGCAATATCCTCAAAATCTATCTTCCTCTTTCTTTTCATTATGACATCAACATTACCATCCTCTACCATAGCCCTCGTGTACTCATCTGCTTCCTCTTTACTCACTACACTTTCCCAATCAATACAAGCCAGATCAATGAATATCTTTGAAGGAGTTGGTGGCCATTTCAAAACATTAAGATTCCTCTCAATTTCACATTGCTTGTAACCAATTTTGATGTAATGGACAAAGGCATCCATTGGTGACCTGAAGAGGGGACTCTTCCCTAACTGAGGTAGAGGCTCTGTCACTGATGAGCCAAAATCTCTCCATCTCATCTTTTCTAATGCTACTGTCATCCTACCTGCAAGATCTTCATAAGCAGGTTCAGATGAAAACACACCAACAAATTTGTCAAACCATTTCTCCTTGTTACATGTTCTGTTGTAACATACATTGAGAAGACTAAGTAGCTGCCTGGTCTTTTCCCTATTCCCCACCCCATGTGGGCTGAGAATATCATCAGTAGCTGTTCTAGTGACAAATCCTAACTCAATGAATTTGTTAATAAAAAATGTCAGGTCACCACTGATAGTCTCTGTCAGCACATTACTGTGTTGGTTGACTACATCAATGTATGGGGCATACTTGAGTGGGTGAGTACCGTACTGGGGAGTACCCTGAGCAACCCTACCTGGGAACTCCAATGCTTGTGAGTAGGGAGGGTAATGTGTGGGGGGCTGGTAATTCTCACTATGTGGTGGCCTCCTCACTGATGTCTGACCCATTATTTGTGTGGGGGGCTGGGAATTCTCACCATGTGGTGGCCCCCTCACTGGCGTCTGACCCATCAGTTGTGTGGGGGGCTGGTAATTCCCCCTATGTTGTGGCCCCCTCTGTTGGGGGGTCATTGAGTGCTCCCCACCCAATGACCCCCTCACTGGCAATACATTCTGACCTGACATCAGTGATGAGGAAGTAGGGGGGACTGAGGATACTGTACTAACTTGAGGAGCTACTGAGGTTGAAGGCTGTAGGTTGTGTAAGTGGTCACGTTCTATCTTACTGGCAAGGGTATACTCCCTTATTCTGAGTGATCTCAAAGCTGTGACTATGTCATGCCATGTGAGAGGTGAGTCTTGTTTCAGTCTCTCTGAAATAATCTCACGTAACTGATCTCTAGATTTTTTATAGTTTTGTTCAATGGCACGAATTTGTTGATACTCCACCCCCAACTGGAGGCCTAGGTCAAAGCATTTTGAGGCTATTGGGTTGAGAGTGTTACAGAGGAGTGGTAGGTCATTGATAGTTAGTTCCTTAACAGTTGAGATAGTGGATGGAGATTTGGTTGACTGGCTGGCACGCGAAGACCGATTGCCCATATCTAGAAGGACAATTAAAACCTATTTTAAGTCCCACTCAGAGAGGGAATGGGTAACTGCTACTCAATGATTTTTTTTCAATTAAATGACATCATCACTGGCAGATTGTTTCACATATCTCAGGACATAGCTATATTGCTGCCATATATACCCACACTCTGTAGGATAACCTACTTCTATATCATGGACACATCTATGGGATGGAATATGGATCTCAGACCTGCACAGGAGCTAGTAACGCTCCTGAGAAGGGATCACTTTATATTCTCTCTGGCAGTGTGTAAACCAATGACTTCATATCATGTGGTTGTACACTAACACTCCACAGATAGCCCTACATCTGCAATAGTCCAACTAGGAACTTCAGTGTCTCAGTACACTGAGTATACTGAGATATGGGGTCAGTATATTACTGTATCAACATGCTATGCCTGTTACACTTCTTTTGATACTCAGTCCAGCAATGGCCAGTCACATGATAATCACATGGAGATTGGAATGTATTAATTAAGAGGTTAACAGTTCGTGATCCAGGTCATATCCTCTGTACTTGTACATTACCTTGATAGCCAGACTCCTCCAGTCCAGGTCACCTTATCCTTTCTGTTTGTATAGAAGGAGCTAGCTAGCTAACCGAGCTATTCATTATTTTGATATACATACTATATTTCCTCGTCGTCAACCACTCGCAACTATTCTCTTAACCGCTACAGCTGCGTTCTACCACATTCGCGAAAACAACTTGCGTTATGATAATAAGATCACCAATTAACCTAAATGCATAGATTCAGGAGTCACTGAATCAACATGAATTAATAGTTACATTCTTTATGCAGCACTGAAACTTGGGTACTTGATAGGTGCTGACATATTCTCATAAACCATCCCTTTTTTCTTGTTCATGACATTTCTATCCTAACACACCACCCAAGGCACCAAAACAAGGGAGGGTAAGGTAATTTATGGTGAGGGGGATCAGGACGGGGAGGGGTTTACAAACAGGCACGTTTTCTACTAAACAAAGAGGCTACCAAACGCGCGAATTTTGGTACAGTCAAGGATACTTACTTGGCTTTATGGTGATGCTGTTTAGTTTATTCTACCACTCTTGACTACAATTGTCAGCTACTGTTCGGAACCCCGTCCGGTCTGGAGCCCGGGCCCCGGCCCCCTTGCTGGTTCGTAGGAATTAAACACGACCTTTGAATGGACTTTATAACATCTTTATTTACCTCTCGTGTTTATTCTTAGTTGCTAAGCTATATGCTATGAATATTAAAGACGCGGCGAAACTGTCATGTGCCATTGCTGTATCCAAAAAGGGGTGGAGCTCGTTATAAAACCGAACAGTTCACTAGTGCCTGTTCTAGATCGCTACGGTTAAAATAACTAGTGTTCTCTCATTGAAGTAATCATGTTCATAGACTGTAAGGTAGTTGGTTATCGAAATTCAATTCTGTCCTTCACTGGAGTGAAGAAAAAAGTAACTATTGGGCTAATACCAACTCACTTTAAAGGCAAGTAGATCTACGAAATCGTCACTCTCTTAGTTGCTATGCTATGAATATAAGACGCGCGCGATTGTTGTCCTGGACAGCAGACAGTAGCCCCACCCACTCAGGGTCTGTTCAGTGGGATGAATATGAGTAATGTGACGTCCAATCAGATACGCCCCATGACTGTACATGTATATAAAAGGGGTGGGGCTCGTTACGCTGTTAAAACGAACAGTTCACTAGTGCCAGCTCTAAATCGCTACTGTTAAAATCACACATAATCAATTCATTATACACAACTATTAATTGGGCTAATACCAACTTACTTTATAAAGGCAAGTAGATCTATGAAATGGTCACTTCAAATGGAGTTCGTTACGTCTTTGAACTGACGCGGCCAGGGCTAATTAACAACCGGTACAGCTATATACCTGAACACATATTTTGGGGTAATGAATACAAATCTGAGTAAGTAGCTTACAAAAGAGGAGTTAGTTAGGCCGCTGGATACACAGCTACAGTTTGTACTAGACTCATTTCTAATACCAACAGAACTCACTCAATTCAAAAGCGTAGCTGACTATCGTATTGGAGAGCTAGACTAAAAGGGGAGGGGCTCGTTGCTAGCTTGTCACTATGCAATCAAGTCTGAGCGCATGAGCAAGCGGAAGTGATATCTGCGCATGAGCAATACGCATACTACATATGCCCTGGCGCGAAATTTAACAAGACATTTAACATGTAGGTACAGTATCAAAAACTGAAAAGACAGTAATAAAGATGTGTCACTACAATAAATCATGTCTTATAATAATAAAAAGCAGACATATGGTAATAGAGGATGAGGGATAACAGGAATGATCATTAATGGTGTTAATGATGATCCATGAGGTGGGTCATGTGACACTCATGTGAACTACACTCAGTCACCTTCCATACTGGATGGGTGTGGTTCCTGCTGACTGAAATCTCTGTAATCTCTACCACTGAGGAGTCTGGATATTGACGGTAGGACTCTGGAGTCAGCATTATGTCAGAATTCTCTACGCAAGGACAGAGACACACAAATCCTTCAAATTCTATCATTAATGTATACACTGAATGATCCTCAACTCTCCCTCACCCTCTCACCTAATGCACTGCTCTTTTTGCTTGGGACATCTGCCACCACATCTCCCCACATCCACCATTCATTATCACCTAAAATGGTCTTGAGTAGGTACAGGG
This sequence comes from Theonella swinhoei, assembly GCA_963970385.1. Classification (NCBI taxonomy): domain Eukaryota; kingdom Metazoa; phylum Porifera; class Demospongiae; order Tetractinellida; family Theonellidae; genus Theonella; species Theonella swinhoei. The sequence goes on along the minus strand of OZ019949.1, from coordinate 2,740,296 downwards.
AGTGAGGGAGGGAGGGAGGGAGGGAGAGAGGGAGGGAGGGAAGGAGAGAGGGAGGGAGGGAGGGAGGGGAGGGAGAGAGGGAGGGAGGGAGGGTTCCTTGTGATGGAACAGGACTACCAATACCAACCCACCATTGGTAATAGGTGTATGTGCACTAACCAGTCAATACATCACATCATCTATTGTCACATTAATAGTAGTACTAGTTATCACTTACCCTCTACAAGACAGACACACATTTCTGGCTCTCCTACAAACCTCTCCCAACCTCACGTCCCAGTACTCTGTAATGGAAGATGTACTGTTTGAACTGAGGGAGAAAGGGGAGGGATGGTGAAGGAAGGAGAGAGGAGAGGGAGGGGGAAGAGTAATGAAGTCCTAATTAGAGAGGTTCACTCTAACATTGATACAAACAATGTTGTTTACAACTCATGAGAATATTCAATTAGTATGGCAGTATGGGGGAATGGAGTATGAAGGTATGAACTCACTGGGTGGTAGACATCTTGTTTTCTAAGTCTACGACGCCTTCCAGTCCCTCCAGTGACATGATAGAGTGATACTCACTTCATCATCTCCTGAAATGATCATGAGGAGATACAGAGGAGGGAGGGAGGGAGGGACAGTAAGGGGGTCCTAATTAGAGGGGTCCCCTGTAATATTCATACCAACAAGTAAACAGGAACCTCTCTAATCACCTACTACTTACCAACTACTATATGGAAGTGTCCTAATTAGTCATGTCCTGATTTCAGGGGGTACAGCTACACACATGGGAATTAGGACAACACACCCTGTCCTGTTCATCAACATGTCCACTTCAGGGACTCCTCATTGGACATTTCTACTCTATATGTACACACAGTATATCTACCATGTCCCTCCCCTCCCTCCCCACAGTAATGGCTAGAAGATGTAGATCAGAGCCTACCTCAATGGAGATGCTATTGGATACAAGACCCATTTCTCTGTGTTCTTTGTACTCATGAAGGGAGAATTGGACCCTCTCCTCAAATGCCCATTTCACTACAAGGTCAGTTGATGACTGTTTTAGTTTGACACATTTCAAGTATATATACAGCTCTTCATCTGTCAAGAATTGTGTTATAATGTCAGCTGCTAATCATTGTTCCCTTGTGTTGTCTCTTTACCTCATCTCCTACCTTCCTTCTCTCTCCTCCCTCCATTCTTCCTCATGCTCTCTCTATCTTCATTTACATTCATTCATCTTCACCACTTCTCTCTCCCTCTCCCCATCCCTCTCTCTCTCTCTCTCATATGTCTGTGGCCATGATTGCTGTATTGTTAACTGGTTAGTATTTCATTTGTTATATTGTGTGAGAACATTTCCAATTCTTTAAGATTGGGACACACACTGTGTGTCAACATATTATTAATTTTCCATTCAACAAGTGTTGTTTTCCCCACAGGTGGCTACCTCCAAGCCCCTCCCCCAGAGTACCCCACAGAAATCTAGGAGACTGTGAGGACTGGAGTTTTCGACAGTGGTCAGGAGTGACACTAGCCATTCCTTTCTGTTTCTTTGGGGGCAATTTCCACATTAGGAAAACCCTGTATCCTTTATTCAATTGTAATTAGCTTGTTAGTTATGTGCAGTAACTTGTATAAAGCATGTTAATTAGCTTGTACATAGTATATCCATGTTAAAGGATTCCATTTCAGCTACCTCTCTCTCTCTTAATGTCAGTAGCCATGATTGTTAACTGTTCATATGATGTCCCCATCTTAATTATTTGCCTTCGTTATTCCTCTCTCTCCCTCCTTCCGTCCTCTCTCTCCCTCTCTCTCATGGATCTGTGGCCATGAATGTTGTATAGTTAACTGGTTGGTATTAAATATTGTTGGTATAAGATGTCCCCAATATCCTCCTCATCTTCATTATTTCTCTCTTCCTCCCTCCATCCCTCTCGCTCCCTCTCTCTCATATGTCTGTAGCGTGTTGTTAAAACTCCGAAGTTAATTTATTATGCAGACTTCCACGTATGATGCAATGAACTTCCGGTAACATTCTGTGATGCCCGTTAGCGACTTTCTGTCTCAGGTGAACGATTATTTAGCATGCCAATGGTCCCTAGAGTCTTACTTATGAACTACGATAGGCAGAGGCATGGCAGTATACATTGTGCATTCTTCGTGAAAGTTACGCACGCAGCTGCTCTGTACCGGTTTATAAAGCGACACCCAAACAGATGGTAAGTGCTCACTGTACCTTTGCTTCTGTTCTGTGAATCTCACTAACTTTTTTATGGGGTCATGACCTCATACTCCTCTTTAATTATTTTTATTCTTGTATAATTTGTCTTCAGTTTTTGTTTAAGAATACGATACAATTTACAATTTACAATAGATCTAACAAACTGGACTTCTGTTTATAATACGGAGCTACATTCTCACGAAGAAAGCGGCTGCAATTGACCTATGCTGGCCAGGACTGCTACTTCAGTCTGGCCGTGTGTCTGGCTTCATTGTGATGGCTACTACTTCAGTCTGGCTGTGTGCCGGCTTCGTTGTTGTGGCTGCTGGTAAGGTTCTTTCGTTTCCTGCAAACCCAAAGGAGGATCGAGTGCCTCTGATACACATAATGGCCGAGTGGAGGATGGCAATGCTCCAACGACACCTTAATTAGCCATCCCATGACTATAGGATATGGTTTCTCTTGCTTGTGTGATAGCATGTCTGCCAATTGTTTGTAGAACGTAGTTCCTTCTCACCCCATGCCACCAGATGTTGAGAAGACTAGGGGGGTGAACACACCATGTTCCACATTCTGGATTCTTCCCTTTTTTTGAAGGACTCATGTTTATATTGCAGCTAGGCCTTTGGAACGATAACAAGGAAAATTTGGGCAAAATGCCCTCACATCAAAAAAAGGCATCCTGTGCTAGGTTCCAAAAGCCACGGGCTTTAATGTTCAGGTGTGCCTCTGCACTGACATTTGTGGATCTGTGACTGAACGATTCACCATTAAGAGGCTATAGTGGAGGCTCTGTTACCACATTGTGGCAAACTTCAGTTAGTAGATTGGCAGTCAAGTCTCTGATCTCATTGTGTCTCAATATTGAAAAACCTCCTCTCTCACATATCATTGCATGATCAATAGAGAAGAAGGAACCACAGACACATGATTGTGGGGCATTCTGTATGTCCCAGCCATACCGGAGATGTAAAGCATCCTGAAAGTTCTCCTTTATTTAAGAAGAAACCATGTTCCTCAATTACCATGGCAGTTAGCTAAGAGGATGAACGATTTTCTTTAGCTAGGATAATTAGTCTTTTCTGTTCAATAGAAATTCTCTTTGAATTTGATTTGTTAGCTCCATCACTTCCTCAAAAGGGCAAAGTATTTATCTGTTGTCAGTGAAGTAATATTGCTAATGTGGAAATTACTACTTATATCCAACCATATCATGTGGTGAAGTAATATTGACTAGAAAAGCAGCAGTTAAGAAATGCACAGTGTTCATAGGAGGTAAGTGGAGGAAGCTGTAGTTCTACACATTCAACTCTGCTTACGTGATAATAACACAATTGATGACAATTATCGCTATCGGCCATTGTTATATTGTGTGAAAACATTTCCAATTCTTTAAGATTGAGACACAGACTGTGTGTCAACATATTATTAATTTTCCATTCAACAAGTGTTGTTTTCCCCACAGGTGGCTACCTCCAAGCCCCTCCCCCAGAGTACCCCACAGAAATCTAGGAGACTGTGAGGACTTGATCCATTGATCCATTCAGCAAGAACAAATCTGATCCAATCTTTTTCCATGGATATGTTGGTAGACAGGTGGATAGAAGTGGTTCTTTGTGAGGTTTTCTTTCTCTTGTGCAGTGTGGGCAGTTATGTACAATTTTTCTGTATCTGTTTGGAGATTCCTGGCCACCACACAGATACTCTGGCTTGTAATCGACATCGTTCAATCCCTAACTGTCCTTCGTGGAGTTTCATCAGTGTTTCCTTTTACAGTGATGCTGGAACTACAATCCTAGACACATAGCAAGTGTTAGCATCCCTTCAGCTTCCCAGTAAGCTGAGATTGCTTCATTCACTTTGTTCTTCCGTGGCCAAGCTGTGTGACAATATTTGATTACAAGGGAGAGAACTCTTCTCTCCACCTCTCTCTCATATGTCCTGTAACCCTGCATCCTTTATTCAGCCTTGTACAATAGTTATGTACAGTAGCTTGTACAAAGCATGTTAATTATGTATTTTAGCTTGTACATAGTTCATGTTAAGTATTCCATTTCAGCTCCCTCTCTCTCTCAATGGCAGTAGCCAGTCGTTTCACCAAATTGCAAATCACGTGAATTTATTTGCAGAATTACGTCATGTGGAAGTGTAGTGTGGCCGTCTGTCAGTAGTTTGTACATTGCTCAAGTACATTCACCTACTGGCTGAACACAGCCACAGGAAGTAACATATAGGTGGATAAGAGTCTAGTCCAGAAGACCAGTCTACTTACAGTGGGAGATGCAACAGCAGGTGAGACTACTTGGTATCCATTTTGCCGACTTGACGTTGATGAAATGTTATGGTCACTGTTTATCCAAGTGCCATCGCTACATGACCGGTAGGAACAAGTTGATTTTTGGATATGATGTGTTTTTAATAAGAGGCTGAAGTTTGACGTGCACAAAAAATATTCGGACGGCATTTGTAGAGGTGATTTTGTGTTGACAGTTTCATTAGCTTGTATACGACTGTAGTAAACAATAATGTGTAATGTATGATGAACTGTAACACATATTTAGTCATCTTTAGTCCCTCCATTCCAGTTCTGGTCCTTTTCTTCTGGGCAGTGGTGGCCTACAATGCCTAAGTGGTGACAAGCAAGGTGATCTTACGCCTGCTGCACGTTCTCTCTCTCATACCCAGAGAAGTGCAGATCTACTTGCAATGTTACATTCAGCAGGTCCACATTCAACATATTTGCTTTCACTGTACACAACACTATTTTGTGATGCAGTAGTACACTCTGTATGTGTCGAAATAGGAACATGTACATGTGCTTAAATAGATTCCAACCCATTGTTTACACATGTATATACATTTCCTGGGTTACTGGGTGGACGACTGCACTTAGACTAACTGGACAGCTTCAACTGTAGTCCCATGCCAGCTACTTGTTTGTGTGCCACAGAATACACGTGCATAACTGTGCTGAAAGTCAATGTTATTGCTGGGGTATTGAATTCACATTCGCCTCTTCTTGCACTCCTTTACTCTCTACTGGATACATCTAGCTAACATACATATCTGCCGATGAACATACCACTAGCCTGTTAAGCACTCTCATCAACTGTGTTCAGCTCCCACAGCTTTTATTTGTGTGTGGACATGTTTGTGTCTGACCACTTCTCAGTGGATATGCAGCAATGTATTTGTTGTGACTGTAGAGTGTTGTAAACCATAAAGTAATGATGCTTACACAGTGGTGTGGGATATGCCACATTCTCACAATGAAGTATGCCTTTAATTGCTCACTGGTAGCAATTTTTGTCTTCACATAATACTCTATCAGTCCATATATGGATGGAACAATATGTTTTTCTTCCTTTTTCCCTCCTAGGTGTATTGGTAGGGTTAGCCAGTAACTTACGAATGTCGTCCCGACACAGTCGACACACTAGGCTGTCTTGTGTGAGGTGGAGCTGTGTGTAGGCTAGTTCCTGAGTCTGAGCATTCTTCCATGATTGTGGAACTGACATCTGAGTGTGTGGGACATTGCAGAGTGTTCACATGTCCTCTCCCACTGAGGATATATGAGCTGGTGCCGACTCCTTAGCATCAACTATTTATTTTGGGTATAATATATAGCATTTAGCATTCGTAAAAGGGCCATACCTTGTTTCCTCTCTGGATTCACTGTTTATATAGTCCACGTCTTACAATTTTTGTGGTAACTTTGACCTCCAATATTTCGACATATACACACGATGGAACACATTCATTTTTGTAGGAGAGCTAGCCCTACCCGTAGGTCAAATCACAAAATCCAACTCTTTGCACAAAAAATTTCGGACAGGTTTTGTGAACCTACTTTGAATTGCACCGTGCCCATGTAATGCCTCCTTGCCAGCGTTTATTCATTCTAATTCATTTTTGGGATACAGGCAGCTAAAGAGTGCTGGACTGTGGATGCATGATTTGGTAGGTGTATGTCACGTAGTTAAGGAGTTATAATGTGAAGAAAAATATATGAATAATTAATGAGAATATTGATCGTGTCCTTAGGCTCCACTTCCGGTGCAAATAAAATTGTACGTGGTTCAATGGACTTCTGTTTATTTGGTGAAGTGACTGATTGTTAACTGTTCATATGATGTCCCCATCTTAATTATTTGCCTTCTTCGTTATTCCTCTCTCTCCCTCCTTCCATCCCTCTCTCTCCCTCTCTCTCATGTGTCTGTGGCCATGACTGTTGTATTGTTAACTGGTTGGTATTCAAATTGTTACTTGTTAAATGTTAACGAGGTATTGTTACTTTGTTGATATCATGTAAGTGATGTTCCCAATATGGGATGTGATATTATATCCAACCATATCATGTGGTGATTCATGTATGATGAGTAATGATGATGTGGTGTGGAGTAACTTGATGATGAGGTGGTCCACATGTTGTGGTGATTGATGTAAACACTTAAATACTTCCCAGTGGTTGGTGGTATATGTACATATACAGATTGACTGCCACTATCTTTCCCTTCATTCCAATTGCTCTTCAGTCCTCATATACACTGTTCTATTGTGTAGTGTTCTCTCATTGAAGTAATCATGTTCATAGACTGTAAGGTAGTTGGTTACAAAAATCGAATTCTGTCCTTCACTGTATTATACTGTGTACATTGTGTGGCATACTCCTCACACCTCCTGGGAAGTCTCAGGCCACCAACATATATGGATGTGTTCACAGTCAGAGCCTGTATCACTAATATTCTTACTTCCCAAATACAGTGATTTGATATAACTATATTCAAAGGCTAGATTTAGTGTTGAAATTGTCATCTCATTGGCCTCTGATAGGTGAATGGCAACTACTTCACTCCAGTCTATTTTCTTTGGCATGTCAGGATGGTCCTTGATCATGTGCCTCAGATTAACTACATTCTCTGGATATTCTACACGAAATGTCAATTCCTCAAGCTTCTTCTCCTGCAGTCTGGAGCAGTGGTGTATGGCCTCAGTCAGTTCTATAAGTCCTTGAGCATTGAATGTAACATGGCATATTCTGATATATTGCAGTGAAGTACTCCTTGTGATGAACTGTACCAGAGACCTTGTGGCAGTAGTGGTGAATGTACACTTACAGTCAATATCCAGACTATTCAGTGGTAGAGCTATATTGTCACTCAAACTTTTGGCAAATATATCAATATCTTCAAAAGTATCAAAAGTATCAATATGTACTTTAAGATACTGCAGTGCAGTATTCATTGTGATGAACCTTGCGTGGTGTATGGCCTCAGTCAGTTCTATAAGTCCTTGAGCACTGAATGTAACATGGCATATTCTGATATATTGCAGTGTAGTACTCCTTGTGATGAACTGTACCAGAGACCTTGTGGCAGTAGTGGTGAATGTACACATGCAGTTAATATCCAGGCTCTTCAGTGGTACAGCTATATTGTCACTCAAACCTTTAGTAATTACCTCCATACTATTGTTACTTACATGTGCACTATATCCACGACTTTCAATATACAGAGAGAGACAAAATGTTTTCAGAGATGTAGTAGATGATAGCAACTTACCAATACCTTTACATGTTTTAGCTCCTAGAGTGGTACCTTTACGACTTGAACTAATGATCAGTGCTTCCAGTGAAGAGAAAGAAAGGTCACAGGATATATTGAAGGCAGATTCATTTTCTAGATGTAACTCCAGTATGTGTAGTGTAGAAAGGGTAGGTCGTAGGGATAGAAAATTACCATTGTCAGGAATTTTTAAGCAATATAATTCCTCCACATTAGAACTAAAGCCAGTTATTAAAATATTCATATTTACTGATGTCATTGATGTAGTCTTCAATGAAGCTACTTTAGGGTTGCCATCACCAGTTTTAACTCCACTTACAAGCATATGTAGTTTCTCTTCCTCTGTGTCTTCATCAAATGTCAATGTCCACTTGCTATAACTGTGTGCAATGCAATAGCCAACAGAATAATATTCCAATGGAAGCATTCCTCTTGTGAAGGTAAAGCTTGCTGTGTGGTTGTGGAATAATGATTGGAGTAGCTCACTGTTCTGGGCTTCAAACAGCCAGTTGGTATGATGTGCACTAACACATACATCAGGTCTCATTGGATTGCAATATGGAGTCTGGTGCTCATCACTTTGCTCTACTGTAGGCTCTCCAAGTAAACTTTTCAATTCATTAGGAGTTACGTTATTTAGTTTTGTAAGTCCAGCAAGAAACCTCAGCACTACTCTCAATCTACCATCCTCGTGTCTCTGAAAGTGTTCCAGTTGCTCTGCTGGTGACATGGTAGAGATGAGGAAAGCAGCTAGAAACTCCTGAAATGTCAGATGGAGGAAGTTGTGAGTTGTCTTCTGTCCATCCATAAACAGTTGGGAAACAGACTGCATGAGACCAAGTGTTTCAAAATCATCAGGTACGTTAGGGAATATTAACTGTACACTTTCAGATTCAGCACATATTCCATTGTAGGCTATCTTGCTGATGTCAAGAAATTGACTGTAAACCTCTCCAGGCAGGTCTTCAAATGACTCAATTCTACATTTTTGATACTTTGCATGTCCACGGACATGGCGCAGTAGTAAGATTCGAGTTAAAGCTTGGTTAGAGTTCAGTTAGAGTTGTTGGTAGAACCCACTTGGTCTTCATGCTCTCTCTGTATATACTAACAACTATGGCAGCATTCAGAGGAATGTACATGCATGCTTTTATCGGTGGATATTTACCAATGTATGCCATTACATCATCAATATTCTTCTTTGCCTCTTCACTCACTTCATCTGGACCTCCTACACTCTGATCAATGGCACAGGCTGTCTTCTTATCCTCTACTGTAAACACACTTGTTACATACTTTGTGATGTTCTCCTCTGTGAACCCCAATATTTCTACATGCAGGAATATTCTGTGCTTAAATTCTGCTAATAAAGCACCAGTTGCCCAGGATCGACTAGTAATCATTATGGTTGCATGCAGTAGCAGCTTTCCAAGAATTAGGTGTAAGAAAATGGAGGACTTATTTCGTCGAGAGTCAGGAAGTTCATCAAATCCCTCTATCTAAGACTATCAGAGTGTTGACTCCAAATGTTGATTCCAGTTCTTCTACAACAGCCTGACACACACTCTCTGAGGAGTGATATATGAGATCCCTCAGAGTCATGGCTCTGCTCATTCTCTCATCTCTCAGTTGGAGGAGTAGCACTAACTGATACTGCTGAGCAATCTCTCCTCTCTCCCACCTCCTACAGAACTCCCATGCAAATGTGGACTTCCCCACACCTGGAGCACCCTCCACTAGTACAACCTTCTCTGAAGCAGTGAGTGGGGGTAAATCTTGGACAATATCACTAAAATCAATGTTAGTCTTTTTCTTCATTATGACATCAACATTACCATCCTCTACCATAGCCCTCGTGTACTCATCTACTTCCTCTTTACTCACTACACTTTCCCAATCAATACAAGCCAGATTAATGAATATCTTTGAAGGAGTTGGTGGCCATTTCAAAACATCAAGGTTCTTTTCAATCTTATACTGCTTATACGTATTTTTGACATAGTGGACAAAGGTGTCCATTGGTGATCTGTGGTGAGCACTCTTTGCTAAATGACCGGAAGTGCTATTTTCTGTGAATGGCAGCTCGGAATGCAAGTTAAACCTCCTTGGAGGAGGATGACGAGGTTCTATGTCAGAGTTTCTTTGTGACTGAACATGACTTGCCTCAGGCTGACCATGAGACATGTATGACTGACTGTCCCATTTACCACCCACTATCCCTCTCTGCAGGGGTCTAGTAGTAGGAGCTGACATACGTGAGGTAGGGGGATAAGGTTGTGGGGTGTGTGGTGTGTTCGGATGAGCTGTATGTTGAGGAGGATGTATGTTGGGACTTCCCCAATCCTCCAAATGTGGTGGTTCCCATTCAGTTGAATGGTATGGGGAGTGCCTGCTACCTGATGGCTCCCACAATAGTGGCTGAGACTGATAACACCTCCCATCTGATGGTCCCCCAACTCCTGGACCACCTTCATGCAGAGATCTAGTAGTAGGAGATAACACATGTTGGGTAGTGGGATAAGGTTGTGGAGAAGATAGTGTATTGAGATGAGCTGCCTGGTAGAGTGACGTTTGGTGATGAGGATACATGTAGGGACTAACCTGAGCAGCTCTATCTAAGTAATGTCTGTTATATGTTGACCCCCTCATTGGTGAGGGGGATGGGTAATCTTCCATATCTGGTGGCCCCTTGGTCACTGAAAACCTGAAATTACTTTCATCTGATTGCCTCCTTGCTGGTGACCAAAACTGCTCTTCATCTGATGGCCCCCTCACTGATGACTGAGACCTGTAATGCCCCCTATCTGATGGTCCCCTCACTGATGACTGAGACCTGTAATGCCCCCTATCTGATGGCCACCTCACTGGTGACTGAGACCTGTAATGCCCCCTATCTGATGGCCACTTCACTGGTGACTGAGACCTGTAATGCCCCCTATCTAATGGTCCCTTCACTGATGACTGAGACCTGTAATGCCCCCTATCTGATGGCCCCCTCACTGGTGACTGAGACCTGTAATGTCCCCTATCTGATGTCCCCCTCACTGGTGACTGAGACCCTCTTCTTTGACCCATCTCTATGGTGTAGGGACGCTCCCCAATTAAGGGCAAATACTGTTGTGGATTAGAAGCTGGATGGTGTAGGAGCTCCAATGGAGATATGTACCAAGACTCAATGTGTCTGACAAGATCAGGATGATTTACTGATGGACATCTCAGAGCTGTGACTATGTCATTCCATGTGAGAGGTGAGTCTTGTTTCAGTCTCTCTGAAATGATCTCACATAACTGAGCTTGACAATTTTTGTTGTCTTTCTCAATTATATCTATATTTGCCTTTTCCACCCCCAACTGGAGGCCCAGGGCACAGCATTTTGGGGCTACTGGATTGAGAGCATTACAGAGGAGTGGTAGGTCATTGATAGTCAGTTTCTTAAGAGATGTGTTAGTGAATGAAGATTGGCTGGCCATATCTACAAGAGACAATTATAACTATTAAATTCTCACATATTGCGGTACAGTTTAGGTCCCACTCAGAGAGGGAATGGGTGACTGCCACTCACTGAAATGACATCATCACTGGCAGATTGTTTCACATATCTCAGGACACATGTCCTCAGATATATTGCTGCCATATATACCCACACTCTGTAGGATAACTGCAATATCCTACTTCTATATCATGGACACATCTATGGGATGGAATATGGATCTCAGACCTGCACAGGAGCTAGTAATGCTCCTGAGAAGGGATCACTTTATACTCTCTCTGGCAGTGTGTAAACCAATGCCTCCAACAGAATTTCAGTGTCTCAGTACACTGAGTACAGGAGCAGATCCAGGATTTTTTTAAGGGAGGGGTCAAAGGTAGTGCATGTATGCAAAAATTCATGTGATGTCATTTCATGATGTAGATGAGCATCAATCAGTTATACAAGTAAATAAAAATTTAGGAAATTTGAAGTGTAATATAGGAATTGCATAAAAATGAACAGAGACAAGATTGGGACACAGACATGCTATGTACATCAACATACCTTGTAGTACATTGATGTATATAGCATGTGTGTGTCCCAATCTTGTCTCTGTTCATTTTTATGCAATTCCTATATTACACTTCAAATTTCCTAAATTTTTATTTTCTTGTCTCTTGTCATTTTTTTACTATTGTAAGCAATAATTCTCCCTAGCATGTCCTCTCCATATCCATAAACATCTGACCAAGTATTGAGCTACTGTATAAATGCGTGATTAGTACTGAGGGCGTGGTTTGGTTGCAAGCAGCAGCTGCGTACACTTCGGTCTATAAGCAAACCTGCTAGCAACGTACTATCAGTCACCAGCGCTTTGGCTTGGTGGTATATAGTATCGTGGTAGAATAGCGTGCCGTTTCTCCAGCAGACGGCATATAAGCATATATACTATATGGTATCTACGATATAAGCTTACCGAGGTACATACGTAGAGGCAGAGCACTGTACGCGTGTGCAGTGTTCTGACAGTGAGAGTAGCACAAGAATCGTCAACACATCTCTGTTTTGCTTATGTAGTACTAAGTGCTAGTTGCTTTACAAATCGTCAACACGTTCTCTATCAGCCAGTTCACTCCGTGCCTAGTTGCTACGCGCTAGTTGCTAAGCTTTTGCGCATGCGCGGCTGGTGTAAATGACGTCATTAATGAGTCTTGTCTCATGACGTAATCGTTTTATTGTATGACGCAAGCTAACTATATACGTGTACTATGCACGTACATTCAAAATGAATTACGTAATCGCTATATATATGTACATGTATTGCATTGTGAGGAGTGTTAACATCATTATTACAAGAACCACAAGGGTTAATAAAATATGCTTTTGTCATGTTGCTATTAGCGATGATATCTCTACACATGCTAACTTTCAGGTTGATAGTTACCATGGTTGCTGAGTTTTGATCATTAGTTATCCCCATTCATAATACATTGCTGGGAGAGATAACGATCAGTAGTACATGAACTACAAGGGTTAATATAATTATACCTCTATTCCCCAGTACGTATTGATTCATTTCTACATGCAAAGATTTAACTTCATTGATTTTATGGTTATTGAGTTACGCTTCTTCAAGAAGAAGAAGAAGAAGAAGAAGAAGAATAACAAGTAAATAAAAAATTTAGGAAATTTGGAAGGAAATATAGGGATTGCATAAAAAGGAACGGAGACAAGATTGGGACACAGACATCTTATGATATATCAACGTAACATTATGGGTACGTTGATATATCATAAGATGTCTGTGTCCCAATCTTGTCTCCGTTCCTTTTTATGCAATCCCTATATTTCCTTCCAAATTTCCTAAATTTTTTATTTACTTGTCTCCCATCATTTTTTTTCTGGACCTTGGTACATGCATTTTGCTATTTTGTAGCTTGCTTGGTAGCTAACATATTAGTTAATAGAGCTTGTAGCCTGAGGCTATCCAACATTTTTATTGCAACATCAATTTTTGTGTATTATATTGTACCAAATTTTACTTTTAGTGGAGCTTTTGTTAATGATATATTGCAAAGCAGTGCCTGGGGCTACTATTTACAAGATTACAAGATTTTATCTCAATATTGATCATTTGAGTATTAACAGAGGCAGAGAACCTGGGGGACAGGGGGGGCTTGAGCCCCCCCCCCCCACTTTTTGATAAGGGGGGCCCCCCAAAATTTGGTTGTCAATAGGTCAAATGGAGAATGTAAAATTTCAGAATGAATGTATATAGTGAACTTCATGAATACCGAGCCCCCCCACTTTTGACATGGTGTCTCTGCCTCTGATTAAGCTTTACCATCACACCAATTTTCACATTTAGTAGAGCTTCTGTTAGTGAGATACAGTAATGCTAGCCTGAGGCTATGTTTTACAAGATTTACATGGTTTACAGAGATTTTATCACAATGTTGATCTTTGGTGTATTAAGCTTTACCATCACACCAATTTTCACATTTAAGGGAGCTATTGTTAGTGAGATACAGAAATGCTTGCCTGAGGCTATTTGTTGTTGTATTACAAGATTTACATTGTTTACAGAGATCTTATCACAACGTTGATCATTGGTGTGTTACACTTTATCATCACACCAATTTCCACATTTTGTGAAGCTTTTGTTAGTAAGATATGGTAATGCTAGCCTGAGGCTATTTTGTACAAGATTTACATGGTTTACAGAGATTTTATCACACTGTTGATCTTTGGGGTATTAAGCTTTACCATCACACCAATTTTCACATTTAAGGGAGCTATTGTTAGTGAGATACAGAAATGCTTGCCTGAGGCTATTTGTTGTTGTATTACAAGATTTACATTGTTTACAGAGATCTTATCACAACGTTGATCATTGGTGTGTTACACTTTATCATCACACCAATTTCCACATTTTGTGAAGCTTTTGTTAGTGAGATATGGTAATGCTAGCCAGAGGCTATTTTTTACAAGATTTACATGGTTTACAGAGATTTTATCACAACGTTGATCTTTTGGGTATTAAGCTCTACCATCACACCAATTTCCACATTTACTGGAGCTTTTGTTAGTGAGATACAGTATTGCTTGCCTGAGGCTATTTGTTGTTGTATTACAAGATTTACATTGTTTACAGAGATCTTATCACAATGTTGATCATTGGTGTATTACACTTTATCATCACATCAATTTCCACATTTAGTGGAGCTTTTGTTAGTGAGATACAGTAATCCTTGCCTGAGGCTATTTTTGTTGTTATATTACAAGATTTACATTGTTTACAGAGATTTTATCACAACGTTGATCATTGAGGTATTGAACTATACTATCATAAAAAATTTCATATTTAGCAGACCTTTCATTAGGCAGATATAGGACTGTGTGGCCTCCATTAATAATACATGGCCTGAGGCTATTTTTGTTTATTTTACAAGAAGTACATTGTTTACAAAATTTTTAACATGACGATGCACTACCCCCAGTGGAACTACATAACTTCACCAAGTTTCATGTTTAGATGTCTTACCGTTAGTGAGTTACGCTTCTTCAAGCGGAAGAAGAAGAAGAAGAAGAAGAAGAAGAAGAAGCAGAAGAAGATGAAGAATTTACAAAATAGACTTTTGTTAATTTAACACCTTTCTCATGCATCAAATTATACCATTTTATAATCACAGTTAGTTTCTGGGTATAGTTACACATTCATGTTAACAGAAGTCCAGTAGGTAGCAAACTGAAAGTGAAAGTGATGAAAAACCTTATATATGGTTTTCAATGGGAATAGACCATAGCAATCCCTATATACACAGTACTACCGTACTGTGTGATAAGCTTACTGTACATACGTAGAGGCAGAGCCAACACACTGTACGCGTGTGCAGTGTTCTGACGGTGAGAGTAGCACAAGAATCTTCAACACATCTCTGTTTTGCTTATGTAGTACTAAGTGCTAGTTGCAATACAAATCGTCAACACGTTCTCTATCAGCCAGTTCACTCCGTGCCTAGTTGTTAAGCGCTAGTTGCTAAGCTTTTGCGCATGCGCGGCTGGAGTAAATGACGTCATTAATGAGTCATGTCTCATGACGTAATCGTTTTCTTGTATGACGCAAGCTAACTATATACGTGTACTATGCACGCACATTCAAAATGAATTACGTAATCGCTATATATACAAGTAAATAAAAAATTTAGGAAATTTGAAGTGTAATATAGGAATTGCATAAAAATGAACAGAGACAAGATTGGGACACAGACATGCTATGTACATCAACATACCTTTTAGTACATTGATGTATATAGCATGTCTGTGTCCCAATCTTGTCTCTGTTCATTTTTATGCAATTCCTATATTACACTTCAAATTTCCTAAATTTTTTATTTACTTGTCTCTTGTCATTTTTTTACTATTGTAAGCAATAATTCTCCCTAGCATGTGCTCTCCATATCCATAAACATCTGACCAAGTATTGAGCTACTGTATAAATGCGTGATTAGTACTGAGGGGCGTGGTTTGGTTGCAAGCAGCAGCTGCATACACTTTGGTAACTACAGAACTATAAGCAAACCTGCTAGCAACGTACTATCAGTCACCAGCGCTTTGGCTTGGTGGTATATAGTATCGTGGTAGAATAGCGTGCCGTTTCTCCAGCAGACGGTATATAAGCATAGGCACTATACGGTATCTATGATATAAGCTTACCGAGGTACATACGTAGAGGCAGAGCCAACACACTGTACGTGTGTGCAGTGTTCTGACGGTGAGAGTAGCACAAGAATCGTCAACACATCTCTGTTTTGCTTATGTAGTACTAAGTGCTAGTTGTTATACAAATCGTCAACACGTTCTCTATCAGCCAGTTCACTCCGTGCCTAGTTGTTACGCGCTAGTTGCTAAGCTTTTGCGCATGCGCGGCTGGTGTAAATGACGTCATTAATGAGCCTTGTCTCATGACGTAATCGATTTATTGTATGACGCAAGCTAACTATATACGTAAAACGTAAGTATGTACTATGCACCTACATTCAAAATGAATTACGTAATCGCTATATATATGTACATGTATTGCATTGAGAGGAGTGTTAACATCATTATTACAAGAATCACAAGGGTTAATAACATATGCTTTTTTCATGTTGCTATTAGCAATGATATCTCTACACATGCTAACTTTCAGGTTGATGGTTACCATGGTTGCTGAGTTTTGCTCATTAGTTATCCTCATTCATAATACATTGCTGGGAGAGATAACGATCAGTAGTACATGAACTACAAGGGTTAACGAAAAAATTATACCTCTATTCCCCAGTACGTATTGATACATTTCCACATGCAAAGATTCAATTTCATTGATTTTATGGTTATTGAGTTACGCTTCTTCAAGAAGAATAATAAGAATAATCACACAGTACGGTAGTACTGTCACACAGTACGGTAGTACTGTGTATATAGGGATTGCTATGGTCTATCCCCATTGAAAACCATATATAAGGATATTCTTCATTTTCACTTTCAATTTGAGGTTGATTTCACTTTTAATGATACCAAGGTAAAAAATGTGTGAAAAAAAACGAGTATACAAAAATTGGATGTGTTGTGATGTAAAATGTGTGTAATAGCTTAAAAAGTGCTTCACAAATTTTTGCCATGTTTTCCATCTTCTTCTTCTTCTTCTTCTTATTATTATTCTTCTTCTTCTTGAAGAAGCGTAACTCAATAACCATAAAGTCAATTTAGTTCAATCTTTGCATGTGGAAATGTATCATTACGTACTGGGGAATAGAGGTATAATTTTTTCGTTAACCCTTGTAGTTTATGTACTACAGATCGTTATCTCTCCCAGCAATGTATTATGAATGAGGATAACTAATGAGCAAAACTCAGCAACCATGGTAACCATCAACCTGAAAGTTAGCATGTGTAGAGATATCATCGCTAATAGCAACATAACAAAAGCATATGTTATTAACCCTTGTGATTCTTGTAATAATGATGTTAACACTCCTCTCAATGCAATACATGTACATATATATATATAGCGATGACGTAATTCATTTAGAATGTACGTGCATATTACATACGTTTTACGTATATAGTTAGCTTGCGTCATACAATAAAACGATTACGTCATGAGACAAGACTCATAAATGACGTCATTTACACCAGCCGCGCATGCGCAAAAGCTTAGCAACTAGTGCGTAACAACTAGGCACGGAGTGAACTGGCTGATAGAGAACGTGTTGACGATTTGTATAGCAACTAGCACTTAGTACTACATAAGCAAAACAGAGATGTGTTGACGATTCTTGTGCTACTCTCACCGTCAGAACACTGCACACGCGTACAGTGTGTTGGCTCTGCCTCTACGTATGTACCACGGTAAGCTTATATCATAGATACCATATAGTATATATGCTTATATACCGTCTGCTGGAGGAACGGCACACTATTCTACCACGATACTATATACCACCAAGCCAAAGCGCTGGTGACTGATAGTACGTTGCTAGCAGGTTTGCTTATAGACCAAAGTGTACGCAGCTGCTGCTTGCAACCAAACCACGCCCCTCAGTACTAATCACACATTTATACAGTAGCTCAACACTTGGTCAGATGTTTATGGATATGGAGAGCACATGCTAGAGAAAATATTGCTTACAATAGTAAAAAAATGACAAGAGACAAGTAAATAAAAAATTTAGGAAATTTGAAGTGTAATATAGGAATTGCATAAAAATGAACAGAGACAAGATTGGGACACAGACATGCTATATACATCAATGTACTAAAAGGTATGTTGATGTACATAGCATGTCTGTGTCCCAATCTTGTCTCTGTTCATTTTTATGCAATTCCTATATTACACTTCAAATTTCCTAAATTTTTTATTTACTTGTAATAATAATAATAAGAAGAAGAAGATGGAAAACATGGCAAAAATGTGAAAAGCACTTTTTAAGTTATTACACACATTTTACATCACAACACATCCAATTTTTGCATACTAGTTATATTTCACACATTTTTTACCTTGATATCATTAAAAGTGAAATCAACTTCAAATTGAAAGTGAAAATGAAGAATATCCTTATATATGGTTTTCAATGGGGATAGACCATAGCAATCCCTATATACACAGTACTACCGTACTGTGTGATGTACATGTATTGCATTGTGAGGAATGTTAACATCATTATTACAAGAATCACAAGGGTTAATAAAATATGCTTTTGTCATGTTGCTATTAGCGATGATATCTCTACACATGCTAACTTTCAGGTTGATAGTTACCATGGTTGCTGAGTTTTGATCATTAGTTATCCTCATTCATAATACATTGCTGGGAGAGATAACGATCAGTAGTACATGAACTACAAGGGTTAATGAAAAAATTATACCTCTATTCCCCAGTACGTATTGATTCATTTCTACATGCAAAGATTCAACTTCATTGATTTTATGGCTATTGAGTTACGCTTCTTCAAGAAGAAGAATAATAATAAGAAGAAGAATAATAATAAGAAGAAGATGAAGAACATGGGCAAAAATGTGAAATGCACTTTTGTGATATTACGCATATCTTACATCACAGATCAACCAATTTTTGTTTCATGGTTATTTTTCACGCATTCTTCACCTTGATACCATTAAAAGTGGAATCAACTTCAAATTGAAAGTGAAAATGAAGAATATCCTTATATATGGTTTTCAATGGGGACAAGTAAATAAAAAATTTAAGAAATTTGAAGTGTAATATAGGAATTGCATAAAAATGAACAGAGACAAGATTGGGACACAGACATGCTATGTACATCAACATACCTTGTAGTACATTGATGTATATAGCATGTCTGTGTCCCAATCTTGTCTCTGTTCATTTTTATGCAATTCCTATATTACACTTCAAATTTCTTAAATTTTTTATTTACTTGTCTCTTGTCATTTTTTTACTATTGTAAGCAATAATTCTCCCTAGCATGTGCTCTCCATGTCCATAAACATCTGACCAAGTATTGAGCTACTGTATAAATGCGTGATTAGTACTGAGGGCGTGGTTTGGTTGCAAGAAACAGCTGCGTACACCTTTGGTCTATTAGCAAACCTGCTAGCAACGTACTATCAGCCACAAGCGCTTTGGCTTGGTGGTACATGTATATAGTATCGTGGTAGAATAGCGTGCCGTTTCTCCAGCTGCAGCAGACGGTATATAAGCATAGATACTATATGGTATCTATGATATAAGCTTACCGAGGTACATACGTAGAGGCAGAGCCAACACACTGTACGCGTGTGCAGTGTTCTGACGGTGAGAGTAGCACAAGAATCGTCAACACATCTCTGTTTTGCTAAGTGCTAGTTGCTATACAAATCGTCAACACGTTCTCTATCAGCCAGTTCACTCCGTGCCTAGTTGTTACGCGCTAGTTGCTAAGCTTTTGCGCATGCGCGGCTGGTGTAAATGACGTCATTAATGAGTCTTGTCTCATTACGTAATCGTTTTATTGTATGACGCAAGCTAACTAATACGTAAAACTTATGTACTATGCACGTACATTCAAAATGAATTACGTAATCGCTATATATGTACATGTATTGCATTGAGAGGAGTGTTAACATCATTATTACAAGAATCACAAGGGTTAATAACATATGCTTTTGTCATGTTGCTATTAGCGATGATATCTCTAAACATGCTAACTTTCAGGTTGATGGTTACCATGGTTGCTGAGTTTTGCTCATTAGTTATCTCCATTCATAATACATTGCTGGGAGAGATAACGATCAGTAGTACATGAACTACAAGGGTTAACGAAAAAATTATACCTCTATTCCCCAGTACGTATTGAAACAATTCCACATGCAAAGATTCAATTCCATTGATATTATGGTTATTGAGTTACGCTTCTTCAAGAAGAATAATAATAATAATAATAATAATAATAAGAAGAAGATGGAAAACATGGCAAAAATGTGAAAAGCACTTTTTAAGTTATTACACACATTTTACATCACAACACATCCAATTTTTGTATACTAGTTATTTTTCACACATTTTTTACCTTGATATCATTAAAAGTGAAATCAACCTCAAATTGAAAGTGAAAATGAAGAATACCCTTATATATGGTTTTCAATGGGGATAGACCATAGCAATCCCTATATACACAGTACTACCGTACTGTGTGATAGACCATAGCAATCCCTATATACACAGTACTACCGTACTGTGTGATAAGAAGATGAAGAACATGGGCAAAACTGTGAAATGCACTTTTGTGATATTACGCATATCTTACATCACAGATCAACCAATTTTTGTTTCATGGTTATTTTTCACGCATTCTTCACCTTGATACCATTAAAAGTGGAATCAACTTCAAATTGAAAGTGAAAATGAAGAATATCCTTATATATGGTTTTCAATGGGGATAGACCATAGCAATCCCTATATACACAGTACTACCGTACTGTGTGATATCATTGCCATTTTGCTGAGCACTTCTTAGCATATGAATAGGTACAAATTTCAAAAACAGCCGCAATGGTGCTTAGCATCGCCTTGCTGAGTGTCAGTGTCACCATGTTGATGGCAATCTGATAAGGAATGAGCCTATTCGCTTACAAATGAGTGTGTGCGTGTGTGTGTGTGCACATTCTGATCAGTCAAAGCCTAAGGCTAAGCCAAGGAGAAGCTCTGCATAAAACAGTTAGGAAATCCGAAGGGGGTCCATAGACCCCCAGGACCCCCTAGATCAGCTCCTGGAGGTCAGTAATTCGCCATGTCCCTACATCTGTAAATACTAAAAGGGGTTACGCATGTTATGATTGTTGCATGCTATCATCCCCTGCCTTTGTCTGCATGCATGCTGCACTTTGACCTTGTTTCTATACTTTTTGGCACTTCAATCCCTACATCCTTCAACATTTTAGTGAAAATGTTTTTACACTTTGTATCTATAAAGGCTTATAACAGCACCGTTCAGGAGTTCTCTGCTGTTCAATTAAGGCCTTAAAGGCGTATCAGCACCATCCCTACATAGGTAGTGTAGAGAAGAATAGAGGAAAGGGAAGTGGGGGAAGGAAGGATGAAGACACTTTGCAGAGGAGTAGGCACAGGGGGGGGCAGGGCCAAAACTAAGTGTATGCCCCACAATATTTTAGAAGGGAGGGCCAGACCCCCCCCCCCCCAATAATTAGCCAGCTACTTATTAGAGTGAAGCATATGCAATCCAGTAGACAGTAAGAGTTACTGGTCAATAGACAAATTGGTCAGGTTGGGCCCCCCAATATTTTTTATCTTCCTACTCCACTACTTAGCAATAATAACATGCGTAACCTGAAACTAAAGGATGTAGGGGCATTACGCATGTTATTATTGTTGCATACCCTCATCCCCTGTGTTGCTGCATATATACTGCACTTGTTTCTCTACTTTTTAGCACTGTTATCCCTACATCCTTCAACATTTTAATGTTTTGATACACTTGTTTCACTGATTTTCTGTTGTATACTTGCTTTCCATGCTTGCAAATACAATGCTCTTTGCGTGTGTGCAAGCCCCCCCCTTTTGCTCATATGAAACGCAAGTGAGTAATAACGAGGAAATGGCGTTCAACTACACAGAAGTGATAGTATATCATAGCTTTATTCGTCCAAGAGGGGTCCTACAAAGACTCCATGCACTGCACAGAGGAATTTGAAGCTGTTTGGTATAAAAATCAGGTAAATATTTGTACCAATTTTGTGCTAGCCGCTTGAAGAAGAAGAAGATGGAGAATTGGGGTTTTAGCAAGTCATTGTAGTGGTGTATTTTACCACTTTTGAGAGTGTTATCGTGTATAGAAACACTCGTAGGCCATGTTATGTGTCTAAAAGGGCTTATAGGTGCTGCATTCGAGAGTTCTGAGCTGTTACATTTGTTAAGACTTAATGGGTGTGTCGGCATCATCCCTACATAGAGAGTCTACCGACTCTCTGATAAGTGAATTCATGACCTCTTAAGTGTAGATATATATCCCAAGAGACAATATGATACATACCTTACAAGAATATAGTACACACATAGCCCCATGTACTGTACACTGGCATAAATTAATATGGAGGAGTACTCCTCCATAGTATACACTCCCACCACTTACGTACTCTCCCTTGGGATAAATGAATACCAAGAGAGGTTAAGTCATGCATTCATTAACCCTCGGCGCGCATGCGCAGCGAGGGTTACGGTAGTTGGGTCTGTGTGTGTGTCTGTTAAGTCACATCTCACCTCTAGAGCGTCTGTTCGTCCTGAAACTTCTGTCACGTACTCAGCGGGCAACGGAGGTCAAAAAATATGTAGGGTTTTCTCTGAAACCGCTTCCTTCAAAAGTTATGGAGTTATTTGCTTACCCACGGCACCCTACAGCGATATTGCAGCGGTATTCTGCGCAACTTTTCGACGGCAGAGCTTTCTAAAGCTCTTAAAAAGGCTAACAGTAGGCTAAACGCTACCTGGAATACGACTCAATGTAAGGCAGCGAGCTCCTTTCCCTTTAGTCTCCGTCTTTTGCTCACAAATCTTCCGTATACTTTCCGTTACACGCATTTCAGTAGCGCGTGCGCTTTTCAGGATTCGCGCACGCGTGGCGCCGAGGGTTCTGCACTCATTACTATTGTTGTGACAAGTAATAACAAGGATGGTTGCCTCAGTGCTTCCCATTATATATTTCCTACTTAATGTATATAGATCTAGTACCTCAACAGACACTCCTCCCCTCTCTCTACCCAATATACATAATACATTCTCATATGTACACATACTGGCCATTATTTTGGACCCACACATTATGTTCCACATCACATACCCTCTGACCCCTACCTTAGAGTCACAGTCACAGGACACTGGTTGTACCAGAGGACAGAGTAAGGCTGTGAGGGAGAGAGACATGCAGTAGGTCCATAGCTCAGGTTAATACCTTCATCAAACAGTTTATGACACATGCCTAGAGCTATTAGAGTATTGCAGTGTATCCACAAGTAGTGTAGACATGTACATACTGTGTGTACAGAGATAATGTCTCACAGAACAGTCTCAACCTAAGACCACTATACATTCTCATCACTCAGTATAACACCAGGTGGTTCTAGTCTCATCATACGTATAAGTAAAACGGAACTGCCTGACATTTATATCATAAGTAAACGTGACAGGCCAGCTCTACATACATCGTACTCCGTGACAGGTCTATTACTTAGTATGAATAGCGCTAGCTGTAGTCGCAGTCCATGTGGAAATCGACCATCTAAAAAGACGCAATGCACTCAGTTGTGTGCGCACGCGATAGGCCTATGACGGGCAGTAAAAGCAAAAGGGGACGGCCTAACTCGACAGGCTAAACCTCCTAGTACAACTCACTTAATTTACAGCAAAGCAGGGTAGTTCGACTTCATCAGTCTGAGAGTTACGCCACAGGCATCAGTCTGTCCGCTCACTCAGGTACTCCCACTCACTTTGAGCATGCGCAGTAAGAATGTACTTAGGTCATAGCGGGAAATTCAAAATTTGTCCAGAACAATATGTAGTGACTATTTTCTTAATAGTACAAACAAAATTTACTACATATATAGAGAGAAATAAGGTGGAAGGTACATGTATACAGAGATAAAGTAGTTGATATCATTGGGTTTCAATTATTTATGCTGATCCATTGTATGAATCAAGTGAGTCATGTGACAGTCATGTGACCAGTGGCCACACTTGATTCACCTTCCATACTGGACGTGTGCAATATCTACTGGAGAGAAGGAACACAGGAGGGAGGGAGAAAGGAGGGAGGGAGGGAGAGAGGATGTTCACTATTCATAGGCAAGCACATGATTGGCACAAGCAAAGTGAGCCCACCTAGTTATACAATTGGACAATTTTCCTGTGTCTATCCATCGTTGTGTGCACATACTAAATATCCTTTTTATATGTTCCATCATCCTGTGTAAATGTACATTTAATTTTCCAGCTCCATTAACTAGGTGGGTTTGACCACAATGTTGAAGTATTCCCACAATTAATAGTACCCATACCAACCCACCATTTATATCTCCCTCCTTTAACCCTTCCCTCCCTCCACGTACCTGCCAATAACACTAATCACTACATTGTAGATGATGTGGTCCACTCCCCACAACTCCACCTCACTATGTCTCTCAATGACACACTCCAAATTCTCCAATAGACCACATAATACAAATCCCCCATCAAAACAATCATCAACAAGCCATACTCCATAGACACATGTCCTACAAATGTATTCAAAAGTGATGGAACCTCTCTAATCCAGACACTAGTGGGTAGCTTCTTCATGTAACTGGTAGGCGTGGTATTGGCATTACGTCATTCAATATAAGCATGCCTCACCGTAACCATAGCCCTAGCCCTAACTCTAACCCTAGCCCTAACTCTAGCCTCAGTCATAGCCCCTAACATAGCGCTACCTAGAGAAGTCACAAGACCCGCTGACCATCCATCTGGGCCCTTGGTAAGCAATATCCATCCAGGCTGCACACATGCATTTCAAGAATGACGTAATCCCAACCCAGTTACTATAATATACAACTGCCAGTCTGTGGCTAGACCTCTCTCCCAGCTGCCAGTCCTCATCTACTACATCATGTTGTCTCAAGACAGACACACATTTTTGACATCTGCCACCACATCTATCTCCCCACATCCACCATTCATTAAACCCTAAAATAATAATTGAGTTGGTGAAGAGGAGGGAGAGTGGGAGGGAGGGAGGGATTTTTTGTGCTGGAACAGGACAACCACAGGTCAGTACCCATACCAACCCACCATTAGTAATAGGTGTATGTACACTAACCAGTCAATACATCACATCATCTACTGTCACACTAATAGTAGTACTAGTTATCACTTACTCTACAAGACAGACACACATTTCTGGCTCTCCTACAAACCTCTCCAAACCTCACATCCCAGTACTCTGTAATGGAAGATGAACTGTTTGAACTGAGGGAGAGAGAGGGGGAGATGGTGAAGGAAGGAGAGAGGAGAGGGAGGGGGAAGAGTAATGAAGTCCTAATTAGAGGGGTTCACTGTAATATTGATACAAACAATGTTGTTTACAACTCATGCGAATATTCAATTAGTATGGCAGTATGGGGGAATGGAGTATGGAGGTATCAACTCCCTGGGTGGTAGACATCTTGTTTTCTAAGTCTACGACACCTTCCAGTCCCTCCAGTGATATGATGGAGTGACACTTCATCATCTCCTGAAATGATCATGAGAAGGTACAGAGTAGAGAGGGAGGGAGGGACAGTAAGGGGGTCCTAATTAGAGGGGTCCCCTGTAATATTCATACCAACGATCTGTATATATAAGATGAAAAGAAGCTTCAATAGCAATGAAATAATGATAGCTACTCACCTTCAACTGTGACCATCACTGTATTGGTCACTGTCTCTATATTCATGTGTGTGGACTCATCAGATGGACTGACAGTGGCAGTGATCTGACCACTATCTGAGATGGTAATAGGTGAGTAGGTGAGGGAGGCTGTGTAGCTGTCTCCACTCCCACTGACAGCAGAGACTGTAGAACGAGTGGCACTAGCTATGACATCATTCCCTCTACTCCAAGTAATATCCAGTGATATATCTCCATTCACTCCACTCAAAAAGATGTCAACAGTCAACACAAACTCAATCCCAGCATATACAGGACCATCGCTACTTTTAGTGATGGTCACATTAGCCTGAGCTGAAAAGAATTTGTAGTCTATTAATTATCCTCAAACCTCTATTCTCTCTATATAAACATATCAAAACTGACATGAACACTATCAAGACATGCATCGACATGTACCTCCTTCCACTTGACTGATAGCCGATGAACACTTGCAATACACTCGAGCTCAAACATATATATATATATATATATATATATATATATATATATATATATACAGGTGAAACCCTCTGCAGAAACCGAAGGTTTTTTTGGGAGTTGTGTCATTGGGGCGAGCGTGAGCCTCTCCGGCGCCTTCCAGCTAGGCATCCCTACTACTAGCCCCTCCCGCGGCCTAATTAGATGTTTGCGCATGTGCGCAGTCGTCTTGACACGACGGCGCGTGCCCGTGCGCATGCGCTAACGCTATGGTAATGTACGCATGCGCATTTCAAGTGTGATGTGCCATGACAACAATGAACAAACAGACAAAGTAATGAAGTTATATATATTGGCTAGGCTATAATATTAATCAAACAAACAGTATAAACTAATAGTCACTCCTAGTAAAATCAACGTTAATGACGATAGCATATTAATTCCTGCAGAGAAATAAAAGAGTGGCAAACTGTTTATATGTTCACACAAAAATGTTACAGTAAATGAAGTTAGATGACATAGGCCCATATTCACTTCAGTTTACAGTAGTGTACAATAAGAAAGATGGGCATCATGCTATAGCGTATGTACATACACCACCGACTATGATTACACAGCAAAGGGCCCCAGTCTCCCGTGCTCATTGGCTGCTATGCAACTATACAACCATCACTCACATTATACTTTCAACCATACCTGAGCATGTTGGTTCTTCTTCTGACCATATTCCTTCTTCACATATTCTGACATCAGTTCCACTAGTTCAAGCCCATCTTCACAGCTGTACATTGCTGTGAGTCCATCACTCACCACAGTGCCACCAGGAGGATCAGTCAGCTCAGGACATGTATCTGCATGCATTTAAAAGAACAATATAATCATGGTACATAGAAAGTGAGTGTGTATAATATTTGATGACCAATTTTCTATCTTTTGCAATATTGACATATATTTGTGCACAATTACATGCAACAGGGAAGGCCTGGGAACCGAGGCTATCCAATTACTCTGACCTCTTGACCTTGACCCACACTAAACTAGTAATACAGCACAGACCATAGCGAGGTGTTGATTCTTCATGCAATGAAATTCATCACTATAACTTCAGTATATACTCAAAGACATTGTATTGTGTTTGAACTCACCATCCACACAGCGTGGCTCAGTTCCCGACCATTGTGCATTCTGATGACAAGTCCTCTGGTCCATCCCAAGTAGCCGGTAGCCTTGTTCACAGGAGTAATGGCTACTGATCCCTCAGTTGTGCCTTCTAGTGTCACATACCCATTAGCAGGACTGGAGAGGTTGCTACATACAGGAGAGTATGTGTGTATTGCAAGTGTAAGAAAAAGGTACATACGCACCATAGTAGACAACTTCGTTTGTTTGGGGGTGCTTAGACAATGCTTTGCATATACACATATGCATGTATATGCATACACATTAACAAATTCTGTAGTAAACAGTCCAGTATATTGCCATGTGGCATTACACTTCCTGAGAAACATAACTTACCATCCATTTGCCCTCAACTCCAGCCAGCTGCAGATCCTCAGCCAAGGACTGAAATCAATTGACTAGGGTACAAGTCATCACTGTACAGTTTTTGCTTACGTGCATCCCAGACACCTATAACATATTCCTTCACTAAGCTGAGTAAATGATCAAAATCATATTCCCAAAGCTCACTTCTCAATACATATGTTGTTTTCTTTATACTATTAAGCTTGTTAAAATTTCTTTATACTATTAAGCTTGTTAAAATTTACATATCTGTCGCCTAAAAGCTCCCGAAGCTTCTCCAGAAAAACAACTCTAATACTGCTATAGGCTGAACACTCCCACAACACATGAACTACACTCTCACACTTAGCACCACACAATGCACACATAAATGAACATAAATGCATGTATGAATGAACTCTTTGTCATTGTGGGCACTGTAAACAGTTTGTTCCCTGTATTTTTGTACACAGCCTTAAGTCTTCTCACTGTACAAATTAGATCATGAGGTGGAGGTATCTCATTTCCTACGATACCGACAACAACTGTTCTAACCGATTTAGACTTACCGCAAGTATGCAATTAAGGACTTTTGACGTCACTGTTACTATGGCAGTAAGCACTAAAGGCAGGCCTAGGTATCTATCATGGGGAGGTATCTATTGGTATTGGCAGGTATTATGTAAAGCATCACCCCAATCTGCTATTTTATGACCATGGTGATAGACTGATCCTGTGTACACTGCAATGTTTGCCTTAAGAATAATCTGTTTACACACTGACTTTTGCTTTGAAATAGCTCAGGGCTGTGTATTTACTTGGGATAGTAAGAAACACAATAATCCATAAACAATATCCACCACATGCATAAAGTATATGGAGATTGTTATTATACTGGATGACTCACAGGCATGCAGTGTTAACATAAGTAAATGTGTTTGTGTCAGTGAATTGTATACACTTATATTAACTCAGCTGGATAAACATAAAGAAAGAAAATGTGTTTGTTTCAGTGCATTCTCTACACACATACTCTTAACTAACTTGGCAGCTTGTCTGAAAACCTGTTCTTCTCAACATTGTACTGTGCCTTAGTTTCCAAGTGAGATGCCTTGACTTCTGAACTCACATGCTCTAAAATCTAAATGTGAGAGGGGAGAGGGAGGGAGGAAGAGAGGGAGGGAGACAGATCACAAAAGTATAACATTGGAGAGAGGGAGGGAGGGAATAAGAACAAAATAGAGTTAATATGAAGTTTCCATAATTAATAGCTAAAGATCAAAGATGGTGCATTTTGTGAACTATTTATGATACTTCAGACTGTTTCTCAAAGCCAGTGATAGTTTCTCCAGTGACATTTCTTTTCATCTGGTTGATACTGATCCTGATGTCTACAGTTGCTATGTCTGTCTCCCCACACAACACAAGCTCACTCACAGCATCATGGATGAATATATACTGAGCCTGTAGACAGTGAATTTGTCAACTCTATCAGCAATGAAGCAGAACTCTATTTAATTCCAAAGTTAGCTACCTGTGTTTGGAACATCGTCGTCTCATGCCCTTCAGTAGATACTCAGAGTTCCCTCTCTCTTCATCTGTTGCATCACGTGGTCCAGGAGGATAAAGGTACCAGTACGACCCACCCCAGCACTGCAGTGTACTAGCAGGGGCTGGTCCAGGGACACTGGGTGCTCCGTACACGCACGTCGAATGAAGGAGATGAGGAACGTGGCATTCTGAGGTAGACCATGGTCAGACCAGGCAGTGAGTGACAGTCAACTCATTTTCTGAGTCAGAGGTCTCTAGATTTGCACATGTAACCTCAACTAAGTTCTCAAAGATTGGGTTAGATACTATGTGGTGTGTTAACTGACAATACAGTTTCTAATCCAAAAATGCATACTATTTGCATACAAAGACATGGAGCAGATATGATCTATACAATGTACATAGTACATGTCATGTCGACACACACAAGAACAATCGTAGTAATATTGTGCACATTACGCTGTCAGTGTACTTGTTCATACACTACATCTCCATCAGTAGGTTGTGGAGGAGGAGGGATGGGGGGAGGAACATGTGATGTAGCTGTGTCAATAGTGACTACTTCATACTGAGCATCACTTCCTTCACAAATTGTCTTCAATACAGGATTATGTTTCTTGCTAAAAATGCGTATGTTGTCAGGATTTCTGTACGAAGATTAGAGAAGTAACTAACTCTAATGGTTGAAGGTGCTGTGTATTCAAAGTAGCCCTTCAAAAGCTCATTCTATAATATACAGACCATGTAAATGACTTACTCATAGACTGCTTCTCCTGAGAACTTGGATAGCTCATAGGCCTCATTAGTACTGGCTGGAATGTCTGCTGCTTTTACTGGACCTCTGGAAAAATATCAATTGTCAAGGCAGAGAACACTTATAGAATGCTCTGCTATTGATAGCTGGTGGTTCTGTTTTCTAGACACCTTCACATATAATAGAGCAACAATCACAATATTGCTTTAACATACTTGTTTTTCACCCCAGTGAGGTGCCACCCTCCACGATTCCTCAATAGTAAAACTACCACAATCGTCACTGCCATAATAGCCAGCACAGTAACTGCCCCCGACACTCCTACAATAGCTGCTGTGTTGTCTCCATCAGAGGACACTATATCAGTAGCACAATGATTATGATGACAATTACTATTGCCAGAAGAACAGTACAAATCACTCCTACTACTCAATTTTCTACAGCTATTGACTGATTACGTTGAGAGCCACTTCCTACATTAAATATATCATCGAACTATCATAATGAGCAGGTATGTACTCTATACCTGGAGGTGAATACACTGAAGATATTTCAGCAACTTCTCCCTTGCCTACTGAAGTATTGGCTGAGACCTGTACTATGTATGTCTCTCCAGACAGATCACTTATCTCTACTCTAGTTATATTGTGAGGTACATTGATGATCTTATTTTCTTCACTACTGGAGGCAGGCCAGTAGTTGACTGTGTAGTAGATGATGTGTCCTCTTGCCTCAACTAGACTGAGAGCAGTCCAGCTCACTATCATATGTGTAGCATTCACTCTCTCCACAGTTAGATTTCTTGGAGGTCGTGGAACTGTAATATTTAAAACTTTGTAATGTTAAAAACAAAATTGTAATACTTACCATCTTCTTCAGCATAGATTATTTTGCTGACATTAGGTCCATTGCCCCTTCCATTAGTAGCAAACACAGTCACATTGTAAGGAGTTCCTTTCACTTAAGGAGATGAGAATGAACCTTAACACATTGCATGCTGTAGCTAGTTACACATATCTTCACATATCATACCAAGAGTCTTGGTCAATATTGTATATCTGTGTATATCCAGTACCACAGTTCTGCTCAGTTCAGTGCCAGTACTGATGTCAGTGATAGTGACAGTGTAGTTCAGAATATAGTCATTTGGCTCTGCTGGTTCTTCCCATGAGATGTTGAGTTTCCTCTCCATCACACTCACCACCACTAAACCTTGTACTGGGCCAGGGACTGAAATGCCACATATATAAATGCAATGAAATTGCCCCCCTAAAACTTAAATATACTTTTAAAATCAAAAAAAATCTCATGAATGCTAATAGTTATACCCAATTTTTAAATATACCTGTATTTATGTATTTTGGTATATATATACCTGGCAGTAAATACACTGAAGATATTTCGGCACTTCGTCCCTTGCCTACTGAAGTATTGGCTGAGACCTGTACTGTATATGTCTCTCCAGACAGATCACTTATCTCTACTCTAGTTATATTGTGAGGTACATTGATGCCTTTAATGTTATCACTACTGGAAGTAGGCCAGTAGTTGACTGTGTAGTAGATGATGTGTCCTCTTGCCTCCACTAGACTGAGAGCAGTCCAGCTCACTATCATATGTGTAGCATTCACTCTCTCCACAGTTAGATCTCTTGGAGGTCGTGGAACTACAAAATATGTAGTCTAACTGAAATATCTAAAGTAGAAGAGATGCCATGCACTTACCTTCTTCTTCAGCATAAGTAACTTTGCTGACATTGGATCCTTTGTCTTTCCCATTAGTAGCAAACACAGTCACATTATAAGGGACTCCTTTATCTGAAAATAGTCACACTGATATAATGTGTGCTTTTCCATATGCATCAGGCATACCAAGAGGTTGAGAAAGTACTATAAACTGCTCTGTATCCAACACTACAATTCTACTCAGTTCAGTACCAGTACTGATGTCAGTGATAGTGACAGTGTAGTTCAGAGTATAGTCATTTGGCTCTGCTGGTTCTTCCCATGAGATGTTCAGTTTCCTCTCCATCACACTCACCACCACTAAACCTTGTACTGGGCCAGGGACTGATTGAAATAACAAATGAATGTGCATAAAATAGGCAAACCTACAATAAACTTACCTCTGGCAGTGACTGGTCCAACCACAATACTTGGAAGGTGTTCAGACAATGCCTGAATGCTGACAGTGTACACACGTTGGGTAGTAGTCAGTTCAGTAAAAGTGGAAGAGAGATCATTAGAAGTTCTGTTTATAATTGTCACATTATGATTTGGATGATGGTAATAGACAAGATATCCAGTGACTGCATCTCCTCCAATAGGACTTGACCAGAATACACTTATGGTAGAACTTCCCTCACTAGTAGTGACAGTCAAATCCATGGGAGGGTTTGCAACTGTATGTAGAGAGCACAGTAAGGAAGATTCATCTAATTTTGTTAAGTGATATTTCTAATACCTTTAATATATAGCTGTGCTGAATCTGATGTCTCATCATTACCCACAGTACATGTGTACAGTCCTCTCAGTCTTCCACTCACATTCAGGGTGTGGATGTACCGAGGTAAAGTATTGTTTACTAGAGTCATATTTTGTATAGTGACTACCCCAAAGTCAGCTGTGGTTCTGGTCCAAGTGACAGTGGTAGCAGGTCCACCGGTGGAGATACAGGTGAGGGTGAACTGAGGACTGGTTTCATTCAGAGCAGAGTGCAGAGTGAATGATATATTGACAGGTATTTTGACATCACCTGAAAAAATACAAACCGAAGTTTTCACTACACTGTATAATAATACCTCTACTGTTGTACAGCCCAACATAGAGTGTGTTCTGTCATTGTGTTATCCTCTACCACACAGTGATATATCCCCTCAGATGGAGGATCAGTAGCAGTGTTCCTCAACAGACTCACAACCATAGGACCTCTAGTTCTAACAAATCCTGGAACATCATCACTACCTATACCATCTCTTCCAGAATGATAATAACAGAACAGTTAGTATTACAGATCAGGGCAGTGTTCTCAGTGGATCGAATATCACTGATTATCACAAAACCATGGTTAGGAACAATGACATCTGATTCATTTAAACTGATATAAACATCTACGAATGGGAATATTAGTCACAATTGGATCACTGTAGGTAAACTACATGTCCCATTCACTACATAAATTACATATATATATATATATGAATGCAGGTAAGAAAAGATGCAATATAGATTGTTTCAAATCAAACCACATTATACTCACTTGGTTTTGTTACTGCCATAATTGCTGGACTGAATTCTCCAGTACCAGCACTGTTCACTGCTGCTACTTTAATGGAATAGATAGTGAATGGCATCAGATTTGAGATAGTGATTTGTTCTCCCTTGGCAGTAATTATATTGCTACTTCCCAGTGCCTCATACTGCACTAAATAGAGTATTATGTTTCCATTGCGATGAGTGCAGTTTACTGGCTTCCATTGGACTTCAATCATGGTCCCAAACACTTTAGTTATGTTCACCAACGTGGGAGGAGCAGATGGAACTAAAATTGAAAAGGTAACTGTAGCTAATCTGTCAATATAGATTGAATTGTGATAATGCACATTATCAAAAAAATAACTGAATGGATCTGTAATGTAACCAACATAAGCTTGTAAGTTATCAGATACTAACCAGCTGGGAGTGTGGTGGCTGTGACACTGTCTTGTGCAGTCTTTCCATCATTCAGTATTGCAGTCACAGTGATGGAGTACTCAGTACCCTTGTGAAGACTACCCAGTGTATACATTGTCTCACTACCACTAATGTCACTGATGTCATTAGAGTCAGTGAAACACTGAGTGTTGTTAGTGTTGGAGTAGGAGATGGAGTAGGTAGACACAGTTTTACTAGTTAACTGAAATTCCCACTTGACTATCAGTGAAGTGAATTGACTTGTAACATTGAAATAAAATATTCCTACAATAAAAGTGTGTTAACATTTTTGTATGTGTTGTATGAGAACATAACTTACCATTTACATTGATACTGATATCACTAGCATTAGCCTGATGGAAACTTCCATTGACACTGCCAATACATATGTATGTGACAGTATCCTGGTAAGCTAGAGGACTGATGGTGAGACTGCCAGTGTAGGTACTGCCAGAGCCACTGGCAGCAGTGACTGAGTATCGTTCCTCTGGTATGTCCTGGAGACCACTCCATTCAGTCACAACACTCTCATCATTGTCCACATTAGGATCCAGTATCACAGTACATGTGAAAATGAGATTAATACCAGTATAGAGAGTAGTGGCATGGTTGAGAGTGACAGTCACCACAGGTACAGGAACTGAGTCAATGAAAAAGAGATATGATATACTGTGGAACTCAGTATCAGAGAGTTGGTAGACTCTCTATGTAGGGATGGCACCAACACACCCATTTAGCTTTAACAAAAAGTACAGTCTTCTTCGTCAAACGGTCTACCTCAAAATCGACAAATACACTCACCATCATTTATTTTGGATTTCTTTCTCTGATGCTTGGCCAGCAGAATCGTCGTAGGATCCCTCTTGAATGAGAATGACAAGGATTTACTAGCGCTTTTGTATAGTTAGACGCCATTTCCTCATGTTTCTCATGTGATTTAGCTATTAGACGATGGCGCCTGCATCAATACACTACAGAAGGGTTTGCAACACAACACTGGCATTCCTACATTTTTAATGAAATGTTTTTACCCTTGTAATATAGTTTGTGAAGATGATACATTCTTCACAATTGCTAAACTATTTATATATTAATCCTTGATAGGTTTATCATATCTCAAGTCACTTACTTTGAACCAGCACATTTCTCTCCTCACTTGTAGTCTTTCTCAGATCAATAGATGGTATGTTGATGTCAGCCTGGCAGGTGTACACAGATCCATGTGAGGTACGTAGAGGACTGAATGTCAGAGTCCTCATACTCACGACTCCACTGTGAGTAGTGTCTCCCACCATCACACCATTCCCACTGCCAACACTGCCTCCACTCCACTGTACTGTGGGTTTAACTATAAGAAACCTTTTTACTTTCACAGTGCATGTCAATATGAGATCATTTCCAGCTGTGCCACTGTACATACCAGTAATAGTCACAATTGGATTTGGAAGATCTGCAAGAGAGTGAAAATAACATCACCATTATTTATTTTACTCCAAAAAAATACCATGAACAAGGGACATCACTGTATTGGTCATTGTCTCTATATTCATATATGTGGACTCATCAGATGGACTGACAGTGGCAGTGATCCGGCCACTATCTGAGGTTGTAATGGGTGAGTAGGTGAGGGAGGCTGTGTATCTGTCTCCACCACCATGGACAGCAGAGACTCTAGTGCGAGTGTCACTAGCTATTACACCATTCTCTCTACTCCAAGTAATATCCAGTGATATATCTCCATTCACTCCACTCAAAGAGATGTCAGCAGTCAACACAAACTCAGTCCCAGCATATACAGGACCACTGCGACTTTGACTGATGGTCACAGTAGCCTGAGCTGAAAAGAAGTTGTAGTCTATGAATTATCCTCAAACCTTTCAAGTTTTCCTACCCTCTATATATACGTATCAACACTGACATGAACACTATCAAGAGATGCATCAACATGTACCTTGTTCCACTTGACTGATACCCGTCCAGATGAAAATGAACACCAACCACACAACAATCATAGTCAGCTACAATCAGCTATATCCACCTTTAACAAGGACAATGCACTCAAACAAGTCACATTTATACACAAGTGAAATACTCTGAAGAAACGGAAGTTTGTTTTGAGAGTTGCGTCATTTGGGCCAACTTGAGCCCCTCCGGCGGCCTTCAGGCCTCCCTACTAGCCCCTCCGGCGTCCTCCTACTCTAATTAGATGTTTGCGCATGTGGGTCATCTTGACGCGTCCCTTAGTCAAAGTCGTGTGCGCGTGCGCATGCTCTAGCGCTATGGTAAATTCCGCTCCCTCCTTTTTTCTTCGGGCGTCCGCGGGTCAAAGTTCATACGTAGGAATTGCGTATTGCACGAAATTCTTGGTTTACTCGATAAACAAAGGTACCCCGCACTGTCCGCGCGCGTGCAACATTACCAGCGCTTTCAAGGTTAAAGGTTATAACGTTCAATGACGTAATACATCATTTCAAAACTTAGCGTGAATTTGCACATGCACGCGCGCTACGGATCCGGTTTTATGAGAGGGTGTGGTATGGCTACGCAAGACTAATTCCTGGCGGGCATGTAAACGCACTACAGCCCACCATGGGGTGCTTAACTTAGCCTCGTTTCTAGGCCTTCTCCCTCCGCGCGCACTGCGCAATTAAATGCGCGGGTGGAAAACGGAGGAATAAAGGCCTGGTCCATTTTCACACGTATTACACAGGAAGTTCATGACTTTTGTAACGTCATCAAATTGTCAGAGGTACCACAGCATCACGTGATCGCATAAATTGCTGACGTTGACAAAAAAGATTCATTGAAAATCCTATGCATAACACAGTCAACTCACAGAGAGGGCTAAGCAATTAGTTTTTGTATGTTGACTTAATACTATCATCTTAAATTCTATTTAGATTGGAGGTCTCAAGAAGGTCCTACAGAAAGTTGCTGAAAACGCTAGAAATATTTGATCAGTTATTCTTTACACGCCATGTACAGAAGAGAACCTTTTGGCACTAGTAATCCACCTTTTAGCTAGGCTGAGTTTATTCACTGCCTCTATAGTCTATTGCGATGTTCTACTTAGCAGCTTAATTACATTTTAGGGGCCCTATGACATCATCCTGTCGTACCTCCTCTGCTAAATTGTATAATGGGCCATACCGAATACGTCACCTCACCTGCATAATGACGCTTGAGGCACGTATCACATGTGAAAATTTCTCCCTCCCTTTTCCACCCCCGTATAAACTATCAGCATGGCCTTCGGAGACGGTGGGGCAGGCAGGATATTTGCCCTACCAATTTTTGGTGGTCCATACAGGAAATGACTTGTGCTATGATTTTTATCCGACATAGTCAAGTAGGCTAGCTGCGTTCGCAGTCACGCAAATTAAGCTCGCCAATCTACTGATACGCCAGTCCGTAGTCGTCCGATTTCGCTTCGTACGACGCGTCCCCTTTGGGCCTTGGGTGTGGTAAAGTTCAAAGTTCATTGATAAGCCCTGCAAGGGGCACATTACAAACAATGGAGACAATTACAAAAACTTTGATATCCATAAATCAGTCTCTAACTTGAGAACAGCATAATCCAAAAAGCAGATAGAGCCCCCGCTCTAACTCAGCGAAAAACGCCGAGCATAATCCAGTCACTATTCAACACTGCAGCAACATGAATAGAGCCCTCGCTCTGACTGTTCAGAAGTAGAGGCATTGTCAGAGTCTCTTTCTCATCTAAGGAGGCCTTCACCTCCAGGGTCAGTGGATGTAAACACAGGAAACATGCCAGAACCCTCACTCTGGTGTTCAGGAATCTCTTTACTTGTCTAGGGAGGACTATACCTCCCGAGTACGTACACAGACACGATCGATGACCACGCATCACACATATAACGACGATACACCGAGATATCACCTCGGACAGAGGTACGGGCACCTCTAGCCACCAGTCACATCACCCACGCTGTAAATACGTGCGCGCGCATGCGCGTCCTTTAGCCCGCACTGCAGTTGCCCTACCACCCTTTGTGGAGCTGCTCCGGCCTTGATCAGGCGTGCCCTTGTTTCAGGCGGTGTCCCATCAATTTTAGAACCAGTTGGTGTCGGAGGATGCCAAGCGGCCTGATAAAATTACACTGATTCCTTGGGAAGATTGTCGTCCCCTCCTGTGGGACTTTACCTTCTGTAATACACTGGCACAGTCACATTGTGCTAGAGCCGAGAGAGGCCCAGGAGTTGTTGCGAATTTTGCAGAAGATCAGAAATGTCGCAAGTATACTTCCCTCACCCGAATCTTTGGGGGCATGGGGGATAACGCAAAGGTTTTCATACACAAGATCGGCCAACGAGTTAAAGAGAACTCAGGGGAGCCCAGATCAACTTCATTCCTCATTCAAAGACTTGCACTGGATGTCCAGAAGGGCAATGCTACCTCAGTTCTTGGCACAATCCCTGCCTCGAGGGATTGGAGTGAGGTGGGTTTCTCCCTACTTAGACTCTTTATTTCTTTCTTTTTTTGTGTATTTTTAATGCTCACAACACGCTTTAGTGTGTGTACATATAATAATTTTATTGACAAGGTAAGCCAGGAGGCCTATTAGTCATATAAAAAGTAAACACCAAAATTAATTACAGCTTTATTAAGTTTTGACACAACTTAAAAGCAGCACGTATATTTTTGGCAAGGATTATCATCTGATTGCTGTTTTCTTTAACTTTGATCCACAAGATTCTCCATTTCTCTTCTGACGTCAGATGTTTGTATGTTGTGAGGAGAAATGTGGTTGTGAATAACTTGTATTCAGGTAATCCTTTGTATGTTATACAGGAAACTGGTCTCATTCTTCATTGAGTTGTCTGCAAAATATGCGAGTACTAGTGAAAGTGCATGGCATTGCCAGTGGGGCGAGCATGAGTGAGAAGTTGTCAGATACGGTTATTTTTGTAGTTTTGCACTACTGAAATGTTCCATTATGTACATACAGAAACAATACATTGACATAGACTTCTATAGTGAGGATATTCGAGTATTAGGCTAAATGAAGTCATTACTTAAATTTAGTATTAGAAGTCATTACTTGAATTCAATCCTGTTCTTGCTCAATATGTAATTACATTGCCGCATGGATCGAAAGGGTATGACAGATATGAGAAAGTAATGCTTAACATATACTGAAATAAAGAGCCTTTGTCAATGACATTCAATTAAGGCAATATGCTTAATATGGTAGCCTTCACACAGTCCCTCTTGTAGTATCTCAGTACCGTGGAGCCAAAGCCGTTAGTCAGGCCGAGACCCGGGCGCTAGTCAACCTGTTACCTAAGGTGATTTCGGACGGCCTACGTTGTTCTTATATGTAAACTAGAGCGCTCTGTAGTATAGTTAGTCCTTTTTCTCATGCTATAGTCCAGGAAAAAGCTTCAAGACAGCGTTACTGGCGCGAAGGAGTTTGCTACTACGTCACGATTTTTGTCAAAGATGATTTTACGTCACGCGCGGCAAGCGTCACGTGATGAGATAGCCTCGTACCCAGGCGTTCGGTGGGAGGGGAAAAGGGATCGTCCAGGCTCTCTCCCTCACTTTTGCCTCCCAGACACCTACAACATATTCTTTCACTGAGCTAAGTAAATCATCAAAATCGTATCCCCAAAGCTCACTTCTCAATACATATCAAGGGCGGAGACAGCCACTCAAAAGTGGGGTGCTCGGGGGGGCTCATAATGTGGAGAAGCAAGCGAGTTGTAAAAATCCTTCACAATGCGCATGCGCAGAAGTACGTAAACCTTAGAGCTCGATCGTTTGAAGATCGCCAATTTCACGGCTGAATGTGCGCGTGCAAAAGATATAGGCGGAGCGGGAGTGGGCCTGGGAACGAAGCTAATGCTCTTACAATAATAATATGTATCCGTTTGCAAAATTGGGGGGGGGGGGGGGCTCAGTCCCCTTACTATGAAAAGTGAGGGTGCCCGAGCCCCCCCTGCCCCCCTATTTCTCCGCCCCTGCATATGCTGTTTTCTTTATACTATTAAGCTTGTTAAAATTTACATATCTGCGCTTAAAGCTCCCGAAGCTTCTCCAGAAAACGACTCTAATAGTGCTATAGGCTAAACACTCCCACAACACGTGAACTACACTCTCACACTACACAATGTACACATAAACGAACATAAATATATGCATGAATGAACTGTTTGTCACTGTGGGCACTTATTTCCTGTACACGGCCCTAAGTCTTCTCATTGTAACTAAATATAGGTTAGATCACGAGGTGGAGGTATGCGATACCGACGACTGCTCTAACTGATTTAGACGTACTGCAAGTATGCAATTAAGGACTTTTGACATCACTAGCTGTTACCATAGCAGTAACAACTAAAGGCAGGCCTATAGGTATCTATCATAGGGAGGTTTCTATTGGCAGGCAGGTGCAAGGAGGGATCCTTGATCTAACCCCCGAAGTCCGCAGCATCCTTGAAGCCAAGCACCCAAAAGCTCAGCCCGCTAACCCAGAAGTGTTGCTACAAGGTGAAATTCCAGCAGTCAACCCTATCCTGTTCGAATGTCTCACTGATGCCACCATACGCAAGACCGCATTAGCAATCCAAGGTGCAGCTGGGCCCTCTATGGCTGATTCGTATGTCTGGCGACGGATGCTCGTTTCATTCAAGACCGCTTCGGATGAGCTCTGCAGTGCAGTGGCCGATGTTGCTCGACGTCTGGCAACAGAGCATGTTGACCCCTCAGGCGTCAAGGCTCTCCTCAACAACCGTCTGATTCCTCTAGACAAGAACCCTGGGGTACGTCCGATTGGCATCGGTGAGTCGTTGCGTCGCATCATTGGCAAGGCAATAAGGACAGTACTAAAGAAAGACATCATGCTCGCCGCTGGAGTCACACAGGTGTGTGCAGGACACCCTGCTGGCTGCGAGGCTGCCATCCATGCCTTGCGTGACATTTTCCAAGATATGGACACCGATGCGGTCCTACTGATAGACGCAGACAACGCATTCAACCGCTTGAATCGTACAGTGGCCCTGCACAATGTCCAGTACACATGTCCACCACTGGCCACCATCGCTCTCAATTTCTACCGCACACCATCACGTCTATTTGTCACTGGTGGGATGGAGCTATCCTCAGAGGAAGGCACCACTCAAGGCTGTCCCCTTTCCATGGCCTTATACGCACTCAGCGTTATTCCTCTGATCAACAAGTGCCGCAACACAGCAACCACCAACTGCAGCACAGCCACACAAATATGGTTTGCGGATGATGCAGCTGCAGGGGGTCAGTTGGAAGCACTACACCACTTCTGGACGCTCTTGACACAACACGGTCCTGCATATGGGTACTTTCCTAAACCATCGAAGTCCTTTTTAGTGGTCAAACCCGGCCGGAATGCAAATGCTGAACGTGTCTTCTCGGGTACTGGTGTTCAACTCACTGACGATGCCCCCAACCTAGAATACAAAGCTGGCCAGCGTCACCTAGGGGCTGCTGTGGGCTCAGCAGAATATGTTGCGGCCTATTTGGACGAGAAGGTTGCCCACTGGAGTAAGCAGGTGATTCAGCTCGCTGATGTCGCCAGCACTGAGCCCCACGCAGCATATGCCGCCTTCGTCTTTGGACTACGACATCGCTGGACATTTGTGCAGCGCACAATGCCTACCGCCAGTGAACACATGGTCCCATTGAAGAATGCCATCCGCAGCAGACTGATTCCGACTCTGACCAAGCATGATCTCAATGATCTTGAGATGGAGCTTGTGACACTGCCAGCCCGCTATGGTGGTATGTCTTTCGACGACCCAGTTGCCGATTCATCCACCAAACATACAGACTCGCTGGAATACACTGCCACCCTCACAAGCCTCCTTGTGGATGGTGCCACTGACTTACCAGCGGGAAGTGACCTTGATCATGAGGCTAAAGCAGCAATCAAGGCACGCCATCGATCTGCCCTAAAGGAGAGGGCTGATAACATACAGTCCCGCCTGCCAGACTCTCAACGTCGTGCAATGGAACTGGCACGTGAGAAAGGTGGCTCCAGCACCCTAACTACCATCCCTATTGCCGAACATGGCTTCTTCTTTGAAGTAAAGTCAGATTTTCATGATCATGTCCATCTACGCTATTGTTGGCCACTCGACAACCTCCCACCAACCTGCCCATGCGGTGCCAATTTCACCATCGACCATGCGCAAATCTGCAAGCTGTCGGGCTTCATCCACATGAGGCACAACGACCCCACCACGTTCCTTGCACAGTGCATGAAGGAAGTGCATCAAGATGTAGAGTTGGAACCTCTACTCCAACCTTTAACTGGCGAAACGTTCCGACACCAGACTGCAAACGCCGATCCCGATGCCCGTGCCGATATACGAGTCCGAGGTTTCTGGACTGATAGCCGTAATGCATTTTTTGACACAAGGGTTTTCTACCCACACGCACGAAGCTACCAGTCCAGAGGTCTACCTTCTCTGTACAAGAAATTTGAGTCTGAAAAGAAACGAGAATACGGAGAAAGAATCAACGTGGTCGAGCATGGGTCTTTTACCCCCCTGGTCTTCTCAGCTTGCGGTGGGATGGGTCATGAGGCCACAGTTGTTGTCAAGAGGCTGGCCTCTGCCCTGGCTTTGAAACGACACGAATCGTATTCCCATGTGATCAACTGGTTGCGTTGCCGTCTATCCTTCTCCCTCGCACGATCCGCCATCCGTTGTGTGCGTGGCTCTCGGTCAATCCGACGCAGGACTCTACCCGGCTTGGCACCAGTGGACCTGGTCAGTGCCGAGACCCAGTTTGTTCTATATTAACTCTACGCCCCAACATTTCTTAAACTCTAACCTTCATTATTTCATTATTTCTTAACTTCACTTTTCTCATTATCCCTGTATACATTTAAAAAAAAAAAAAAAAAAAAAAAAAAAAAATTCCTGCATGTTTGCGGGTAGTGGTATGTGGAGGGAAACTACGCAGTGCTGAACGCTACGAGAAGTGCGTTTTTTCGAGTACTGTAGGCTTGCTTAGGCCGAAGACTGAGGATAAGTGGCTAAAGGTGAGCTATGACGCAGGAGGCGCGTTGATCCATGTGTCATAGTTCAGTTGTACCGTTTTCACTGCTGCGCTACATCTCATTGAAATATGGGCACCCAGCTACTATCATGGGAGCCTAGCTAGCATTACTAACCTGAGAATCCCGGGTAGCCCCTTTTTCTTGCTGTTTTTCACACTAGCAAACGCTTCGAGCACGTAAGAAGCCTTCGCGCGTAAACGGCGCGTTTGGTTGAGGTCACGCGCGCGCACTACATTCCTCGCGGTCAATGGCATTTCCATACTTTCCTTATGGGACATACAGCTATCTTTGGAGTGATAGAAATTCATATTTAGTGAGACCAATCACTAGATGCGGCAAAACGCAAGGAATCCAATGGTACTCTTTATTTTGAAATTGGGTGAAAAATAATGTTAAAAAAATAAGTTATTGCCAAAATTCGAAGGTCCAGGTGAAGTCAAATAGACTTTACCCACTTCATGAACACCGAGCCCTCCCACTTTTGACATGCCGTCTCTGCCTCTGCTAAGTCTAACAAAAAGTAGAATGATACTATGGAAAAAAGGTTTTCTTCCTCATGAGAGAATATATACACATCCCACAAACAAAAATGCACCAGAAGAATGTGGTTTGTGGACACACTATTCACAAACACTACATTCAGTGTAATGAGCATGCACGTCACAACTTAGACAGAAAGAGCAGATCAGCTTTGTGTGTGTGTGTGTGTGTGTGTGTGTGTGTGTGTGTGTGTGTGTGTGTGTGTGTGTGTGTGTGTGTGTGTGTGTGTGTGTGTGTGTGTGTGTGTGTGTGTGTGTGTGTGTGTGTGTGTGTGTGTGTGTGTGTGTGTGTGTGTGTGTGTGTGTGTGTGTGTGTGTGTGTGTGTGTGTGTGTGTGTGTGTGTGTGTGTGTGTGTGTGTGTGTGTGTGTGTGTGTGTGTGTGTGTGTGTGTGTGTGTGTGTGTGTGTGTGTGTGTGTGTGTGTGTGTTTGTGTGTGTGTGTGTGTGTGTGTGCGTATGCGTGTGCGTGTGCGTGTGCGTGTGCGTGTGCTTGTGCGTGTGTGTGTGTGTGTGTGTTATAAAGCATCACCCCATTTGCTATTTTATGACCATGGTGGTAGACTGATCTTGTGTACACTGCAATGTTTGCCTTACTAATGATATGTTTACACACTGGCTTTTGCTTTGAAATAG
The DNA here is from genome assembly GCA_963970385.1 of Theonella swinhoei. Taxonomy (NCBI): domain Eukaryota; kingdom Metazoa; phylum Porifera; class Demospongiae; order Tetractinellida; family Theonellidae; genus Theonella; species Theonella swinhoei. The sequence continues at coordinate 2,696,414 of OZ019949.1, read as the reverse complement.
CACAGGGCTGTGTATTTACTTGGGGCAGTAAGAAACACAATAATCTATAAACAATATCCACCACATGCAAAAGTATATGGAGATTGTTATTATACTGGATGACTCACAGGCATGCAGTGTTAACATAAAGTAAATTTGTTTGTGTCAGTGAATTGTATACACTCAGCTGGATAAACACAAAGAAAGAAAATGTGTTTGTTTCAGTGCAATCTCTACACACACACACTCTGAACTAACTTGGTAGCTAGTCTGAAAACCTGTTCTTCCCAACATTGTACTGTGCCTTAGCCTCCAAGTATGAGGCCTTGACCTCTGAGCTCATACGCTCTAGAATCTAAAAGAGAGAGGGGAGAGGGGAGAAAGAGTGAATATATAATGTTGGAGGGAGGGAGAGAGATCAAAAAAGAGTGAATATGAAGTAAATTAATTGCTAAATATCATTGATGGTGCATTTTGTGAACTTTTTTAATAATACTTTAAACTGTTTCTCAAAGCCAGTGATATTTCTCTTCATCTGGTTGATACTGATCCTGGCCTGACCATGGTTTACCTCAGAATGCCATGTCCCTCATCTCCTTCATTCGACGTGTGCGTAAGGAGCACCCAGTGTCCCTGGACCAGCCCCTGCTAGTACACTGCAGTGCTGGGGTGGGTCGTACTGGTACCTTTATCCTCCTGGACCGTGTGATGCAGCAGATGAAGAGAGAGGGAACTCTGAGTATCTATAACATCCTGAAGGGCATGAGAGGACAGCGTATGAAGATGGTCCAGACAGAGGTATCAGTATTCATGTGTGATTGGTCACTGAATATTTGCATTCACTGACAATAGGCTCAGTATATATTCATCCGTGATGCTATGAGTGAACTTGTGTTGTGTAGGGAGACTGACATAGCAGCAGACATCAGGTAGTGTAGTGCATGTGAGTGACTGTCAACTCTCTATCTGAGTCAGTTCTCAAAAGATTGGGTTAGATACTATGTGGTGTGTTAACTGACAATACAGTTTCTAATCCAAGAAATGCATACCATTTGCAAAGACATGGAGCATACAATGTACATAGTACATGTCATGTCAACACAAACAAGAGCAATCATAGTAATATTGTGTACATTACGCTGTCAGTGTACTTGTTCATACACTACATCTCCATCAGTAGGTTGTGGAGGTGGAGGGATGGAGGGAGGAACATGTGATGTAGCTGTGTCAATAGTGACTACTTGATACTGAGAATCACCTCTGCCATCAGTTGGGTTCAATACAGGATTATGTTTCTTGCTAAAAGTGTGTATATTGTCAGGATTTCTGTACAAAAAGTTAGAGAAGTAACTAACTCTGATGATTGAAGGTGCTGTGTAGTACAAAGTAGCCCTTCAAAAGCGCATTCTCTAATATACAGAGCATGCAATGACTTACTCATAGACTGCTTCTCCTGAGAACTTGGATAGCTCATAGGCTTCATTAGTACTGGCTGGAATGTCTGCTGCTTTTACTGGATCTCTGGAAAATATCATATCAATAGACAAGGCAGAGAACACTCATAGAGTGCTCTACTATTGCCAGCTGGTGGTTCTGTTTTCTAGACACCTTCATGTATAATAGAGCAACAGTCACAATAATGCTTTTACATACTTGTTCTTCATCCCAGTGAGGTGCGACTCTGCACGATTTCTCAATAGTAAAACTACCACAATCATCCCTGCCATAATAGTCAGCACAGCAACTGCCCCCAACACTCCTCCTACAATAGCTGCTGTGTTGTCTCCATCAGAGGACACTATATTCAGTTTACATACATGCAGTGAAAATTTAGCATGCTGTATAGAGTACTTTGGAGTTAAACACTCCACTCACTTGGAGGTGGCCTTGTTGAAGGGAGTTCCACACTTACAATTCCTGGTCTCACAGAAGTAGTGGCTGAGACCTGTACTATATATGTCTCTCCAGACAGCAGATCACTTATCTCTACTCTAGTTATATTGTGAGGTACATTGATACTCTTGATGTCTTCACTACTGGAGGCAGGCCAGTAGTTAACTGTGTAGTAGATGATGTGTCCTCTTGCCTCCACTAGACTGAGAGCAGTCCAGCTCACTGTCATATGTGTAGCATTCACTCTCTCCACACTTAGATCTCTTGGAGGTCGTGCAACTGTAGTATTTAAAACTTTGTAATGTTAAAACAAAATTGTAATACTTACCATCTTCTTCAGCATAGATTATTCTGCTGACATTAGGCCCATTGCCCCTTCCATTAGTAGCAAACACAGTCACATTGTAAGGAATTCCCTTCACTGAAGGAGGTCAGAATGAACCTTAACATATAGTTACGCATATCTTCACATATCATACCAAGAGTCTCAGTCAATATTGTGTATCTGTGTATATCCAGTACCACAGTTCTGCTCAGTTCAGTGCCAGTACTGATGTCAGTAAACGTGACAGTGTAGTTCAGAGTATAGTCATTTGGCTCTGCTGATTCTTCCCATGAGATATTCAGTTTCCTCTCCATCACACTCACCACCACTAAACCTTGTACTGGACCAGGGACTGATTGAAATAACAAACAAATGAGCATAAAAAAAGCAAAACTTACAACAAACTGACCTCTGGCAGTGACAGGTCCAACCACAATACTTGGAAGGTGTTCAGACAATGCCTGAATGCTGACAGTGTACACACGTTGGGTAGTAGTCAGTTCAGTAGAAGTGGCAGAGAGATCATTGGTAGTTCTGTTTATAATTGTCACATTATGATTTGGATGATGGTAATAGACAAGATATCCAATGACTGCATCTCCTCCAATAGGACTTGACCAGAATACACTTATGGTAGAACTTCCCTCACTAGTAGTGACAGTCAAATGTGTAGGTTGATTGGCAGCTGTATGTAGAGAGTACATTAGGGAAGATTCATTTAATTGTTTTATTTCTAATACCTTTAATATATAGCTGTGCTGAATCTGATGTCTCATCATTACCCACAGTACATGTGTACAGTCCTCTCAGTCTCCCAGTCACATTCAGGGTGTGGATATATCGAGGTAAAGTATTGTTTAATAGAGTCATATTTTGTATAATGACTACCCCAAAGTCAGTTGTGGTTCTGGTCCAAGTGACAGTGGTAGCAGGTCCACCAGTGGAGATACAGGTGAGGGTGAACTGAGGACTGGTTTCATTGAGAGCAGAGTGCAGGGTGAATGATATATTGCCAGGTATTCTGATATTATCTGGAAAGAATACAAACAGAAGTTATCACTATACACACTATTATACACACCCCTACTGTTATAGAGCTCAATGTAGAGAGTGTGTTCTGTCATTGTGTCATCCTCTACCACACAGTGATATATCCCCTCAGATGGAGGATCAGTAGCAGTGTTCCTCAACAGTCTCACAACCATAGTATCTCTAGTTCTAACAAATCCTGGAACATCATCACTACCCATACCACCAACTCTGGTCCCACTTGGTCCATACCAGTCTCCTCCAGAATGACGTTTGTTAAACTTGTTAATAACAGGATGGTTAGTATTACAGATCAGGGCAGTGTTCTCAGTGGATCCAATATCACTGATCACCACAAAACTATTGTTAGGAACGATGACATCTGATTCATTTAAACTGATATACACATCTACGAATGAGAATATTTGACCACTGTAAGTAAATTACATGTCCCATCACTACATAAACTACATAATATATATGAATGCAGATAAGAAAATAAAGATGCAATATAGAATGTTTAAAACTGAACCACCTTATACTCACTTGGTCGTGTTACTGCCATAATTTCTGGACTGAATTCTCCAGTACCAGCACTGTTCACTGCTGCTACTTTAATGAAATAGGTAGAAGATGACATCAAATTCGAGATAGTGGTTTGCTCTCCCTTGGCAGTAATTGTATTGTTACTTCCCAGTGCCTCATACTGCACTAAATAGAGTATTATGTTTCCATTGTGATGAGTGCAGTTCACTGGCTTCCATTGGACTTCAATTATGGTCCCAAACAGTTTAGTTATGTTCACCAATGTGGGAGGAGCAGATGGAACTGAAATTAAAAAGGTAACTGTAGTTAGTATATTTATGCTAAAAAATAACTGAATTGGCCTGCACTGTAATGAACTTCAGCTTGTAAGTTACCAGATACTAACCAGCTGGGAGCGTGGTAGCTGTGACACTGTCTACTGCAGTCTCTCCATCACTCAGTATTGCAGTCACAGTGATGGAGTACTCAGTGGCCTCCTGCAGACCAGTCAGGTTGTACATTGTCTCACTAGCACTAATGTCACTGATGTCATTAGAGTCAGTGAAACACTGAGTGTTGTTAGTGTTGGAGTAGGAGATGGAATAGGTAGACACAGTTTTACTAGTTAACTGAAAATCCACCATGACTATCAGTGAAGTGAATTGACTTGTAACATTGAAATCAAATATTCCTACAATAAAAGTGTGTTAACATTTTTGTATGTATTGTATGTGTTGTAACTTACTATTCACATTGATACTGATATTATGACTAGCATTAGCTTGATGGAAACTTCCATTGACAGTGCGTTGGTAGACCCTCTATGTATATAGGGATGGCACCAACATACTCATTTATCTTTAACAAAAAGTACAGTCTTTTTCGTCAAACGGTCTACCTCAAAATCGACAAATACACTGACCATCACCATTATTTTGGATTTTTTTCTATGATGCTTGGCCAGCAGAATCATCGTAGGATCCCTCTTGAATGAGAATGACAAGGATTTACTAACGCTTTTGTATAGTTAGACGCCATTTCCTCATATTTTTCATGTGATTTAGCTATTAGACGATGGCGCCTGCATCAATACACTACAGAAGGGTTTGCAACACACCATTGCCATTCCTACATCTTTAATGAAATGTTTTACCCTTGTAATACAGTTTGTGAAGATGATATATTATTCACAATTGCTAAACTATTTATATATTAATCTTTGATAGGTTTATCATATCTCAAGTCACTTACTTTGAACCAACACATTTCTTTCCTCACTTGTAGTCTTTCTCAGATCAATAGATGGTATGTTGATGTCGGCCTGGCAGGTGTACAGAGATCCATGTGAGGTACGTAGAGGACTGAATGTCAGTGTCCTCATACTCATGACTCCACTGTGAGTAGTGTCTCCCACCATCACACCATTCCCACTGCCAACACTGCCTCCACTCCACTGTACTGTGGGTTTAACTATAAGAAACCTTTTTACTTTCACAGTGCATGTCAATATGAGATCATTTCCAGCTGTGCCACTGTACATACCAGTAATAGTCACAATTGGATTTGGAAGATCTGCAAGAGAGTGAAAATAACATCAACAATATTTATTTTACTCCAAAAAATACCATGAACAAGGGATGTCACTGTATTGGTCATTGTCTCTATATTCATATGTGTGGACTCATCAGATGGACTGACAGTGGCAGTGATCCGGCCACTATCTGAGGTTGTAATGGGTGAGTAGGTGAGGGAGGCTGTGTATCTGCCTCCACCACCATAGAGAGAAGAGACTCTAGTGCGAGTGTCACTAGCTATTACACCAATCCCTCTCCTCCAAGTAATATCCAGTGATATATCTCCATTCACTCCACTCAAAGAGATGTCAGCAGTCAACACAAACTCAGTCCCAGCATATACAGGACCACTGCGACTTTTGATGATGGTCACATTAGCCTGAGCTGAAAAGAAGTTGTAGTCTATGAATTATCTTCAAACTTTTCAAGTTTTCCTACCCTCTATATATACGTATCAACACTGACATGAACACTATCAAAGAGATGCATCAACATGTACCTTGTTCCACTTGACTGATACCCGTCCAGATGAAAATGAACACCAACCACACAACAATCATAGTCAGCTACAATCAGCTATATCCACCTTTAACAAGGACAATGCACTCAAACAAGTCACATTTATACACAAGTGAAATACTCTGAAGAAACGGAAGTTTGTTTTGAGAGTTGTGTCATTGGGGCGAGCGTGAGCCCCTCCGGCGGCGTTCAGGCCTCCCTACTAGCCCCTCCGGCGTCCTCCTACTCTAATTAGATGTTTGCGCATGTGGGTCATCTTGACGCGTCCCCTAGTCAAAGTCGTGTGCGCGTGCGCATGCTCTAGCGCTATGGTAAATTCCGCTCCCTCCTTTTTTCTTCGGGCGTCCGCGGGTCAAAGTTCATACGTAGGAATTGCGTATTGCACGAAATTCTTGGTTTACTGGATAAACAAAGGTACCCCGCACTGTTCGCGCGCGTGCAACATTACCAGCGCTTTCAAGGTTAAAGGTTATAACGTTCAATGACGTAATACATCATTTCAAAACTTGCGTGAATTTGCACATGCACGCGCGCTACGGATCCGATTTTTATAGAGGGTGTGGTATGGCAACGCAAGACTAATTCCTGGCGGGCATGTAAACGCACTACAGCCCACCATGGGGTGTTTAAGTTAGCCTCGTTTCTAGGCCTTCTCCCTCCGCGCGCACTGCGCAATAAATTAAATGCGCAGGTGGAGGAATAAAGGCCTGGTCCTATTTCACGGGAAGTTCATAACTTTTGTAACGTCATCAAATTGTCAGAGGTACCACAGCATCACGTGACCGCATAAATTGCTAACGTTGACAAAAAAGATTCATTGGAAATCCTATGCATAACACAGTGAATTCACAGGGAGGGCTAAGCAATTAGTTTTTGTATGTTGACTTAATACTATCATCTTAAATTTTATTTAGATTGGAGGTCTCGAGAAGGTCCCACAGAAAGTTGCTGAAAACGCTAGAAATATTTGATCAGTTATTCTTTACACGCCATGTACAGAAGAGAACCTTTTGGCACTAGTAATCCACCTTTTAGCTAGGCTGAGTTTATTCACTGCCTCTATAGTCTATTGCGATGTTCTACTTTACAGCTTAATTACATTTTAGGGGCCCTATGACATCATCCTGTCGTACTTCCTCTGCTAAATTGTATAATAGGCCATACCGAATACGTCACCTCACCTGCATAATGACGCTTGAGGCACGTATCACATGTGAAAATTTCTTACTCCGTTTTCCACCCCCGTATAAACCATCGGCATGGGCCTTCGGAGACGGTGGGGCAGGTAGGACATTTGTCCTACCAATTTTTGGTGGTCCATACAGGAAATGACTTGTGCTATGATTTTTATCCGACATAGTCAAGTAGGCTAGCTGCGTTCGCAGTCACGCAAATTAAGCCCGCCAATCTACTGGTACGCCAGTCCGAAGTCGTCCGATTTCGCATGCGCGTCCTTTAGCCCGCACTGCAGTTCCCCTACCGCCCTTTGTGGAGCTGCTCCGGCCTTGATCAGGCGTGCCCTTGTTTCAGGCTGTGTTCCATCAATTTTAAAACCAGTTGGTGTCGGGAGGATTCCAAGCGGCCTGATAAAATGACACTGATTCCTTGGGAAGATGGTCGTCCCCTCCTGTGGGACTTTACATCCTGTAATACACTGGCACAGTCACATTGTGCTAGAGCCGAGAGAGGCCCAGGAGTTGTTGCAAATTTTACAGAAGATCAGAAATGCCACAAGTGTACTTCCCTCACTCCATCGTACATATTTGCCCCAGTTTGGATCGAATCTTTGGGCGCATGGAGGATAACGCAAAGGATTTCATACGCAAGATCGGCCAACGAGTTAAAGAGAACTCAAGGGAGCCCAGATCAACTTCATTCCTCATTCAAAGACTTGCACTGGATGTCCAGAAGGGCAATGCTACCTCAGTTCTTGGCACAATCCCTGCCTAGAGGGATTGGAGTGAGGTGGGTTTCTCCCTACTTAGACTCTTTATTTCTTTCTTTTTTCTTTGTATATTTTTAATGCTCACAACACGCTTTAGTGTGTGTACATATATATAATAATAATAATTTTATTGACAAGGTAAGCCAGGAGGCCTATTAGTCATATAAAAAGTAAACACCAAAATTAATTACAGCTTTATTAAGTTTTGACATAACTTAAAAGCAGCATGTATATTTTTGGCAAGGATTATCATCTGATTGCTGTTTTCTTTAACTTTGATCCACAAGATTCTCCATTTCTCTTCTGACGTCAGATGTTTGTATGTTGTGAGGAGAAATGTGGTTTTGAATAACTTATATTCAGGTAATCCTTTGTATGTTATACAGGAAACTGATCTCATTCTTCATTGAGTTGTCTGCAAAATATGCATGTTCATTCCTCAACTGGGACATACTGCATGTGGTTTGTGATATCTACTAGTTTCTATAAGGGAGCAAAAACATTTCCATTAAATGTTGAAGGATGTAGGAATGACAGTGCCAAAAAGTAGGAAAACAAGTGCAGTATATATGCAGCAAGACAGGGGATGAGGGCAGTATATATGCAGCAAGACAGGGGATGAGGGCATGCAACAATACTAACATGCGTAACCACATAATAAAAATCGTAGGGCGCAAGGGGAGAGCCCCCCGGAGGGGGGCGTGGCGGCGCTCCCGACCACTTTTTCTGGAGTGGCCTTCTGCGGCTCCTGTCCTCGCAGTCTCCGAGACTTGCGCGTGGGTCTCTGAGGTAAAGGCTCGGAGGTAGCCATGCGCAAAAACACCAGTCGAATAAAAATGATACTTTCGGTGATCGGTGACCTTCTTCGGGGGAATGTTATTATTGTTGGATGCCCTCATCCCCGTCTTGCTGCATATATACTGTACTTGTTTTCCTACTTTTTGGGACTGTCATCCCTATATCCTTCAACATTTAATGAAAATGTTTTTACTTCCTTGTTTCAGTGCTTTTTCGTTGTAGACTCGCTTGCAAATACAATGCTCTTTGCGCGTGTGCGAGCCACACCCATTTTTTTGCTCGTGGTCATGTCACATGAGTAATAATGAGGACATGGCGTTCAACTACACGTAACTGCTAGTATATCGTAGCTTTACTCGTCGAAGGGGAGTCCTACAAAGACTCCGTTAGTAAAAGGCACTGCTCACGGGAATAAGAACCCTTTTGGTAGAAATATCAAGGTAAATACGTGTACACACATTTTGTGCTAGGCCGTTTGAAGAGAAGATGAAGATGGCGAAATCGGGTTATTGCAATTTCACGTATATATGTCACTGTAACAGTGTATTTTACCACCTTTGAGAGTCTTATCGTGTATAGAAACACTCGTAGGACATGTTATGTGTCTAAAAGGGCTCATAGCTGCTGCGTTCGAGAGTTCTGAGCCGTTACTTTTGTTAAGGCTTAATAGGCGTGTCGGCGCCATTCCTACATAGAGAGTCTACCGACTCTCTGATATAAAGGGTGGCACCTTAGACACAACTTTGTTACTGCAGATCGCAAGTGGCAACTTAGACGCAACTTGTATACTAGGAAAGACTAATAGTCATTCCTAGTATATATTTATATATATACTAGGAGCCAGAGAGTCTGTAGACTCTATGGCGCCGACATGACACGCCCACTAACCAAGATGAAACGGCTCAGAACTCCCAAACGCTACAGTTATAAACATTTTCAGACATATAACAGGCTCTACGAGTGTTTCTCTATCATATAAGACCCTCAAAGTACGTAAAATACCCGGATATAATGACATACGGAAACGGCCACACCCCCGTTTTGGAATTTTTGTTCATCTTCTTCTTCTGTTCAAACGACCTACCTCGAAATTGGGGCAAGTATTTGCCGCGGTTCTTTCACAGAATATCTTCATTTAGGAATATGCATGATCCTTGATGAACAAAATCGTCTTAGCTGGTCGAATACACTTCAGTCATGGTACTATATACAGGGCCTATGTGGTTGTCGCCATTTTCTCACTGTAGCATCACGTGATACATGCGCTACAGAAAGGAGGTAGGCTCATGCGCTCTTGGAGAACAAAGTATCATACAATAAAAAGCTTTGAAACAAGTGTAGAAACATTTCCATTTAAATGTTGAAGGATATAGGGATCACTGCAAAAAAGAGGTGGTTGTTTTGACCAGTGTGTGTGGTTACCTCAGTTGCATTACATGATTATAACCTGTCCTGGTATATAGAGCAAAATGGGATGTTATTTTTAAATTAACCTTATACCTCAGTTGTAACATAACAACCTCCCAAGAGATATGTGGGATATCTGTAAGGAATAATTTCCTGTATCTCAAGTTATATACTACGATGTCCCTTGAGATAATGAACTCACAGAGGAAGTCAGGTACATAATCCCACTGTACTATACTTCTGTAGTAAAATGTAGTGGAGGAGTAGTTTGCACAGGTTATAGTCATGTAATGCAACTGAGGTAACCAAACACACTGGTCAAAACAACCACCTCTTTTTTGCAGTGATATGATACTGCCAAAAATCGTAGAAACAAGGCTTAATACAAATGTCTTATACAGGGGCGGAGACAGCCACCTAAAAGTGGGGGGGCTCATAATGTGGAGAAGTGAGCGAGCTGTCCTTCACAATGCGCATGCGCATGCGTACTACGTAAATGTATAGCTCGATCGCTTCGAGAAGATCGCCATGCAATTGCACGACTGACTGGGCTCGCTCCCACTTGCACAATATTAATATGTATCAGTGTTGCAAAAGTGGGGGTGCTCAGCCCCCTCACTATATAAAGTGGGGGTGCTCAAGCCCCCCCTGCCCCCCCTATATCTCCGCCCCTGTTATACTACGGGGTTACGCAGGTTATTATTCAGAGGCAGAGAACCTGGGGGGGCAGGGGGGGCTTGAGCCCCCCCACTTTTTGATAAGGGGGGGCTGAGCCCCCCAAAGTTGGAGGTTGTCATGAAGAATGTATTAACTACTAATAGTCTATGCTGTTCTGTCTTGCTGCATATATATTGCCCTCATCCTCTGTCTTGCTGCATATATACTGCACTTGTTTCTCTACTTTTTGGCACTGTCATCCCTACATCCTTCAACATTTTAATGGAAATGTTTTTACTCCCTTGTTTCACTGGTTTTTCGTTGCATACTCGCTTGCAAATACAATGCTCTTTGCGTTTGTTCGAGCCCCACCCCATTTTGCTGCTCGTGGTTATGTGGTATGCACGTGTGTAATAACGAGGAAATGGCGTTCAACTACACGGAAGTGCTAGTAGATTCTTGCTGTTCTCGTTCGAGAAGGATCCTAGGAAGATTCTGATGGCCAAGAATCATGCACGGGAGAGAAATAAGCCGTTTTATGCCAAAACTAAGGTGAACACGTTTGCCAATTTTGAGGTAGGCCGTTTGATAAAGAAAAAGAAGATGGAGAAATTGGCGGTTTAGCAATTTTCTGTAAGTCACTGGAGCGGTGTATTTTACCTACTTTGAGAGTTTTATTGTGTATAAAAACACTCGTAGGCCATGTTATGTGTCTGAAAAGGCCTATAACTGCCCCGTTCGAGAGATCTGAGCCGTTTCATTTGTTAAGGCTAATGGGCGTGTCGGTGCCATCTCTACATATAGAGTCTACCGACTCTATGATATAGGTTAGATCACGAAGTGGAGGTATGCGATACCGACAACGACTGCTCTAGCTGATGTAGACTTACCGCAAGTATGCAATTAAGGACTTTTGATATCACTAGCTGTTACCATAGCAGTAACTACTAAAGGCAGGCCTAGGTATCTATCATGGGGAGGTATCTATTAGCAGGTATCTATCAGATTTAGATACCTCGATCATTAACACCTCACCATCAAAGGAAATTATTCATGAATAAATCTAACAGAAAGTAGAATGATATTATGGAAAAAAGGTTTTCTTCCTCATGAGAGAATATATACACATTCCACAAACAAAAAAGCACCAGAAGAATGTGGTTTGTGGACACACTATTCACAAACACTATGTTCAGTGTAATGAGCATGCACATTACAACCTAGCCAGAAAGAGCAGATCAGCTGTGTGTGTTTGTGTGTGTGTGTGTGTGTGTGTGTGTGTGTGTGTGTGTATGTGTGTGTGTGTGTGTGTGTGTGTGTGTGTGTGTGTGTGTGTGTGTGTGTGTGTGTGTGTGTGTGTGTGTGTGTGTCTGTTAAGTCACATCTCACCCCTGGAGCGTCTGTGTGTGTGTGTGCACGCGTATGTGTGTGTGGATGGGTGTGTGCGCGTGGGTGTGTTATGTAAAGCATCACCCCATCTGCTAATTTATGACCATGGTGATAGACTGAACCTGTGTACACTGCAATGTTTGCCTTATTAATGGTCTGTTTACACACTGACTTTTGCTTTGAAAGAGCACAGGGCTGTGTATTTACTTGAGGCAGTAACAAACACAATAATCCATAAACAATATCCACCACATACAAAATGTATATGGAGATTGTTATTATACTGGATGACTCACAGGCATGCAGTATTAACATAAAGTAAAATGTGTTTGTGTCAGTGAATTGTATACACTCAGACTAACTCAGTTGGATAAACACAAAGAAAGAAAATGTGTTTGTTTCAGTGCAATCTCTACACACATACTCTGAACTAACTTGGTAGCTTGTCTGAAAACCTGTTCTTCTCAACATTGTACTGTGCCTTAGCCTCCAAGTATGATGCCTTGACTTCTGAACTCACATGCTCTAGGATCTAAAAAAGAGAGGGTAGAGGGTGGGAGAAAGATCAAAAAAGAGTGAATATAATAAAAATTATAATGTTGGAGGGAGGGAGGGAGTGAGAACAAAATAGAGTGAATATGAAGTTTCCATAAATTAATTGCTAAAGATCAAAGATGGTGCATTTTGTTAACTTTTATAATACTTCAAACTGTTTCTCAAAGCCAGTGATAGTTTCTCCAATGACATTGTCTTCTGTCTCTTTATTTGGTTGATACTGATCCTGATGTCTGCAGCTGCTATGTCTGTCTCCGCACACAACACAAGTTCACTCATAGCATCATGGATGAATATATACTGAGCCTGTAGACAGTGAATGTGTCAACTATTAACAGCAATGAGGTAGAACTCCAAAGTTACCTGTGTCTGGACCATCTTCATACGCTGTCCTCTCATGCCCTTCAGGATGTTATAGATACTCAGAGTTCCCTCTCTCTTCATCTGCTGCATCACACGGTCCAGGAGGATAAAGGTACCAGTACGACCCACCCCAGCACTGCAGTGTACTAGCAGGGGCTGGTCCATGGACACTGGGTGCTCCTTACGCACACGTCGAATGAAGGAGATGAGGGACATGGCATTCTGTTAGATCTATGTGGTGTGTTAACTGACAATACAGTTTCTAATCCAAGAAATGCATATCATTTGCATACAAAAAATGGAGCAGATATGATCTATACAATATACACTGTAGCTATATGTCATGTTGACACACACAAGAGCAATTGTAGTCAAATTATGCTGTCAGTGTACTTGTTCATACACTACATCTCCATCAGTAGGTTGTGGAGGAGGAGGGATGGAGGCAGGAACATGTGATGTAGCTGTGTCAATAGTGACTACTTCATACTGAGCATCACCATCAGTTGGCTTCAATACAGGATTATATTTCTTGCTAAAAGTGCGTATATTGTTAGGATTTCTGTACAAAGATTAGAGAAGTAACTAACTCTAATGGTTGAAGGTGCTATGTATTCAAAGTAGCCCTTCAATAGCTCATTCTCTAATATACAGAGCATGTAAATGACTTACTCATAGGCTGATTCTCCTGAGAACTCCTGAGAACTTGGATAGTTCATAGGCCTCATTAGTACTGAATGGAATGTCTGCTGGTTTTACTGGATCTCTGGAAAATATATCAATTGACAAAGCAGAGAACACTCATAGAACACTCATAGAACTAATAGACTGCTCTATTAGTTCTATAGAACTAATAGACTGCTCTGCTATAGCTGGTGGTTCTGTTTTCTAGACACCTTCATGTATAATAGAGCAACAGTCACAATATTGATTTAACATACTTGTTTTTCATCCCAGTGAGATGCCACCCTCCACGATTCCTCACTAGTAAAACTACCACAATCATCGCTGTCATAATAGCCAGCACAGTAACTGTCCCCAACACTCCTCCTACAATAGCTGCTATGTTGTCTCCATCAGAGGACACTATATCCATACATGCAGTAATAATTGAGTACTTTGGAATTATATAAACACTCCACTCACCTGGAGGTGGCCTTGTTGAAGAGAGTTCCACACTTACAATTCCCTCTCCCACAGAGGTACTGGCTGAGACCTGTACTATGTATGTCTCTCCAGACAGCAGATCACTTATCTCTACTCTAGTTATATTGTGAGGTACATTGATACTCTTAATGTCTTCACTACTGGAGGCAGGCCAGTAGTTGACTGTGTAGTAGATGATGTGTCCTCTTGCCTCCACTAGACTGAGAGCAGTCCAGCTCACTATCATATGTGTTTCATTCACTCTCTCCACACTTAGATCTCTTGGAGGTATTGGAACTACACACAATTATTTTACTGAAATATCTAAAGTAGAAGAGATGCCATGCACTTACCTTCTTCTTCAGCATAAGTAACTTTGCTAACATTGGATCCTTTGTCTCTCCCATTAGTAGCAAACACAGTCACATTATAAGGGACTCCTTTATCTGAAAATAGTCACACTGATATAATGTGTGCATTTCCTTATGCATCAGGCATACCAAGTGGTTGAGAAAGTACTGTGAACTGCTCTGTATCCAACACCACAGTTCTGCTCAGTTCAGTGCCAGTACTGATGTTAGTGATAGTGACAGTGTAGTTCAGAGTATAGTCATTTGGCCCTGCTGGTTCTTCCAATGAGATGTTCAGTTTCCTCTCCATCACACTCACCACCACTAAACCTTGTACTGGGCCAGGAACTGATTAAAATAACAAACAAATGTGCATAAAAATAAGCAAAGCTTAAAACAAACTTACCTCTGACAGTGACTGGTCCAATCACAATACTTGTGATTGGACCACATTGACAGTCAAATCCATGGGAGGGTTGGCAGCTGTGGAAAAAACAGTAGGGAATATCCATCTCATTTTGTTAAGTGATATTTTATAACATACATTTGATATAAAGCTGTGCTGAATCTGATGTTTTGCCATTACCCACAGTACATGTGTACAGTCCTCTCAGTCTTCCAGTCACACTCAGGGTGTGGATGTATCGAGGTAAAGTATTGTTTAAAAGAGTCATATTTTGCATATTGACTATGCTAAAGTCAGCTCTGGTTCTGGTCCAAGTAACAGTAGTAGCAGGTCCACCAGTGGAGATACAGGTGAGGGTGAACTGAGGACTGGTTTCATTCAGAGCAGAGTGCAGAGTGAATGATATATTGCCAGGTATTCTGATATCACCTGGAAAAAAACAGAAGCTATTACTACCAACTATTTAAAATGTAAAACTACCCCTACTGTTATAGAGCTCAATGTAGAGAGTGTGGTTTGTCATTGTGTCATCCTCTACCACACAGTGATATATCCCCTCAGATGGAGGATCAGTAGCAGTGTTCCTCAACAGTCTCACAACCATAGGACCTCTAGTTCTAACAAATCCTGGAACATCATTACCATTAACTCTGGTCCCAGTTGGTCCATACCAGTTTCCTCCAGAATGACGTTTGTTAATGTTGTGAATAACAGGACGGTTAGTATTACAGATCAGGGCAGTGTTCTCAGTGGATCCAATATCACTGAACCCCACATAACTACTGTTAGGAATGATAACATCATTTAGACTGAGATACACATCTGCAAGAGATTAGATGAACACTTCAATTAACATGTACAAGGATAAGAGTGTTGGTAGACTCTCTATGTATTGATGTCTCTGACAAATGCTGAAATAATAAGACTCATAACATATCCAGTGATCCAGTGTCACAGTACATGTGAGAGTGAGATTTATACCAGTATACAGGGGAGGAGTGTGTCTGAGAGTGACAGTCACCTCAGGTACAGGAACTGAGACAATGAAAAAGAGATATGATATACTGTGGAACTCAGTATCAGAGAGTTGGTAGACTCTCTATGTAGGGATGGCACTAACACACCCATTTAGCCTTAACAAAAAGTACGGTCTTCTTCGTCAAATGGTCTACCTCAAAGTTGACAAATACACTCATCATCATTTATTTTGGATTCCTTTCTCTCTGGTGCATGATGCTTGGCCAGCAGAATCGTCATAGGATCCCTCTTGAATGAGAATAACAAGGATTTACTAGCATTTTTGTATAGTTAGAGCCATTTCCTCATATTTTTCATGTGATTTAGCTATTAGACGATGGCGCCTGCATCAACACACTACAGAAGGGCTTGCAACACAGCACTGCCATTCTTACATCTTTAGTGAAATGTTTTACCCTTTTAATATAGTTTGTGAAGATGATATATTCTTCACAATTGCTAAAATATTTATATATTAATCCTTGATAGGTTTATCATATCTCAAGTCACTTACTTTGAACCAGCACATTTCTCTCCTCACTTTTATTCTTTCTCAGATCAATAGATGGTATGTTGATGTCAGCCTGGCAGGTGTACAGAGATCCATGTGAGGTACGTAGAGGACTGAATGTCAGTGTCCTCATACTCATGACTCCACTGTGAGTAGTGTCTCCCACCATCACACCATTCCCACTGCCCACACTGCCTCCACTCCACTGTACTCCACACTGCCTCCACTCCACTGTACTGTGGGCTCAATTATAAGAAACCTTTTTACTTTCACAGTGCATGTCAATATGAGATCATTTCCAGCTGTGCCACTGTACATACCAGTAATAGTTACAGTTGGATTTGGAAGATCTGCAAGAGAGTGAAAATAACATCAACAATATTTATTTTACTCCAAAAAATACCATGAACAAGGGATGTCACTGTATTGGTCATTGTCTCTATATTTATATGTGTGGACTCATCAGATGGACTGACAGTGGCAGTGATCCGGCCACTATCTGAGGTTGTAATGGGTGAGTAGGTGAGGGAGGCTGTGTATCTGTCTCCACCACCATGGACAGAAGAGACTCTAGTGCGAGTGTCACTAGCTATGACATCATTCCCTCTACTCCAAGTAATATCCAGTGATATGTATCTATTCACTCCACTCAAAGAGATGTCAGCAGTCAACACAAACTCAGTCCCAGCATATACAGTACCACTGCGACTTTTGCTGATGGTCACATTAGCCTGAGCTGAAAAGAATTTGTAGTCTATAAATTATCCTCAAACCTTTCAAGTTTTCTTACCCTCTATATATACGTATACGTCCCCTAGTCAAAGTCGTGTGCGCGTGCGCATGCTCTAGCGCTATGGTAAATTCCGCTCCCTCCTTTTTTCTTCGGGCGTCCGCGGGTCAAAGTTCATACGTAGGAATTGCGTATTGCACGAAATTCTCGATAAACAAAGGTACCCCGCACTGTTCGCGCGCGTGCAACATTACCAGCGCTTTCAAGGTTAAAGGTTATAACGTTCAATGACGTAATACATCATTTCAAAACTTAGCGTGAATTTGCACATGCACGCGCGCTACGGATCCGGTTTTATGAGAGGGTGTGGTATGGCTACGCAAGACTAATACCTGGCGGGCATGTAAACGCACTACAGCCCACCATGGGGTGTTTAAGTTGGCCTCGTTTCTAGGCCTTTTCCCTCCGCGCGCACTGCGCAATAAATTAAATGCGCGGGTGGAAACGGAGCCTGGTCCATTTTCACACGTATTACACAGGAAGTTCATGACTTTTGTAACGTCATCAAATTGTCAGAGGTACGACAGCATCACGTGATCGCATAAATTGCTGACGTTGACAAAAAAGATTCATTGGAAATCCTATGCATAACACAGTCAACTCACAGGGAGGGCTAAGCAATTAGTTTTTTGGATGTTGACTTAATACTATCATCTTAAATTCTATATAGATGGAGGTCTTGAGAAGGTCCCACAGAAAGTTGCTGAAAACGCTAGAAATATTTGATCAGTTATTCTTTACACGCCATGTACAGAAGAGAACCTTTTGGCACTAGTAATCCACCTTTTAGCTAGGCTGCCTCTATAGTCTATTGGAATGTTCTACTTAGCAGCTTAATTACATTTTAGGAGCCCTATGACATCATCCTGTCGTACCTCCTCTGCTAAATTGTATAATAGGCCATACCAAATACGTCACCTCACCTGCATAATGACGCTTGAGGCACGTATCACATGTGAAAATTTCTCCCTCCGTTTTCCACCCCCGTATAAACCATCAGCATGGCCTTCGGAGACGGTGGGGCAGGTAGGACATTTGCCCTACCAATTTTTGGTGGTCCATACAGGAAATGACTTGTGCTATGATTTTTATCCGACATAGTCAAGTAGGCTAGCTGCGTTCGCAGTCACGCAAATTAAGCCCGCCAATCTACTGATACGCCAGTCCGTAGTCGTCCGATTTCGCTTCGTACGCCGCGGCCCCTTTGGGCCATGGTGTGGTAAACACGTGCGCGCGCGCATGCGCGTCCTTTAGCCCGCACTGCAGTTGCCCTACCACCCTTTGTGGAGCTGCTCCGGCCTTGATCAGGCGTGCCCTTGTTTCAGGCTGTGTCCCATCAATTTTAAAACCAGTTGGTGTCGGGAGGATTCCAAGCGGCCTGATAAAATGACACTGATTCCTTGGGAAGATGGTCGTCCCCTCCTGTGGGACTTTACATCCTGTAATACACTGGCACAGTCACATTGTGCTAGAGCCGAGAGAGGCCCAGGAGTTGTTGCGAATTTTGCAGAAGATCAGAAATGCCGCAAGTATACTTCCCTCACTCCATCGTACATATTTGCCCCAGTTTGGATCGAATCTTTGTGCGCATGGGGGATAACGCAAAGGTTTTCATACGCAAGATCGGCCAACGAGTTAAAGAGAACTCAGGGGAGCCCAGATCAACTTCATTCCTCATTCAAAGACTTGCACTGGATGTCCAGAAGGGCAATGCTACCTCAGTTCTTGGCACTATCCCTGCCTCGAGGGATTGGAGTGAGGTGGGTCTTCTCCCTACTTAGACTCTTTATTTCTTTCTTTGTATTTTTAATGCTCACAACACGCTTTAGTGTGTGTGCATATATGACAAGGTAAGCCAGGAGGCCTATTAGTTATATAAAAAGTAAACACCAAAATTAATTACAGCTTTATTAAGTTTTGACATAACTTAAAAGTAGCATGTATATTTTTGGCAAGGATTATCATCTGTTTGCTGTTTTCTTTAACTTTGATCCACAAGATTCTCCATTTCTCTTCTGACGTCAGATGTTTGTATGTTGTGAGGAGAAATGTGGTTTTGAATAACTTATATTCAGGTAATCCTTTGTATGTTATACAGGAAACTGATCTCATTCTTCATTGAGTTGTCTGCAAAATATGCATGTTCATTCCTCAACTGGGACATACTGCATGTGGTTTGTGATATCTACTAGTTTCTATAAGGGAGCAAAAACATTTCCATTAAATGTTGAAGGATGTAGGAATGACAGTGCCAAAAAGTAGGAAAACAAGTGCAGTATATATTCAGCAAGACAGGGGATGAGGGCAGTATATATGCAGCAAGACAGGGGATGAGGGCATGCAACAATACTAACATGCGTAACCACATAATAAAAATCGTAGGGCGCAAGGGGAGAGCCCCCCGGAGGGGGGCGTGGCGGCGCTCCCGACCACTTTTTCTGGAGTGGCCTTCTGCGGCTCCTGTCCTCGCAGTCTCCGAGACTTGCGCGTGAGTCTCTAAGGTAAAGGCTCGGAGGTAGCCATGCGCAAAAACACCAGTGAAATAAAAATGATACTTTCGGTGATCGGTGACCTTCTTCGGGGGAATGTTATTATTGTTGGATGCCCTCATCCCCGTCTTGCTGCATATATACTGTACTTGTTTTCCTACTTTTTGGCACTGTCATCCCTATATCCTTCAACATTTAATGAAAATGTTTTTACTTCCTTGTTTCAGAGCTTTTTCGTTGTAGACTCGCTTGCAAATACAATGCTCTTTGCGCGTGTGCGAGCCACACCCATTTTTTTGCTCGTGGTCATGTGAAACACACATGAGTAATAATAAGGATATGGCGTTCAACTACACGGAAGTGCTAGTATATCGTAGCTTTACTCGTCGAAGGGGGGTCCTACAAAGACTCCGTTAGTAAAAGGCACTGCTCACGGGAATAAGAACCCTTTTGGTAGAAATATCAAGGTAAATACGTGTACACACATTTTGTGCTAGGCCGTTTGAAGAGAAGATGAAGATGGCGAAATCGGGTTATTGCAATTTCACGTATATATGTCACTGTAACAGTGTATTTTACCACCTTTGAGAGTCTTATCGTGTATAGAAACACTCGTAGGCCATGTTATGTGTCTAAAAGGGCTCATAGCTGCCGCGTTCGAGAGTTCTGAGCCGTTACTTTTGTTAAGGCTTAATAGGCGTGTCGGCGCCATTCCTACATAGAGAGTCTACCGACTCTCTGATATAAAGGGTGGCAACTTAGACGCAACTTTGTTACTGCAGATCGCAAGTGGCAACTTAGACGCAACTTGTATACTAGGAAAGACTAATAGTCATTCCTAGTATATATATATATATATATATCAGAGAGTCTGTAGACTCTATGGCGCCGACATGACACGCCCACTAACCAAGATGAAACGGTTCAGAACTCCCAAACGCTATAGTTATAAACATTTTCAGACATATAACAGGCTCTACGAGTGTTTCTCTATCATATAAGACCCTCAAATACCCGGATATAATGACATACGGAAACGGCCACACCCCCGTTTTGGAATTTTTGTTCATCTTCTTCTGTTCAAACGACCTACCTCGAAATTGTGGCAAGTATTTGCCGCAGTTCTTTCACAGAATATCTTCATTTAGGAATATGCATGATCCTTGATGAACAAAATCGTCTTAGCTGGTCGAATACACTTCAGTCACGGTACTATATACAGGGCCTATGTGGTTGTCGCCATTTTCTCACTGTAGCATCACGTGATACATGCGCTGCAGAAAGGAGGTAGGCTCATGCGCTCTTGGAGAATAAAGTATCATACAATAAAAAGCTTTGAAACAAGTGTAAAAACATTTCCATTTAAATGTTGAAGGACATAGGGATGGAAAGATCATAGAAACAACGTTTAATACAAATGTACATGTAAGTACTTATGCATGCGCAGGCAGGCAACAACAATAACATGCGTAACCCCCTCCCTATGTTATATACTACGGGGTTACGCATGTTATTATTGTTGCCTGCCTGTTCATGCAAAAGTACTACATTTGTGTAATAATACGCGCATGCGTTCATACTCTGAACGCACGCGTGCAAGGTTATCAAATTTGTACGAGTACTAGTGAAAGTGCATGGCATTGCCAGTGGGGCGAGCATGAGTGAGAAGTTGTCAGATACGGTTATTTTTGTAGTTTTGCACTACTGAAATGCTCCATTATGTACATACAGAAACAATACATTGACATAGACTTCTATAGTGAGGACATTCGAGTATTAGGCTAAATGAAGTCATTACTTAAATTTAGTATTAGAAATCATTACTTGAATTCAATCCTGTTATTGCTCAATATGTAATTACATTGCCGCATGGATCGAAAGGGTATGACAGATATGAGAAAGTAATGCTTAACATATACTGAAATAAAGAGCCTTTGTCAATGACATTCAATTAAGGCAATATGCTTAATATGGTACCCTTCACACAGTCCCTCTTGTAGTATCGCAATATATCTCCCCTATATGTCCCTCTTGTAGTATCTCCAAGAGCGCATAAATCATCAAAATCGTATCCCCAAAGCTCACTTCCGATACATATCAAGGGCGGAGACAGCCACTCAAAAGTGGGGTGCTCGGGGGGGCTCATAACGTGGAGAAGCAAGCGAGTTGTAAAAATCCTTCACAATGCACATGCGCATAAGTACGTAAACCTTAGAGCTCGATCGTTTGAAGATCGCCAATTTCACGGCTGAATGTGAGATATACGCGGAGCGGGAGTGGGCCTGGGAGCGAAGCTAATGCTCTTACAATAATAATATGTATCCGTTTGCAAAAGTGGGGGGGGGGGGGGGGGGGCTCAGCCCCTTACTATGAAAAGTGAGGGTGCCCGAGCCCCCCCTGCCCCCCTATTTCTCCGCCCCTGCATATGCTGTTTTCTGTATACTATTAAGCTTGTTAAAATTTACATATCTGCGCTTAAAGCTCCCGAAGCTTCTCCAGAAAACGACTCTAATAGTGCTATAGGCTAAACACTCCCACAACACGTGAACTACACTCTCACACTACACAATGTACACATAAATGAACATAAATACATGCATGAATGAACTGTTTGTCACAGTGGGCACTTATTTCCTGTACACGGCCCTAAGTCTTAGGCCGAAGACTGAGGATAAGTGGCTAAAGGTGAGCTATGACGCAGGAGGCGCGTTGATCCATGTGTCATAGTTCAGTTGTACCGTTTTCACTGCTACGCTACATACACATAAATGAACATAAATACATGCATGAATGAACTGTTTGTCACAGTGGGCACTTATTTCCTGTACACGGCCCTAAGTCTTCTCATTGTAAAATATATATAAGTTAGATCACGAGGTGATACCGACGACTGCTCTAACTGATTTAGACTTACTGCAAGTATGTAATTAAGGACTTTTGACATCACTAGCTGTTACCATAGCAGTAACCACTAAAGGCAGGCCTATAGGTATCTATCATGGGGAGGTATCTATTGGCAGGTATCTATCAGATTAGATACCTCACCATCAAAGGAAATTATTCATGACTAAGCAGAGGCAGACAACCTGGGGGGCAGGGGGGGCCTGAGTCCTCCCACTTTTTGAACAGGGGGGGGCTGAGCCCCCTAAATTGGAGGGTGTCAATGGGTCAAATGTACTATATGATAGCTAATAGACTATGCAGGATGTATTTAGGACGAATGTGTGTTTAAAATAAACTAAAGTCTATTCGCGTTCACCTGGGCCCCGGAGGTTGCTGCGGTTTTACGTGTTACGCCGCGCGCGTCATTTTGACAACTTCCTGCATGTTTGCGGGTAGTGGTATGTGGAGGGAAACTACGCAGTGCTGAACGCTACGAGAAGTGCGTTTTTTCGAGTACTGTAGGCTTGCTTAGGCCGAAGACTGAGGATAAGTGGCTAAAGGTGAGCTATGACGCAGGAGGCGCGTTGATCCATGTGTCATAGTTCAGTTGTACCGTTTTCACTGCTGCGCTACATCTCATTGAAATATGGGCACCCAGCTACTATCATGGGAGCCTAGCTAGCATTACTAACCTGAGAATCCCGGATAGCCCCTTTTTCTTGCTGTTTTTCACACTAGCAAACGCTTCGAGCACGTAAGAAACCTTCGCGCGTAAACGGCGCGTTTGGTTGAGGTCACGCGCGCGCACTACATTCCTCGCAGTCAATGGCATTTCCATACTTTCCTTATGGGACAAACAGCTATCTTTGGAGTGATAGAAATTTATATTTAGTGAGACCAATCACTAGATGCAGCAAAACGCAAGGAATCCAATGGTACTCTTTATTTTGAAATTGGGTGAAAAATAATGTTAAAAAAATAGTCCTGAGTCCTCCCACTTTTTGAACAGGGGGGGGCTGAGCCCCCCAAATTGGAGGGTGTCAATGGGTCAAATGTACTATATGATAGCTAATAGACTATGCAGGATGTATTTAGGACGAATGTGTGTTTAAAATAAACTAAAGTCTATTCGCGTTCACCTGGGCCCCGGAGGTTGCTGCGGTTTTACGTGTTACGCCGCGCGCGTCATTTTGACAACTTCCTGCATGTTTGCGGGTAGTGGTATGTGGAGGGAAACTACGCAGTGCTGAACGCTACGAGAAGTGCGTTTTTTCGAGTACTGTAGGCTTGCTTAGGCCGAAGACTGAGGATAAGTGGCTAAAGGTGAGCTATGACGCAGGAGGCGCGTTGATCCATGTGTCATAGTTCAGTTGTACCGTTTTCACTGCTGCGCTACATCTCATTGAAATATGGGCACCCAGCTACTATCATGGGAGCCTAGCTAGCATTACTAACCTGAGAATCCCGGATAGCCCCTTTTTCTTGCTGTTTTTCACACTAGCAAACGCTTCGAGCACGTAAGAAACCTTCGCGCGTAAACGGCGCGTTTGGTTGAGGTCACGCGCGCGCACTACATTCCTCGCAGTCAATGGCATTTCCATACTTTCCTTATGGGACAAACAGCTATCTTTGGAGTGATAGAAATTTATATTTAGTGAGACCAATCACTAGATGCAGCAAAACGCAAGGAATCCAATGGTACTCTTTATTTTGAAATTGGGTGAAAAATAATGTTAAAAAAATAAGTTATTGCCAAAATTCGAAGGTCCAGGTGAAGTCAAATAGACTTTACCCACTTCATGAACACCGAGCCCTCCCACTTTTGACATGCCGTCTCTGCCTCTGCTAAGTCTAACAAAAAGTAAAATGATACTATGGAAAAAGGTTTTCTTCCTCATGAGAGAATATATACACATCCCACGAACAAAAATGCACCAGAAGAATGTGGTTTGTGTTCACACTATTCACAAATACTACATTCAGTGTAATGAGCATGCACGTCACAACTTAGACAGAAAGAGCAGATCAGCTTTGTGTGTGTGTGTGTGTGTGTGTGTGTGTGTGTGTGTGTGTGTGTGTGTGTGTGTGTGTGTGTGTGCGCGCGTGTGCGTGTGCGTGTGCGTGTGCGTGCGCGTGCGTGTGCGTGTGCGTGTGCGTGCGCGTGCGTGTGCGTGCGCGTGCGTGTGCGTGCGTGTGCGCGTGCGTGTGCGCGTGCGTGTGCGTGTGCGTGTGCGTGTGCGTGTGCGTGTGTGTGTGTGTGTGTTATAAAGCATCACCCCATTTGCTATTTTATGACCATGGTGGTAGACTGATCTTGTGTACACTGCAATGTTTGCCTTACTAATGATATGTTTACACACTGGCTTTTGCTTTGAAATAGCACAGGGCTGTGTATTTACTTGGGGCAGTAAGAAACACAATAATCCATAAACAATATCCACCACATGCAAAAGTATATGGAGATTGTTATTATACTGGATGACTCACAGGCATGCAGTGTTAACATAAAGTAAATTTGTTTGTGTCAGTGAATTGTATACACTCAGCTGGATAAACACAAAGAAAGAAAATGTGTTTGTTTCAGTGCAATCTCTACACACACACTCTGAACTAACTTGGTAGCTTGTCTGAAAACCTGTTCTTCTCAATATTGTACTGTGCCTTAGCCTCCAAGTATGAGGCCTTGACTTCTGAGCTCATACGCTCTAGAAGCTAAATGAGAGAGGAGAGGGAGGGAGAAAGAGTGAATATATAATGTTGGAGGGAGGGAGATCAAAAAAGAGTGAATATGAAGTAAATTAATTGCTAAATATCATTGATGGTGCATTTTGTGAACTTTTTTAATAATACTTTAAACTGTTTCTCAAAGCCAGTGATATTTCTCTTCATCTGGTTGATACTGATCCTGGCCTGACCATGGTCTACCTCAGAATGCCATGTCCCTCATCTCCTTCATTCGACGTGTGCGTAAGGAGCACCCAGTGTCCCTGGACCAGCCCCTGCTAGTACACTGCAGTGCTGGGGTGGGTCGTACTGGTACCTTTATCCTCCTGGACCGTGTGATGCAGCAGATGAAGAGAGAGGGAACTCTGAGTATCTATAACATCCTGAAGGGCATGAGAGGACAGCGTATGAAGATGGTCCAGACAGAGGTATCAGTATTCATGTGTGATTGGTCACTGAATATTTGCATTCACTGACAATAGGCTCAGTATATATTCATCCATGATGCTATGAGTGAACTTGTGTTGTGTGGGGAGACAGACATAGCAGCAGATATCAGGCAGTGTAGTGCATGTGAGTGACTGTCAACTCTCTATCTGGGTCAGTTCTCAAAAGATTGGGTTAGATACTATGTGGTGTGTTAACTGACAATACAGTATCTAATCCAAGAAATGCATACCACTTGCAAAGACATGGAGCATACAATGTACATAGTACAAGTCATGTCGACACACACAAGAGCAATCATAGTAATATTGTGCATATTATCTTGTCAGTGTACTTGTTCATACACTACATCTCCATCAGTAGGTTGTGGAGGAGGAGGGATGGAGGGAGAAACATGTGATGTAGCTGTGTCAATAGTGACTACTTCATACTGAGCATCACCTCTGCCATCAGTTGGGTTCAATACAGGATTATGTTTCTTGCTAAAAGTGTGTATATTGTCAGGATTTCTGTACAAAAAGTTAGAGAAGTAACTAACTCTGATGGTTGAGGGTGCTGTGTAGTACAAATTAAAGTAGCCCTTCAAAAGCGCATTCTCTAATATACAGAGCATGCAATGACTTACTCATAGACTGCTTCTCCTGAGAACTTGGATAGCTCATAGGCCTCATTAGTACTGGCTGGAATGTCTGCTGCTTTTACTGGATCTCTGGAAAATATCATATCAATAGACAAGGCAGAGAACACTCAGAGAGTGCTCTACTATTGCCAGCTGGTGGTTCTGTTTTCTAGACACCTTCATGTATAATAGAGCAACAGTCACAATAATGCTTTTACATACTTGTTCTTCATCCCAGTGAGGTGTGACTCTGCACGATTTCTCAATAGTAAAACTACCACAATCATCCCTGTCATAATAGTCAGCAGAGTAACTGCCCCCAACACTCCTCCTACAATAGCTGCTGTGTTGTCTCCATCAGAGGACACTGTATTCAGTTTACATACATGCAGTGAAAATTTAGCATACTGTATAGAGTACTTTGGAGTTAAACACTCCACTCACTTGGAGGTGGCCTTGTTGAAGGGAGTTCCACACTTACAATTCCTGGTCCCACAGAAGTAGTGGCTGAGACCTGTACTATATATGTCTCTCCAGACAGCAGATCACTTATCTCTACTCTAGTTATATTGTGAGGTACATTGATACTCTTGATGTCTTCACTACTGGAGGCAGGCCAGTAGTTGACTGTGTAGTAGATAATGTGTCCTCTTGCCTCCACTAGACTGAGAGCAGTCCAGCTCACTATCATATGTGTAGCATTCACTCTCTCCACGGTTAGATTTCTTGGAGGTCGTGGAACTGCAGTATTTAAAACTTTGTAATGTTAAAACAAAATTGTAATACTTACCATCTTCTTCAGCATAGATTATTCTGCTGACATTAGGCCCATTGCCCCTTCCATTAGTAGCAAACACAGTCACATTGTAAGGAATTCCCTTCACTGAAGGAGGTCAGAATGAACCTTAACATATAGTTACACATATCTTCACATATCATACCAAGAGTCTTGGTCAATATTGTGTATCTGTGTACATCCAGTACCACAGTTCTGCTCAGTTCAGTGCCAGTACTGATGTCAGTGATAGTGACAGTGTAGTTCAGAGTATAGTCATTTGGCTCCGCTGGTTCTTCCCATGAGATGTTCAGTTTCCTCTCCATCACACTCACCACCACTAAACCTTGTACTGGACCAGGGACTGATTGAAATAACAAACAAATGTGTATAAAAAAAGCAAAACTTACAACAAACTGACCTCTGGCAGTGACAGGTCCAACCACAATACTTGGAAGGTGTTCAGACAATGCCTGAATGCTGACAGTGTACACACGTTGGGTAGTAGTTAGTTCAGTAAAAGTGGCAGAGAGATCATTGGAAGTTCTGTTTATAATTGTCACATTATGGTTTGGATGATGGTAATAGACAAGATATCCAGTGACTGCATCTCCTCCAATAGGACTTGACCAGAATACACTTATGGTAGAACTTCCCTCACTAGTAGTGACAGTCAAATGTGTAGGTTGATTGGCAGCTGTATGTAGAGAGTACATTAGGGAAGATACATTTAATTGTTTTATTTCTAATACCTTTAATATAAAGCTGTGCTGAATCTGATGTTTTGCCATTACCCACAGTACATGTGTATAGTCCTCTCAGTCTCCCAGTCACATTCAGGGTGTGGATATATCGAGGTAAAGTATTGTTTAATAGAGTCATATTTTGTATAGTGACTACCCCAAAGTCAGTTGTGGTTCTGGTCCAAGTGACAGTGGTAGCAGGTCCACCAGTGGAGATACAGGTGAGGGTGAACTGAGGACTGGTTTCATTGAGAGCAGAGTGCAGGGTGAATGATATATTGCCAGATATTCTGATATCATCTGGAAAGAATACAAACAGAAGTTATCACTACACATTATTATACACACCCCTACTGTTGTAGAGTCCAACATAGAGAGTGTGTTCTGTCATTGTGTCATCCTCTACCACACAGTGATATATCCCCTCAGATGGAGGATCAGTAGCAGTGTTCCTCAACAGTCTCACAACCATAGGACCTCTAGTTCTAACAAATCCTGGAACATCATCACTACTTATACCACCAACTTTGGTCCCACTTGGTCCATACCAGTTTCCTCCAGAATGACGTGTATTGTTAATAACAGGATGGTTAGTATTACAGATCAGGGCAGTGTTCTCAGTGGATCCAATATCACTGATCATCACAAGACCATGGTTAGGAACAATGACATCTGATTCATTTAAACTGATATACACATCTACGAATGAGAATATTTGACCACTGTAAGTAAATTACATGTCCCATCACTACATAAACTACATAATATATATGAATGCAGATAAGAAAATGAAGATGCAATACAGAATGTTTAAAACCAAACCACATTATAAGCTTACTTGGTTTTGTTACTGCCATAATTGCTGGACTGAATTCTCCAGTACCAGCACTGTTCACTGCTGCTACTTTAATGAAATAGGTAGTAGATGACATCAGATTTGAGATAGTGGTTTGCTCTCCCTTGGCAGTAATTGTATTGCTACTTCCCAGTGCCTCATACTGCACTAAATAGAGCATTATGTTTCCATTGCGATGAGTGCAGTTTACTGGCTGCCATTGGACTTCAATCATGGTACCAAACACTTTAGCTATGTTCACCAATGTGGGAGGAGCAGATGGAACTGAAATTGAAAAAGGTAACTGTAGTTAGCATATTTATGCTAAAAAATAACTGAATTGGCCTGCACTGTAATGAACTTCAGCTTGTAAGTTACCAGATACTAACCAGCTGGGAGCGTGGTAGCTGTGACACTGTCTACTGCAGTCTCTCCATCACTCAGTATTGCAGTCACAGTGATGGAGTATTCAGTGGCCTCCTGCAGACCAGTCAGGTTGTACATTGTCTCGCTAGAACTAATGCCACTGATGTCATTAGAGTCAGTGAAACACTGAGTGTTGTTAGAATTGGAGTAGGAGATGGAGTAGGTAGACACAGTTTTACTAGTTAACTGAAAATCCCACATGAATATCAGTGAAGTGAATTGACTTGTAACATTGAAATAAAATATTCCTACAATAAAAGTGTGTAACATTTTTGTATGTGTTGTATGAGAACATAACTTACCATTTACATTGATACTGATATCATCACTAGCATTAGCAGTAGCCTGATGGAAACTTCCATTGACAGTGCCAGTACATGTGTATGTGCCAGTATTCTGGTAAGCTAGAGGACTGATGGTGAGACTGCCAGTGTAGGTACTGCCAGAGCCACTGGCAGCAGTGACTGAGTATCGTTCCTCTGGTATGTCCTGGAGACCACTCCATTTAGTCACAACCCTCTCATCATTGTCCACATTAGGATCCAGTATCACAGTACACGTGAAAGTGAGATTAATACCAGTATAGAGAGTAGTGGCATGGCTGAGAGTGACAGTCACCTGAGGTACAGGAACTGAGTCAATGAAAAAGAGATGATATACTGTGGAACTCGGTATCAGAGAGTTGGTAGACCCTCTATGTATATAGGGATGGCACCAACACACCCATTTAGCTTTAACAAAAAGTACAATCTTCTTCATCAAACAGTCTACCTCAAAATCGACAAATACACTCACCATCATTTATTTTGGATTTCTTTCTCTGATGCTTGGCCAGCAGAATCTTCGTAGGATTTCTCTTAAATGAGAATGACAAGGATTTACTAGCGCTTTTGTATAGTTAGACGCCATTTCCTCATATTTTTCATGTGATTTAGCTATTAGACAATGGAACCTGCATCAACACACTACAGGAGGGCTTGCAACACAGCACTGCCATTACTACATCTTTAATGAAATGTTTTACCCTTGTAATATAGTTTGTGAAGATGATATATTCTTCACAATTGCTAAACTATTTATATATTAATCCTCGATAGGTTTATCATATCTCAAGTCACTTACTTTGAACCAACACATTTCTTTCCTCACTTTTAGTCTTTCTCAGATCAATAGATGGTATGTTGATGTCAGCCTGGCACGTGTACTGAGATCCATGTGAGGTACGTAGAGGACTGAATGTCAGTGTCCTAATACTTATGACTCCACTGTGAGTAGTGTCTCCCACCATCACACCGTTCCCACTGCCCACACTGCCTCCATTCCACTGTACAGTAGGCTCAACTGTAAGAAACCTTTTTACTTTCACAGTGCATGTCAATATGAGATCATTTCCAGCTGTGCCACTGTGCATACCAGTAATAGTCACAATTGGATTTGGAAGATCTGCAAGAGAGTGAAAATAACATCAACAATATTTATTTTACTCCAAAAAATACCATGAACAAGGGATGTCACTGTATTGGTCATTGTCTCTATATTTATATGTGTGGACTCATCAGATGGACTGACAGTGGCAGTGATCCGGCCACTATCTGAGGTTGTAATGGGTGAGTAGGTGAGG
Organism: Theonella swinhoei; assembly: GCA_963970385.1. Classification (NCBI taxonomy): domain Eukaryota; kingdom Metazoa; phylum Porifera; class Demospongiae; order Tetractinellida; family Theonellidae; genus Theonella; species Theonella swinhoei. The sequence continues at coordinate 2,665,674 of OZ019949.1, read as the reverse complement.
GAGGCTGTGTATCTGCCTCCACCACCATAGAGAGAAGAGACTGTAATGCGAGTGTCACTAGCTATGACATTATTCCCTCTGTTCCAAGTAATATCCAGTGATATATTTCCATTCACTCCACTCAAAGAGATGTCAGCAGTCAATACAAACTCAGTCCCAGCATATACAGGACCACTGTGACTTTTGCTGATGGTAACATTAGCCTGAGCTGAAAAGAAGTTGTAGTCTATGAATTATCCTCAAACCTTTCAAGTTTTCTTACCCTCTATATATACGTATCAACATTGACATGAACACTATCAAGAGATGTATCAACATGTACCTTGTCTCGCTTGACTGATACCCGTCCAGATGAAAATGAACACCAACCACACAACAATCATAGTCAGCTACAATCAGCTATATCCACCTTTAACACAGGACAATGCACTCAAACAAGTCACATTTATACACAAGTGAAATACTCTGAAGAAACGGAAGTTTGTTTGAGAGTTGTGTCATTGGGGCGAACGTAAGCCCCTCAGGCCTCCCTACTAGCCCCTCGGCGGCCTCCTACTCTATAAATGTTTCGCATGTGCGTCATCTTGACACGCATAGCGCTTGCGCGTACGCATGCTTTAGCGCGAATGGTGGATGAATTCGTTAGTTGGCATATATGCGGTTAATGGCCTATATAAACTACGCGCCCATGCGCATAGGCGCAGAGGATCCATGGGCGCTTACGGAACTAGGCAAGGAGGGGGGCCTGGGGGCGCAGCCCCCCCAGCCTAGGGGGGATTGGGGGTACCCCCCAACTAGGTAATTTGCCTATCCGTGCCTTGGTTTGTGACGGGGCAATTACAGGCTGGCTAGGGTATATGGATCCGCAATCGCGCATGCGTAATTAGCCATGCCCTAGCCAGGGTTAATGGCATATATAAACTACGCGCCCATGCGCATAGGCACGGAGGATCCATGGGCGCTTACGGAACTAGCCAAGGCGGGGGGGCCTGGGGGGGCGCAGCCCCCCCAGCCTAGGGGGGGTTTGGGGGGTACCCCCCATCTAGGTAATTTGCCTCTTCGTGCCTTGGTTTGTGACGGGGCCATTACGGGCTGGCTAGGGTATGGCTAGTTACGCATGCGTGATTATGGATACAGTTTATATATGCCATCTACCCTAGCCAGCCCCGTTGGGGGGGCTCGGTGTTCATGAAGCTCACTATATACATTCATTCTGAAATTTTGGGGGGGCTCAGCCCCCCCCCTTATCAAAAAGTGGGGGGCTCAAGCCCCCCCCCCCGCCTCCCCAGGTTCTCTGTCTCTGAGCCCGTAATGGCCCTGTCACAAACCAAGGCACCGAGAGGCAAAAGTACCTAGATGGGGGTTACCCTCCAACTCCCCCCAAGGCCCCCCGCCTTGCCTAGTTCCGTAAGCGCCCATGGATCCTCCGTGCCTATGCGCATGGGCGCTTCGTTTATATATGCCATGATTCCGCTCCCTCCTTTTTTGGTTAATGGCATATATAAACTACGCGCCAATGCGCATAGTCGCGGAGGATCTATGGGCGCTTACGGAACTAGCCAAGGCGGGGGGCCTGGGGTGGCGCAGCCCCCCCAGCCTAGGGGGGGTTTGGGGGTACCCCCAACTAGGTAATTTGCCTCTCCGTGTTTGAGGGGGTTTGGGGGGTACCCCCCAACTAGGTGATTTGCCCCTCCGTGCCTTGGTTTGTGACGGGGCCATTACGGGCTGGCTAGGGTATGGCTACTTACGCATGCGTGATTACGGATTATGCCATCTACCCTTTTTTCTTCGGGCGGGTCAAAGGTCATAGGCCGGGAATTGCGGAACACTCACGAAATTCTAATACATCATTGAATTTGCACATGCGCGCGCACGCTACGGATCCGGTTTTATTAGAGGGTGTGGCTACGCCCGACTAATACCTGGCGGCATGTAAACGCGCTACATCCCACCATGAGGTGTTAACTTAGCTTAGTTTCTAGACATTCTCCCTTCTCCACGCGCACTGCGCAATAAAAAATTACGAAGCGAATCGCAACAGTGCTTTATTTTATTCTCTCTCTCGGTGTGCATAACAACACAAAAACACATATAGCTGCGCATCTAAAATTAAAGGCAGCGCTAAGGCACTTAGAAATCCAACTGCTACCGCGTACCCAGGCCGCGTGGGGGAGGAGGCGAGGCCACGTAGCTGACCGAACTAAGTAAACTCTAACCACTAGCCCTAAAAAGCAGAGCTATGATCAGTAACAAAGAATTAACAAAGGAATTTATGAGGGACATTATTTAAGAAAAAGAGAACAATATTCACTATATTGAATATTTTTCTAGGGGGACATTATTATTGGGGGTGGGGGACAGTATTTAGCAGTGAATAATGTCCAGGGGGGCAACTTTTGGAGGGGATAATATTTACTATATATTACACCGCAACTGAAGAAGAGCTTTAGCTGTGGAGTCTTAGCAATAGCTAAAGAGAAACACAAATATTCTAGCCCATTATTGCGCCTTCATCTCTATAATGGTATAGGGACTGAATCCCTTCAACTTTACTCCTCAACATAGGAGTAATTGGCTACTGGTCCCTCAGTTGTGCCTTTCTCTTTAGTCTCCATCTCTTGCTACACATATACTTAAAATGCATTTCACTGACTAGTGCCTGTGCTTGGTTGCATCAATGTCCATGGTTGAATCAGAATTTTGGAGCTATTATACATGAAGTCAATAAACATACTGCAATATCAAAATGTCACTATTTGACACGATGGTAGGTGAGTATGTGAGGGAGGCTATATGACTATTTCTACCACTACTGACAGTAGAGACAGGTAGTGCAATTATCATTAGTTATGACATCATTTCCTCCTGAGCAAGTGACATTCAATGTTGTATTCACTCTCACAGCTCTGAGTGAAATATTAAATTGATTAAACATAGCATACACAGTATCCGTGTGACTTCTGTGGATTGTCAAATTAGACTGACATATACTATATTAACATCATATTAAGCAATTGTGTATCATTATTAGATATAACACCACATTCATAATCACTAACATGGATTAGTAACTCTGACATATGCAAAGCCTTGGCAGTTTTTCCATTAATAAGTGTAATATTGATGGTAGCCTGGCAGTCAGGTATAAGCCCTTGTGTGTGATGTACAGAGAGGACTGAATGTCAGTTGTCCTCATACTCATGACTCCGGCCACTGTGAGTAGTGTCTCCCACCATTACGCAAAGCACACCCCTCTAGGGGGGTGTGGGGGCATGCTCCCCCAGAAAAATTTTGTTTTTCGAGGCTTCCTGAGATCATTTCTGGCGCTTGTTTTGGATAAAACAGGATTTTAAATGATTTAGTGCATGCACTTACGTATGTTATGTGTAATTATCGATATTTCAATACCTCCTTCTCCACTCCAGTTACCTTACCATCCGGTATAGGGACTTTCCTTTTGCCGAAGAAAGCGCGGATGTCTGGCGTTGACATGACGCCAACCTGTCGCATAGACTAGCGTAGCCACACCCTCTCTCTTTCGCGATCGCCACACTGCATACCTGCGTGCCTGCGTACGGTATATATATACGTATACCCTCTCTAGGCTGGCGCTATGCGACCGATCATAATGGCAAGATCGACGTCGACAGAAGGTATTAGAATAGATCTACACGTGACGGTGTGGCGTAGCAAGAATTATTGTATTAGTTATTACACCCCTAAGAGGTATATATGTTGCTGGTTTATAGGCCCGAGGGGAGAGGGCCTGTAGTATAGTTGTTTACATATTTATAATTACTTCCTATGTTTACTATTAGCAACTTTTTGTATAGGCATATTTACTAGTAACACCTTACCTATATCATTTGATGTATCTGATCTCACTACCTGTATCCTGTACCACATCTAGAAGGTTCTATATCACATGGTCATCTTGCTATATAAGTGAGTGTATTCTTATTGATAATCAGTTGGTAAATTCTTAACTATCAAGAAGATATTACAGGGCCTATAAACCGCAACATACCGATTAGGGGTGTGATAATTGATTTATAGCCAGCTGCTATATAGGTGGTTCAACAATTGGTAATTACCAATCAGATATAATCACCCTGATATAGGCACTCTTGACACTAGATATAGTCACTCTTCACACCTTGTAGTGTTGTGGCAGATTTATAGTGCAACTATAAACATAGCAACCACCTAGCAACGGGCTATAAATTATTATAAGCTCGTGTTTCACAGATTGTCTTGCGAAAAAGGGGGGTTCGTCTGAACCCCTCAAACCCCCCTCGCTACAGTGCATGTCAACGTCAAATTGAAATCATGACCACATGAAAAATGTTTTAGGAACCAGTTATATTCACAACAGGTTCTGAAAGATCTGTATATATAAGATAGTGAAGCCTATAAGATAAGTGAAGCCTTAATATGAGATAATATTAACTACACCCCTTCAACTGTTAGCATCACCATTGTTTCCATATACACATGTCCACAAACTCATCAGATGTATTGACATTACCAGTGATGCTGCCACTATCTGAGATGGTAATAGGTGAGTAGGTGAGGGAGGCTGCAGTGGCTTAGCTAGGATTTCAGAGTAGGGGGGGGGGTTGATTGGGCGCAAAGCGCTGTAAAGTATTTTACCGGAAGCCACGCCCATTAATTTAATAGCCTGTTGTTCTCTCCGCTGCCATTGACAGTAGAGACTGTAGTGCGAGTGTCACTAGCTATGACATCATTCCCTCTGTTCCAAGTAATATCCAGTGATATATCTCCATTCACAGCAATCAACACAAACTCAGTCCCCAGCATATACAGAACCATTAGCTGAGACTTCTGCTGATGATCACATTAACCAGAACAACTAAAAAAATGCTAGTCTAAAAATTATCCTCAGATCTCTTAAGCTTTGTTACCGTCTATAGAATACAAAAATAAGTACTTTTAGCTATACAGAATTTTTTAAAGCATTATAGTGTTTATGGTCTCATACCACAGAGCAGGAGACATATCTACCTTTAATTATTTCATCCATAGCTGAAGATTGTTTATTATTAGACACAATACATCCATAGACACCAGTCACAAACATTATTGCTGTACTTAGAGTATGGATATATCGTCCTGTAATACTGTAATCCAACACTGCTACTTGTGTGTAGCCATCATTATCTGGTATATATAATTAAAGGGTTTCTAGTCCAAGTGACAGTGGTAACAGGTCCACCAGTAGAAATAAAGGTGAGTACAGAGTCTAATGTAGTTACCAATATGTCCACATTGAAGCTGAATCCCCTGATCTGAGAAATGGTGTTTGCATTAGTATTACTTTCATTAGGGAAAAACCATTCTCCACTTATAGTTGAATTATTGCAGTATGGCAGATTGGTGACATCTGTTATAGTTTGGCAGCGTATATATAGTGATCTTTAAATACCAATTTTGCGCATGCGTGCTTACGCTGTGGTGCTTATGCATGCACACCCGACGGCTATTATGCTTCCATTCTGGCCTGAGAGCTTGTTAAGTGAATGTGCACATTCCCAGTTTAGTAATGATGCTATGGCAGCACTGTCCAAGTGACCATGCCATTCCTGCACTGTATAGCTCCTGTGGTGGATCTGCCAGCTAAAAACCTCCATTGTCGGTCTGAAAATACCACTATACTGCTCAGCTTCTCATAAATGTGACATTCAAGGACCTTACTAATAGTGAAACAGGCTGATAGTTTTAGGATCACGTGTTTTTCCTTGTTTATGTATTGGAATAACTAATAAGGATTTCAAGCTCCCAGTGATTAATATACACACAATGTTGTGGTATACAGAGCTAAAAAGTAGATCAGCCACGTCTTCTGAAGTTTGCAATGCTAGGCTATTAACTAATACCAACTTCGCTAATGAGACTCCAGCATGACTGAACCACTCCAGTCACAAACGTAACCCCTTTAGATCTTTTATCTCTACACTTATGTATGCAATATAACGCACCATGATGTAGAGATGGCAATGCTAAACATCACAGAAACAAGATGTGGTATGCATATAAGCAAAGTAGACTAAAAACAATGCTTAATAACTCCCTACTCGTGCTATATAACTAAATTTTGCTATATCTAGTATATTGCTATGCAGCACAGCAATGAAGTAACATCTACAGTACAGTTTCCTGTGTAAAAGTTCAAACCACTTGTTTGAAGTTGGCATATGTTTCAAAACTGTCCACATAGTTAGCAACCACCTCTTGGCAGAAGGCATAGTGTACCTATTGGAAAGATTATGTAAGGGAACTGGTTACTAGTCTGTGAAGTACTAACCCAAGGTGTATATGAGGTTAGCTAGCATATGTAAGGCATTAAAATTGTTTAACATTTCTTACAGCATCAGGGACCAGTCCAGCTCTCTGTATACGTGTAGACTTGACTGCCTGGAAGAAGTCGACCACACCTTCTGTCTTCAGTCTCTCCAACTGAGAGTGCAGACAGATGAATGTCCCAGTACGACCCACTCCATCACTGCGAGAATATAGTACTGTAAATATATTGTTCAGTGTATTATTGACAGAACTATGATCCGTAAAACTTGTGTACCTTACCTGCATGTGTTCTACTGCTACTTATATATTTATATTATGTAATTATTCCCAGTTACTATACCTGCACATGACAATGATGTGTCTGCTGGGGCTGGTCCTCTGGGCCTTGCTGAGGAGGTCTACCAGAGAGAGTATGGCTGAGGGGTGTGGCACCTCCTCCAGGGGCCAGCTGGAGAGCTGCAGGAGTGTGACAATCCTGTGTGCTGATGTCCCCTCACTCTCTGCCACCTCCAGCCTCCTCTCAGTGATGTCTCCATAGCCATTCAGCCTCTTCAGAGTGACAGTCAGTTTTCCATACACCTCCTCAGCACCATCCACACCTGCACTACCTGAACCTTCTGGCCAGAAGCAATGGCTACTCTCCTGCATAGTAGAGAATGTACACTCACCACTATAAGCTACACACATACATACACATACACTCTTATATGCATATTATGAAAACATTCCAAATTCTTATTTACTGTACCATGTCATTCTCCTTCATCTGAAAGTACAGTTACCCTCAGTGGAACCTCGGAAGAAAGGACAGTTTGGGAACAGCACTTTTGTCCTTTTTTTCGGAGGTTGTCCTTATCTCGGAGGTTCATGAAATATTTTAATTTTATAACTTTGTATATAACGGGGTGGAATATAAGTAATGTAGTGAAGTTTGTGCATGAGTTAGTGTGTAAAATAGTCGAGTAAAGTTGTCTGTTTTGCTAATTGATGTGTAATATTGACAATTATCTGGCCAATACACACTTCTTCTGTGTCCTTTGATTGCAAGAAACCTGGACACATACATTTTCTAAAGCAAGTATTGCTTCCTTGTAACGCATGTGTGAGGTTTCACAATGAATTTACTGACGTTGCGCTAGCGCCGTACTGCGCAAGCGCAACTTTTCAATTTAGGGGAGTGGCTTCCGGGTGTCCGCTATTTAGAGGCAAAAATGCATGTGGAGGGCCGTTCGGCGCAAAGATTTTGTCCGCTGTCCGGAATCCGGAAGCGTCCGCTTCTCGGAGGTTGCTAATGTATTACAGCTATGGTATTTTCAATCCGTAACACGGCAAGTGTCCATTGTAGCGTGGGTGTCCGCATCTCGGAGGGTCCGTTATGGGGAGGTTCCACTGTTATGGATAAAAATACCATATTTTCATTTATAGAGGTACCATGTCATTCTCCTTCATCTGACAGAGCATGACAATACAGCTACACTGATTCTCCCACACCATCCTCCAGAAGTCACACACAGTGTTCTCTAGAGGACCCTGGGTTGCAATGTAGGCTCGACGTTGTTTGTATCCCTGTACAACAATGAATAAGTGGGTAAAGGATCTGTGGGTAGAGTAGAGCTCACATCAATGAAGGAGGCATTGATGTAGTCAGAACCAGGCTTTTGGCCAAATCTCAGTCTCACACGAGCAGCTTCATCTGAATAAGTACACAGATATCATTCTTCTAAAATTAACCCTTGCACACAAAAGATAGCATGTATATAATTATCAGAACATAAAAGTTGTATTAAAAATATGTTGGATTGTGATGTGACTCAATTAGCAGTGGGTGTGCAATGAAAAGTGAGTGAAAGAGGGTATTGATAACTGAAATGTGCTCACATAACAGGGGCGTAACTAGCATGAGGCAGAGGAGGCATTTGCCTCCCCTGTTTTCGACCGTATGAATAATTTATTAGGCTCGTCGCGAGCGGGCGCAAGCGGCAGCTAGCTATAAGGCTAGGGCTAACAAGCGACAGCGCGCAAGCAGCAGCTAACCACAAGTGGCAGCAAGAAGTTATAAGGCAAGTAAAGGGTCAACACTATTGAACAGTGCGCACTGTACCCGCTCACGCCCGGTCTTACGCGCATGCGCGGGCATGTAGGCTAATGAATAATTAATGAGCCTCTCCTAGAATTCAATCCTAGTTACTCCCCTGCATAACTAAACATAAATGCATGTATGAATAAATTGTGGGCACTGTAAACCACTTGTTTCCTGTATTTTTGTACACAGCCTTAAGTCCCCTCACTGTACAAGTTAAATCACGAGGTGGAGGTATCTCATTTCCTGCGATACCAACAACGACTGTTCTAACTGATTTAGACTTACTGCAAGTATGCAATTAAGGACTTTGACGTCACTGTTACCATAGCAGTAACCACTAAAGGCAGGCCTAGGTATCTATCATGGGGAGGTCTCTATTGGCAGGTATCCTGTATTTATTCCATTTTTGTACACAGCCCTAAGTCTTCTCACTGTACCATAAACAGAAAGTAGAATGATATTATGGAAAAAAGCTCATGAGAGAATATATACACATTCCACAAACAAAATGGCACCAGAAGAAGGTGGTTAGTGTTTACAGTATTCAGAAACACTACATTCAGTGAACAAAACATGCATGTCACAACTTAGCTGGAAAAGAGCAAATCGACTGTGTGTGTGTGTGTGTGTGTGTGTGTGTGTGTGTGTGTGTGTGTGTGTGTGTGTGTGTGTGTGTGTGTGTGTGTGTGTGTGTGTGTGTGTGTGTGTGTGTGTGTGTGTGTGTGTGTGTGTGTGTGTGATTATACTCATCTGCTATTTTATGACCATGATAGACTGATCCTGTGCACACTGCAATGTTTGCCTTATTAATGGTCTGTTTACACACTAGCATATTTGCTTTGAAGAGCTCAGGGCTGTATATTTAATTGGGGCAGTAAGAAACAGTATAATCCATAAACAATATCCACCACATGCAAGAGTATATGGAGGATGTTATTACACTGGATGATGCAGTGTTAACATAAAGTAAATGTGTTTGTGTCAGTGAATTGTATACACTCATACTATATAAAGACAAACTCAGTGGCATGCTGGATAAACATAAAGAAAGAAAATGCATGTGTTTGTTTTAGTGCAATCTCTACACACATACTCTGAACTAACTTGGCAGCTTGTCTGAAAACCTGTTCTTCTCAATGTTGTACTGTGCCTTAGCCTCCAAATATGATGCCTTGACTTCTGAACTCACATGCTCTAAAATCTAAATGAGAGATGGGAGAGGGAGGGAAGAAGAGAGGGAGGGAGAGAGATCAAAAAGAGTGAATATATGACATTGGAGGGAGCTGCATACATAAGTTAATCATAAACTGTGCACCAGTTGGGTTATTACAATCTTGTTTTCTTAATTTTTTGGCACTACCATCCCTATGTACATCCTTCAACATTTTAATGAAATGTTTTTACATTGTATAATATTGGAGGGACAAAGGGAGTAATAGAAGTTTCCATAGTTAATTGCTAAAGATCAGAGATGGTGCATTTTGTGAATAATTATAATGTACAGTACACCTGAAACTGTTTCTCAAAGCCAGTGATAGTTTCTCCAGTGACATTCCTCTTCATCTGGTTGATACTGATCCTGATGTCTGCGGCTGCTATGTCTGTCTCCCCACACAACACAAGTTCACTCATAGCATCATGGATGAATATATACTGAGCCTGTAGACAGTGAATATGTCAACCATAACTGCAATGCTGTAGAACTTATAATAGGTCTACCTGTGTCTGGACCATCTTCATACGCTGACCTCTCATGCCCTTCAGGATGTTATAGATACTCAGAGTTCCCTCTCTCTTCATCTGCTGCATCACATGGTCCAGGAGGATAAAGGTACCAGTACGACCCACCCCAGCACTGCAGTGTACTAGCAGGGGATGGTCCAGGGACACTGGGTGCTCCTTACGCACACGTCGAATGAAGGAGATGAGGGACATGGCATTCTGAGGTAAACCATGGTCAGGCCAGGCAGTGTAGTGCATGTGAGTGACTGTCAACTCATTTTCTGAGTCAGTGGTCTGTTAGATACATAATAATCTTTTACAACTAATATCAGGAGGTTGTTAATTTCTCTTACTGATTTGAGTAGTAGTTTTCTGATTTCACATTCAGCAGATGGCACAACAGAAGTAAGAGTCACAGTGAACTTTGAGCCTTGATCCACAGTGGTGTATACTCTATCAGGCCAGTATTGTTCACACTTCCGCTACACACATATATAATTAGTAGTAGTAGTCAGAATAAACTCTTGTGTAGGAGGACACAAATGTAAACAAGCTGATATGTTCTTAACACATTAGATAGACTCATCTATGACATAAATAAATGATACGCTTAATTAGAGTTAGGGCTAGGGTTAAGGCTAGCACTAAAGATGATTGTCCAATCAGGAGAGAGATTTGAAAAGGTACCCTGGAATGGTTCTATAACATAACAGTAGCTGGATAGTCTAAGGGAAGCCAGGAAAGAACAATTTGCTGTAGCCAGTGTATTCACTTTGTTATCCTCCACACAGCGAGTGAGCATGACAATGGTATTGAGCTGATATTCCCACACCATCTGCCAGAACTTCACTACTGTCTCTTTAGTTGGACCTGCAACATACACAAGAGAAAAGGTGAAGATGTAAATGATACACATAAAAAACCTCTTATTCATACATATGTACTAACCTTGTGAAGCTATGTAGGCATGTTTCTTGTCAGGGTAGCCCTGTGGATAAGTGATACATAAACTCTATAGCAGTTCTTCTTTCTAAACTTTATATCAGTTCTTTTGGTTGACTTACGCCAATAAAAGAAGCATTGATGTAATCAGATCCCTTCACATCTGGGTCTTTTTTCAGCTCAACACGTGTGTGGTCATCTGCAGCATTATTACATAATACTGGGTGGTGTCTTATCAACATACAGAAGATTATAATACTTACAAGGGTAGATGTTTTTGAATCTGTTCTGAGGAATGTTGCAGGGAAGAGTAGCAATCTCACTTGCTGGCTTAGGTAACGTCTCTAGTGACTGCACATTATAGACCATAAGTCAGTCATAAAGTGAACTCACACCATTATGAATATAATATTCTCTAAGAAAATGTGCTAACTTTATATTCCACTTCAAATTTCTGGTCTCTGTCTTGATGTATCTCCTTCACATGGTCTGGGAAGTCATCCTCTCTGATATCATTAATACCAGTCTCTGCAGTAACAATATACATCATGTGGAGATGAGAGCATGTATCTAACTGCCAGAGGGAACTTATGTGTGAGTGGTTTTCAAAGTAATAGCTACCTTCATCTTCTTCCACTATGGCCACCAGATCCTTCATTTCTAATCCATCATCACAACTGTCATTGTCCTCTTTCTCATTGAATTGTCTTCTTGGTGGAGGCACAGGTTTACATTTGACCTTTGAGGACTGACTGAAGACTCTCTTATGCCTGTTGGATGTTATACTTATAACATTCAAACAATATAGTAGAAATGATCACCTCAGTATCACAATGATTATGATGACAATTACTATTGCCAGAAGAACTGCACAAATCACTCCAACTACTGGAACTGCTATTGACAGGCCAGAGCCACTTCCTACATTTAATACATTATCCAACTATCACAATGAGTAGTTATGTACTGTCTATACCTGGAAATGAATACACTGAAGATATTTCAGCAACTTCTCCCTTGCCTACTGAATTACTGGCTGAGATCTGTATTATGTATGTCTCTCCAGAGAACAAATCACTTATCTCTACTCTTGTTATATTGTGAGGTACATTGATACTATTAATGTCTTCACTATTGGAGGCAAGCCAGTAGTTGACTGTGTAGTAGATGATGTGTCCTCTTGCCTCCACTAGACTGAGAGCAGTCCAGCTCACTATCATATGTGTAGCATTCACTCTCTCCACACTTAGATCTCTTGGAGCTCTTGGAACTGTAATATTAAAAATGATATGTTACCCAGTATTGTGATATCTACTCAAGGGAAATGAATAAGATATTAATATACATTACTTTATGGTAAATTTATACGCACTTCCACTGTTGTAGAGTCTAACATAGAGAGTGTGTTCTGTCATTGTGTCATCCTCTACCACACAGTGATATATCCCCTCAGATGGAGGATCAGTAGCAGTGTTCCTCAACAGTCTCACAACCATAGGACCTCTAGTTCTAACAAATCCTGGAACATCATCACTACCCATACCACCAACTCTGGTCCCATTTGATCCATACCAGTTTCCTCCAGAATGACGTGTGTTAAAATTGTTAATAACAGGACGGTTAGTATTACAGATCAAGGCAGTGTTCTCAGTGGATCCAATATCACTTATCACTACATGACTATTGTTAGGGATGATAACATCATTTAGACTGAGATACACATCTGTAAAAGAAATTATTTTATAGATGAGCACATATTCTTTTGTTCCTCACTTACTTGGTCGTGTTTCAGTCATTATAGCAGGACTGAATTCTCCAATACCAGCACTGTTTACTGCTGCCACTGCAATGGAATAGGTAGTAGATGACATCAGATTTAAGACATGGGCTTGTGCTCCTATGGCAGTATGAGTCTCAATATCCCCACTCTCCTGTGCCTCATACTGCACTAAGTAACTAAGTATGTCTCCATTATGATGGATGCAGTCCATTGGCCTCCACTGGACAGTAATTGTAGTACCAGTGACTATTGATATAGTTACATGAGATGGAGGAGCAGATGGAACTATAATTGAAAAATGGAACATTGTAGCATTATCATGGTTAGTTTAGCAAATGATGAAGGGGGTTAACTTAACAATATTACTAACCATCTGGGAGCGTGGTAGCTGTGAAGCTGTCCTCTACAGTCTCCCCATCACTCAGTATTGCAGTCACAGTGATGGAGTACTCAGTGGCCTCCTGCAGACCAGTCAGGTTGTACATTGTCTCACTACCACTAATGTCACTGATGTCATTAGAGTCAATGAAACACTGAGTGTTGTTAGTGTTGGAGTAGGAGATGGAGTAGGTAGACACAGTTTTATTAATTAATAGAAATTCCCACAAGACCATCAGTGAAGTGAAGTGTCTTGTAGCATTGAAAAGAAATATTCCTATATACAACAGTGTGTTAATAATATATATGTTTTATGAAAACATAACTTACTATTCACATCAATACTGATATTAGCAGTAGCCTGATGAAAAGACAAGATTCCAATGATGATACCAGTACATGTGTATGTAGCAGTGTCCTGGTAAGCTAGAGGACTGATGATGAGACTGCCAGTGTAGGTAACATGAGGGCCACTGGCATTGTAGGTAGCACGAAGGATTGAGTATCGTTCCTCTGGTATGTCCTGATGACCACTCCATTCCATCATAATCTTCTCACATTTGTTCACATTAAGATCCAGTGTCACAGTACATGTGAGAGTGAGATTAATACCAGTATAGAGAGGAGGAGTGGGGCTGAGAGTGACAGTCACCACAGGTGCAGGAACTGAGTGGATTAATACGAGATGTAGAGTGATAGAACCGAGTTTTAATAATTTTGTGTGCGGCCTAAAAGTTTACAGAGACCTATTATAATGATGCTTAAAAAGTTTTATCAGTCTGAAGTCACTTACTTTGAACCACCACATTTGCTGTCTCATTTCTAGTCCTTTTCAGACTAATAGATGATATGTTAATGTCAGCCTTACAGGTATAATTAGCTTGATGTGAGGTACAGAGAGGACTGAATGTCAGTCTCTTCATACTTGTGACCCCACTGTGAGTAGTTTCGTCCACTCTCACACCATTCCTACTGATCATAATCCTTCCATTGCTAATCCACTCTACTGTGGGTGTGACTATAAGATATTCTTTTACTTCCACTTTACATGTCAATACAAGATCACCTCCAGCTTTGCCATTATGGATATCAGAAATAGTCACAACTGGATCTGGAAGCTCTACAGGAGAGTGAAATAACATTAATTGAATAGAATCACTATCAGGACTGAGAATGATGGATGGAGTAAGACAAACTGAATGAGAAAGATTTCTATAATTACTATGGACTTAACATATAAATGTGTATACCTGTAATAATGATATTGAGACTCTCTAAAGCAGTAGCAGTGACAGGTCGTATGTATTCATTCACTTCCATTGGCCTGACAGTAACAGTGGCAGTGATCTGGCCACTATCTGAGATGGTAATAGGTGAGTAGGTGAGGGAGGCTGTGTAGCTGTCTCCACTACCACTGACAGCAGAGATGGTAATGTGACTGTCATTAACTATGGCATCATTCCCTCTTCTCCATAATATATCAAGTGATTTATCCACATTTACTCTACTCTGATCACTGAATGAAATGTTAGCAGTTAACACTAACCCAGTCCCAGCTAATATAGAGTCACTGTGGTTCCTAGTGATTGTCACTGTAGGCTGAGGCACTAAAGATCAACAAACACCAGCAACTCAAGTAATACTATATAGCTTAGATTGATTGTACACTTACTTGGAAGGGTAATATTCACACTTGTTGTAATACTTCCATTAGCTGTACAGGAGTACTCTCCAATGTTTGATACATTTATACTCCTTAATGTGAGGTTATTAGAGCTGTGGTCTTGTCCTATTGCTGGTCCACTCCATCTGTACTGTGTGTGTGGTGATTTCACACCATTAGATATAGCAGAACAATTGAGGACTACTCCATTCCCAGGTATTGAAGAAGAGATGGAGATCAGTGTTGTATTTGAGACAGTACCTAGGTTTATACATTAAGGTATTTCATTTGTATAATGAAAGACATCTACCTGATATACATGTAGCTACCTTCTCTATTTAATGTGCCAACTGCTTTGGCTGAAGATGGTTTATTATTGGACGCAGAACATTCATACACACTGGATACAGGGATTTCAGATATTTTCAGAGTGTGAGTATATTGTCCTGTGACACCATTATTTAACACTGTTACTTGTGTATTGTTATCATTATCTGGTATTATCTCAGAGTCTCTGGTCCATGTGACAGAGGTAGCAGGTCCACCAGTGGAGATACAGGTGATTAAAGTATCATTAATACTATATTTAGATTCTAATATGGAAATGTTTCCTGTACAAATAAAATGGTAAATACACCAACCGTAAACTGATAAATATTATGCCATACCTCCAGTCTCATACAGTCCCACATAGACACTCTCTCTTCCAGTACCACCTTCACCACTGACTGCAACTGTCTCAATAGAACACTGATATATACCAGATGGTATGGGACCACTGGTACCAGGCACACGCTCTAGCCTAACTCTCTTATGCAATTTTTTCATTACAATTGAGCGGTCAGGTCTATCTACAACTGGGGTGTTATGAGGAAGGAACCAGTCTCCATGACCATCTGAACCACTGCAGCATGTGTCCAGGTCAGTGTGACAGACAATCTCTCTACCACTATCATGAGTAGCATTGCCACCTTGTCCCACTAGACTGAGGTCCACATATGAATTGTTGGGTAGTATCTCTCCCATGAAGGTGAGATAAGGAGCAGTCTGAGAGTGGACCTCCACCACACACCAAAAAAGATGGAGCACCAAAACTGAAATCATCTACAATGTAAGTCATTAGCATTGGTGATGTGTAACAATGAAATACACACAAAGGAATACACACCATATAGATCTAGGGATTTATTACCATTATATCACGAGCTACTCACTTTTGCTGCGCACGTGGACTTGTCCAACGAGAAAGAACGTGCAATACGCCCGAACAAGTCACATTTATATAGACTTGGCAGTATGGGAGGAATGCATTTTACGTCAACAAACAAAACATTTTTTATTCAGTCTTCTGCTACATGCTCATGCGCACGAATAGTGTTTAGTGCTTTCAAGTATACGGTTCTCCGTGTTTTTAAGGATAGATACTATGTACGTGCACTGGCGTAAGAAGCAGGGGGGCTGGGGTGGGGGGGGGGGGGGGGGGTATATAGCCCACCCCCATGTTTATGGATATAATAATAATCTCATTTTAGGTATAAATGATATTTGTCTCAGAGTGCACCAGAATTGATTACAGAGTATAAAATTAACAAAAATATCTAGGGGGAGCATGCCCTCAGACCCCCCCAGGCCTGAGTAAGTACAGGTAGGTTGTAGGTTAGGCCACTACAAGAAACAGAGGCTGGGGACCGGGAAAAGAAGACGGACTCAATGCGCTTAGCCTAATAATTCTCCATGAAGCCCTAGGCAAGCAGAGGGAGAAGGAGAAAGAAGACGTGTTCAAGTTGTCAACGTGGTACTGAGACAATAAGTACCCTGCTTAAGCAATCAACTGAAAAGGTCTCGTGCACGCTCTCCCCAATAATGTCATGTGTAGTCTAATCACACGCTCATACACACTCGACTCCCCGAGTTCGACTGTCATACGTGACCGCTACAGATACGACAGAGCCAAAGAATAAGCCGTAACCTCCGCGGTTGAACCTAGTAAAGCTGGCTACAGATATGACCGAGCCAAAGAAGCCATATCCTGTATAACTCGTCGTAGGATCATAAGACCCGATCACGTCCTCTGTATACCAAGGTCCTGTATACGCGTGGTGTCCGTTTGCGCATGCGTGCACTATTATACTTCTGAGACTCTGCCAGTTTAGGCCAACATTTAGTTTCTCATGAACCTCCCGCATCAAGATCGCAAGAATTTGATCATTTCCTCATTATTTCTTACTGCGCATGCTCAGATCAACTGGGCGTGTCCAGCTGTATATAGCCGTCTATTCTGAGCGCGATTTCTTCTCCAGAAAAAACGATGCTCAACTATCACGTATTTTGTATGTCCAGGAACAAAATACTTGTTCCCTGGACCATTGAAAAGAGAGATTAATAATATCATTTCTATCTGTTTATTGTTCTTTGTTGTGCACCTTGCTTGTAATGAATAATGATAATGAACCTCCCGCCCTCATGAAATTCACGTGACACTTTGATAAGAAACTAATAATCAACAATGTTGGCCTTAGTAATGATGCTATTGCTGACTTTCTATAACAAGAGACATGAAAATTCCAGGAACGAACAGATCGGTTATGCAGCTAACGAGCGGTGTTTTTTTGTCTCTAATAATTCATGCACAAGACATACGATACATAAATAGCTAATGTAATGCATGTACCCAGAAATAAGAAACTCAAAAAAGAAATATACAATACAATTAATTGAGTAAAGTAAAAGAGAAAATGAAGGGGATGACACATGTACAACTTCTGTAGGTAGTTTATTCCATTGCCATTGAGCATCACAAAGAAAAGAGAAGTAATATTGATTACTATGAGCAAATAGAACTTGGATAGTATAAGTGCTGATCTCGTTGACATTAAGTTTTGTATGTAGTGAATAGGTAAAAATTCCAACAAGTCATGGATAAGCTTATGCAAATAGAACATTAAGGCCTGAGGCCTAGCCTCAAGTGTTGGTAAGTTTAGCATAAATATGAAGACGTTCCTTATAAGATATATTATGCTATATTTTTGTACATACTTTGATAACAAATCTGCACAGATTCAATTGTTTCAATATGTTTCATAAGGTAGGGATCCCATACAGGAGCAGCATATTCCAACAGAGGCCTCACAAATGAATGTAGAATAGCTTCAATGTGATAGGTAAGCAACCACGATATAAGCACACCCATAAAAGCACACCCATTTGTCTCTCAGCTCTTAAACATATATCAGTAATATGGTCATCCCAAGATAGATTAGAAGAGATGTAACCCCAGATATTTGTAGGACTGTACTCTCTCCAGAGGTTGACCATTAGGGCTAGATAAATTATTCTGGCATAATTTTGAGAATAATAGGTGTACAAAAGATTTGAGAATAATTCTGAGAATAATAGGCAGTATCTTGCAATAAGTAGGCGTGGTCCTATCCACACATGCACAGTTGAAACAGTATGTGGTGAAAAAATGGCGTGTACTACAGTAGTAGCCCAGAGAAATCCCACTTTCACTTTTGATGAAAGCATTTGGTCATCTTCAAGAAGCATTATTAGAAGACTATATATATCTACACTACAATATAACAAACGATGATTCATATTCAATCATCTTTTTGTGAAATTAATCGGGTTTTTTGAGGTGTACTTAAAAGAATAATAGGTAGAAATACAAGCATAAAAGAATAGAATAATAGGCTTAAAAAAGAATTGTTTATTCACCCCTATTGACCATTCATCACAAATATATAGTCACATTTTGGTAAATGCCTGCTGGACAATAGAAGTGATTTACATATTTTATGTTAAGTTATTAACTAATATCAGTCCGTAAATCCTGGGCATCAGAAGAAATCTGAACAGTTCTGCATATTATTACATCATCAGCAATGATTGCAACTTACTGCTGTGAAGAGATAACTCTGCAGACCATCAATATAAAAATAATAGAAGCCCTAATACTGACCCAATGTGACATCAACAACGGATGATGCAGTACCAGAAACAGCAACTTGTTGTTGTCTACTGTAGAGGTAACTTGAGATCCATGCAACAAGGTGAGAAGGTATATCAAAAGAAGATAACTTGGTGATTAGTTTTGCATGAGGAACAGTGTCAAAAGCTTTTTGAAGGTCAAAGAATATAGCCTGCATTTCGGCGGCACCATACAAGTGACTGTGCCATTCCTGCACTTGCTATGAAAGTATAGCTCCTGTTGTGATTCTGCCAACTAAAAACCTCCATTGTTGGTCTGAAAATACCAGTATACTGCTCAGCTTCTCATAAATGTGATGTTCACGGACCTTACTAATGATTGGTAATAGTGAAACAGGCCAATAGTTTTTCAGATCATGTGTTTCTCCTTGTTGGAATAGCTGTGAGGTTTTCAAGCTCCCAGTGTTTCATATACGCATACAATGTTGTGGTATGCAGAACTAAAAAGTGGAGCAGCCACGTCTTCTGAAGGATGCGATGCTAGGCTATTAACTAATACCAACTTTGCTAATGAGACTCCAGCACGACTGAACCACTCCAGTCACAAACGTAAACCCCAATTCATCTCACTTTTGCAATAAAACGTACCATGATGTAGAGATGGCAATGCTAAACATCACAGAAACAAGATGTGGCATTCATATAAGCAAAGTAGACTATAAGCAATGCTTAGTAACTCCCTACTCATGTTGTATAACTACATTTTGCTATGTCTATATAGTATATTGCTATGCAGCAGAGAAACATCTACAGTATAGTTTCTTGTATAAAGGTTCAAACCACTTGTTTGAAGTTGGAATATGTTTCAAAACTGTCCACATAGTTAGCAACCACCTCTTGGCAGAAGGCATAGTGTACCTGTCAGGAGGAATATGTAAGGGAACTGGTTATTAACAGCCCATATTCTAGGAAGTACTAATCCAAGTTGCATATCGTAAGATATTGAAATTAGTTTGTTGTGTTAACTTTTCTTACAGCATCAGGGACCAGTCCAGCTCTCTGTATACGTGCAGACTTGACTGCCTGGAAGAAGTCAACCACACCTTCTGTCTTCAGTCTCTCCAACTGAGAGTGCAGACAGATGAATGTCCCAGTACGACCCACTCCATCACTGCAAGAATAAAGTATCATTAATTGTTCACTAAATTATACTCTTCCTGTAGACAAAACAATCCATAAACTAATAATGAATGCACTAAAGTGCAGACCCTCGGCGCCACGCGTGCGCGAACCTTGATAATGCGCAGGAAAATGGCCTTGATAATCTGCAGTAAAATGGCCGACCATACGTATGCTTTCAACGGAGCAGTGCTGGATCTCTAGACCCAGTGGCAGATCCAGACCCTTTCCATGATTTCTATTGAAACCCCCTTTTGTTTGTTCATTAATAATTCATTACTTGCAATAGCGCACGCGCTGTAGGCGCCGTGCCTACAGACGATTAGCCAATCACGATAAGCAGATCCATGTAACAAGATTGCGCGCGATTATAATTAGTGGGCGTGGCCTCTGCGTGCGCCACTGGAACCCCGCTTTCTAAGTTCCTACTGAGACCGCAGCGGTTTCAGAGAAAGCTTCACATCTCCGTTGCCCGCTTAGTACGTGACAGTATTTTCAGGACGAACAGACGCTCCAGAGGTGAGATGTGACTTAACAGACACATGCAGACCAGCAGCGCATGAGCGCAGAAAGTGCATAATTATGCACATGCGTGGGCCTAGACGTTACATTGAAACCCCGCCTCCATCTATAAAGTATACGGATAATAGCGAAGAATATACTGGTCCTGCTACAGTTGCTCGCTCAATCAGTTTGCCTTTGAAGCAACGCTGGACTCGCTGCCTACCCATAGTGATGCCTCCCTGGTGCGTGAACCGAGTAAAGTAATCGAGGTAAACCCGGTACTAAATTAACAACTGGAGGCCATAACTCTTGAACGCCGTAGTTTTAGCAAAATCGCAACACTATTTTTCAAGCGCTTGTAGAGCTGAGGCCGTTGGTATCACTCAATAGTCGTTTTGTAGCCTGTAGCGCGGGAATAGTAGTCCACACACACACACACACACACACACACACACACACACACACACACACACACACACACACACACACACACACACACACACACACACACACACACACACACACACACACACAGACACTACTGACAAGTACCGTATCCCTCGCTGCGCATGCGCGCCGAGGGTTAGTATGATTTTATCAATGCACCTGCACATGACAATGGTGTGTCTGCTGGGGCTAGTCCTCTGGGCCTTGCTGAGGAGGTCTACCATAGAGAGTATGGCTGAAGGGTGTGGCACCTCCTCCAGGGGCCAGCTGGACAGCTGCAGGAGTGTGACAATCCTGTGTGCTGATGTCCCCTCACTCTCTGCCACCTCCAGTCTCCTCTCAGTGATGTCTCCATAGCCACTCAGCCTCTTCAGAGTGACAGTCAGTTTCTCATATACCTCCTCAGCACCATCCACACCTGCACTACCTGAACCTTCTGGCCAGAAGCAATAGCTACTCTCCTACATGGTAGAGAAAGTACAATGTGCTACCCACATACATATATACACATGCGTGTTATGAACAAAGTTTTCATGTATTCATATAATGGTACCATGTCATTCTCCTTCATCTGACAGAGCATGACAATACAGCTACACTGATTCTCCCACACCATCCTCCAGAAGTCACACACAGTATTCTGTAGAGGTCCCTGGGTTGCAATGTAGGCTCGACGTTGCTTGTATCCCTGCAACAATGAATAAGTGGCTAAAGGATCTGTGGGTAGAGAAGAGAGTGCATTGCTCACATCAATGAATAAGGCATTGATGTAGTCAGAACCAGGCTGTTGGCCATACCTTAGTCTCACACGAGCAGCTTCATCTGAATAAGTGCACAGATATCATTAATCATATTCCTACTAAAAAGTAACCCTCGCAGACAAAAGATGGCATGTATAATTATCAGAACATAAAATATGTATTGAAAATATGTTGGATTGTGATATTTTTGATGTAACTCAATTAGCAGTGGGTGTGCAATGAAAAGTGGGTGATTGGGGGTATTGAGAACTGAAATGTGCTCACATAACTAAACATAAATGCATGTATGAATAAACTGTTTGTCATTGGGTACTGTAAACCGTTTATTTCTTCTATTTATTCCATTTTTGTACATAGCCCTATGTCTTCTCACTCTCTGTGTGTAATAAAGCATCACATCATCTGCTATTTTATACTTATCTTGTGTACATTGCAATGTTTGCCTTACTAATGGTCTGTTTACACATTGTCTTGTGTTGTTTTGCTTTGAAAGAGCTCAGTGCTGTGTATTTACTTGGGGCAGTAAGAAACACAATAATCCATAAACAATATCCACCACATACAAAGAGTATATGGAGATTGTTATTATACTGGATGACTCAGGGGCATACAATGTTAACATAAAGTAAATGTGTTTGTGTCAGTGAATTGTATACACTCATACTATATAAAGACTAACTCAGGGGCATGCTGGATAAACATATATAAATTTATTTCAGTGCAATCTCTACACACATACTCTGAACTAACTTGGAAGCTTGTCTGAAAACCTGTTCTTCTCAACATTGTACTGTGCCTTAGCCTCCAAGTATGATGCCTTGACTTCAGAACTCACATGCTCTAAAATCTAAAAGAGAGAGGGGAGAGAGAGGGAAGAAGAGAGGGAGGGAGAGAGATCAAAAAAGAGTGAATATATAACATTGGAGAGAGCTGCATGCATAAGTTATGCTTGGTCATATCATAAAGTGTGCACCACTAGGATTATTACAATCTTGTTTTCTTAATTTTTGGCACTACCATCCCTATGTACATCCTTCAACATTTTAATGAAATGTTGTTACACTTGTATGACATTGGAGGGAGGGAGGGAGTAAGAACAAAATAGAGTGAATATGAAGTTTCCATATAGTTAATTGCTAAAGATCAGAGATGGTGCATTTTGTGAATAATTATAATGTACAATATACCTGAAACTCTTTCTCAAAGCCAGTGATAGGTTCTCCAGTGATATTCCTCTTCATCTGGTTGATACTGATCCTGATGTCTGCAGCTGCTATGTCTGTCTCCCCACACAACACAAGTTCACTCATAGCATCATGGATGAATATATACTGAGCCTGTCGACAGTGAATGTGTCAAGCAGAACTGCAATGCAGTAAAACTCTATTGTATGTTATAGGTCTACCTGTGTCTGGACCATCTTCATACGCTGTCCTCTCATGCCCTTCAAGATGTTATAGATACTCAGAGTTCCCTCTCTCTTCATCTGCTGCATCACACGATCCAGGAGGATAAAGGTACCAGTACGACCCACCCCAGCACTGCAGTGTACTAGCAGGGGCTGGTCCAGGGACACTGGGTGCTCCTTACGCACACGTCGAATGAAGGAGATGAGGGACATGGCATTCTGAGGTAGACCATGGTCAGGCCAAGCAGTGTAGTGCATGTGAGTGACTGTCAACTCATTTTCTGAGTCAGAGGTCTGTAGGATACAGAATAATCTTTTACAACTGATATTATGAGGTTGTTAATTTCTCTTACTGATTTAAGTAGCAGTTTTCTGATTTCACACTCAGCAGATGGCACAACAGAAGTAAGAGTCACAGTGAACTTTGATCCTTGATCCACAGTGGTGTGTACTTTATCAGGCCAGTATTGTTCACACTTTCGCTACACACACATATATTAATAGTAGTCAGAATGAACTGTTGTGTAGGAAGACACAAATGTAAACATGCAGATACGTTCTTCTGTGCATAACTTCCTCTCTTCTCATTAATTAGACTCATCTATCACATAAATAAATGATACGCTTAATTAGAGTTAGAGCTAGGGTTAAGGCTAGTACTAGAGATGATTGACCAATCAGGAGAGAGATTTGGAAAGGTACCCTGGGATGATTCTATGGCATAACAGTAGCTGGATAGGCTAAGGGAAACCGTGAAAGTACAATTTGCTGTAGCCAGTGTATTTACTTTGTTATCCTCCACACAGCGAGTAAGCATGGCAATGGCAGTGAGCTGGTATTCCCACACCATCTGCCAGAACTTCACTACTGTCTCTTTAGTTGGACCTGCAATATACACAGGAGAAAAGGTGAAGATGTAGATTTTACATTTATGAAGATTTTAGTTTACGTATGCACTATTGAATGATATACATACAAAACTAACCTTGTGAAGCTATGTAGGCATGTTTCTTGTCAGGGTAGCCCTGTGGATAAGTGATACATAAGCTCTATAGACGTTCTTCTTTCTAAACTTCATATTAGTTGGCTTACGTCAATAAGAGAAGCATTAATGTAGTCTGATCCCTCCACATCTGGGTCTCCTTTCAGCTCAACACGTGTATGGTCATCTGCAGATGTACATAATATTGGGCAATTTGCTATCAATATACAATACTTACAAGGGTAGATGTTTTTGAATCTGTTCTGAGGAATGTTACAGGGAAGAGTAGCAATCTCACTTGCTGGCTTAGGTAGCTTGTCCAGTGACTGCACATTATAGAGAATAAGTCAGTCATACAGTGTACTCACACCAATATTCTCTAGGAAGATGTGCTAACTTTATATTCCACTTCAAACTTCTGGTCTCTGTCTTGATGCATCTCATTCACATGGTCTGGGAAATCATCCTCTCTGATATCATTAATACCAGTCTCTGCAGTAACAATATACATCATGTGGAGATGAGAGCATGTATCTAACTGCTGGGGGGGAGACCTAGGCCTACATTTGAGTGTTTTTCAAAGTAATACCTTTGTCTTCTTCCACTATGGCCACCAAATCCTTCATTTCTAATAAATCATCACCACTGTCAATGACTTTGTCCTCTTTCTCATTGGATCGTCTTCTTGGTGGAGGTACAAGTTTACGCTTGACCTTTGAAGACTGACTGAAGACTCTCTTATGCCTGTTGGATGTTATACTGATCACAATAACATTCAAACAATGTGGTAGAAATGATCACCTCAGTATCACAATGATTATGATGACAATTACCATTGCCAAAAGAACAGCACAAATCACTCCTACTACTGGAGCAGCTATTGACTGATTATGCTGAGAGCCACTTCCTACATTTAATACATTATCCAACTATCACAATGAGTAGGTATGTACTGTATATACCTGGAGGTGAATACACTGAAGATATTTCAGCACTTCGTCCCTTGCCTACTGAAGTATTGGCTGAGACCTGTACTGTATATGTCTCTCCATACAACAAATCACTTATCTCTACTCTAGTTATATTGTGAGGTACATTGATACTCTTAATGTCTTCACTATTGGAGGTAGGCCAGTAGTTGACTGTGTAGTAGATGATGTGTCCTCTTGCCTCCACTAGACTGAGAGCAGTCCAGCTCACTATCATATGTGTAGCATTCACTCTCTCCACACTTAGATCTCTTGGAGGATGTGGAACTGCAGTATTATAAACTTTGTAATGTCACTGCAAAAAAGAGGTGGTTGTTTTGACCTGGTCACCTCAGTTGCATTACATGACTACATAAACCTGTCTTAATTGGTATTCAAAAGATATGTGGAACATTTTTATTATGATTTCCTCTGTGAGACAAAGTGAGTACACAGACATCATTCCTTATGGATATCCTATATCTCTTTGGGAGGTTGTAGTTACAAAAATAGCTATGTTGCAACTGAGGTAACCATACACACCTAATGGTTAAAACAAACCACCCATTTTTTGTAGTGAAAACAAAACTATAATACTTACCATCCTCTTCAGCATAGATTATTTTGCTGACATTAGGTCCCTTGCCCCTTCCATTAGTAGCAAAAACAGTCACATTGTAAGGAACTCCCTTCACTGAAGGAGTTCAGAATGAAACCTAACCTACCACATGCTAGTAACACATATCTTCACATATCATACCAAGAGTCTCAGTCAATATTGTGTATCTGTGTACATCCAGTACCACAGTTCTGCTCAGTTCAGTGCCAGTAATGATGTCAGTGATAGTGACAGTGTAGTTCAGAGTATAGTCATTTGGCTCTGCTGGTTCTTCCCATGAGATGTTCAGTTTCCTCTCCATCATACTCACCACCACTAAACCTTGTACAGGGCCAGGGACTGGAATGACACATAAATACAAATGAATTTGCCCCCCTAAAACTCAAATATACTTTAAATTCACAAAATATCTCATGAATGCTAATAGCTATACCGAACTTTTAAATATACCTGTATTTTAATATACCTGGAAGTAAATACACTGAAGATATTTCAGCACTTTGTCCCTTGCCTACTGAAGTATTGGCTGAGACCTGTACTATGTATGTCTCTCCAGACAGATCACTTATCTCTACTCTAGTTATATTGTGAGGTACATTGATACTCTTAATGTCTTCACTACTGGAGGCAGGCCAGTAGTTGACTGTGTAGTAGATGACGTGTCCTCTTGCCTCCACTAGACTGAGAGCAGTCCAGCTCACTATCATATGTGTAGCATTCACTCTCTCCACAGTTAGACCTCTTGGAGGTTTTGGAACTACACAATATGTAGTTTAACTGAAATATCTAAAGTAGAAGAGATGCCACGCACTTACTGTGTTCTTCAGCATAAGTTACTTTGCTGACATTGGATCCTTTGTCCCTCCCATTAGTAGCAAACACAGTCACATTATAAGGGACTCCTTTATCTGAAAATAGTCACGCTGATATAATGGGTACATTTCCTTATCCATCAGGCATACCAAGAGGTTGAGAAAGTACTGTGAACTGCTTAATATCCAGTACCACAGTTCTGTTCAGTTCAGTGCCATTACTGATGTCAGTGATAGTGACAGTGTAGTTCAGAGTATAGTCATTTGGCTCTGCTGGTTCTTCCCATGAGATGTTCAGTTTCCTCTCCATCACACTCACCACCACTAAACCTTGTACTGGGCCAGGGACTGTTTGAAATAACAAATGAATATGAATAAAAAATAAGCAGAAAAATCTACAAACTAACCTCTGGCAGTGACTGGTCCAACCACAATACTTGGAAGGTGTTCAGACAATGCTTGAATGCTGACAGTGTACACACGTTGGGTAGTAGTCAGTTCAATAAAAGTGGCAGAGAGATCATTGGAAGTTCTGTTTATAATTGTCACATTATGATTTGGATGATGGTAATAGACAAGATATCCAGTGACTGCATCTCCTCCAATAGGACTTGACCAGAATACACTTATGGTAGAACTTCCCTCACTAGTAGTGACAGTCAAATCCATGGGAGGGTTGGCAGCTGTAGGAAGCAGTAGGGAAGATGCATCTCATTTGCATGGTCAAGTGATATTTTCTATTACCTTTGATAAAATGCTGTGCTGAATCTGATGTCTCGTCATTACCCACAGTACATGTGTACAGTCCTCTCAGTCTCCCAGTCACATTCAAGGTGTGGATGTACCGAGGTAAAGTATAATTGTTTGCTAGAGTCACATTTTGTATAGTGACTACCCCAAAGTCAGCTGTGGTTCTGGTCCAAATGACTGTGGTAGCAGGTCCACCAGTGGAGATACAGGTGAGGGTGAACTGAGGACTGGTTTCATTCAGAGCAGAGTGCAGAGTGAATGATATATTGCCAGGTATTCTGATATTATCTGAAAATGTACAAACAGAAGTTTTCACTACACATTATTAAAGGGGTAACACTACCTCTACTGTTGTAGAGTCCAACATAGAGAGTGTGTTCTGTCATTGTGTCATCCTCTACCACACAGTGATATATCCCCTCAGATGGAGGATCAGTAGCAGTGTTCCTCAACAGTCTCACAACCATAGGACCTCTAGTTCTAACAAATCCTGAAACAACATTTTTACTACCTCTACCACCAACTCTGGTCCCACTTGGTCCATACCAGTCTCCTCCAGAATGACGTTTGTTAAAATTGTTAATAACAGGACGGTTAGTATTACATATCAGGGCAGTGTTCTCAGTGGATCCAATATCACTGATAACCACATAACTATTGTTAGGTATGATAACGTCATTTAAACTGAGATACACATCTGCAAAAAAGGCAAAGATGTTATTTTGTAGATAAGAATGAGCATTTGGTTAACATTCAATCAACTTTACAAGAATATTACTAGTACCATTTAGACTGCTTCATATTTACAGCCACAATATTATGACATTCCTCAATCATGTTTACACTCACTTGGTTGTGTTGCAGTCATTATAGCTGGGCTGAGTTCTCCAATACCAGCACTGTTTACTGCTGCCACTTTAATGGAATAGTTAGTTGATGACATCAGATGTGAGATAGTGGCTTGTTTTCCTACAGCAGTACGAGTCTGTGTATCACCATTCTCTTCTGCTTCATACTGTAATAAATACTCTGTTTTGTTTCCATTGTAACCATTGTAATGGGTGCAGTCCACTGGCTTCCACTGGACAGTAATTGTAGTACCACTCACTTTAGATATGGTAACATGAGATGGAGGAGCAGACGGAACTATAATTGAATATTACAGCATGTGTCTCCAAGCTGATGCATACTTAGCATTTATAATGCACAGTAGGTACAAAGATTGAGTAGCAAGTGATAAAATGGCTTAACAATTACTAAATAAATTAGCTTTTAGCATATACTAACCATCTGGGAGTGTGGTGGCTGTGAGGCTGTCTACTGCAGTCTCTCCATCACTCAGTATTGCAGTCACAGTGATGGAGTACTCAGTGGCCTCCTGCAGACCAGTCAGGTTGTACATTGTCTCACTACCACTAATGTCACTGATGTCATTAGAGTCAGTGAAACACTGAGTGTTGTTAGTGTTAGAGTAGGAGATGGAGTAGGTAGACACAGTTTTACTAGTCAGCTGAAATTCCCACATGACTATCAGTGAAGTGAATTGACTTGTAACATTGAAATAAAATATTCCTACAATAACAGTGTGTTAACATTTTTGATAATATGTATTGTATGTGTTGTATGAGAATATAACTTACTATTCACATTGATACTGATATCATCACTAGCATTAGCAGTAGCCTGATGGAAACTTCCACTGAGAGTGCCAGTACATGTATATGTGCCAGTATCCTGGTAAGCTAGAGGACTGATGGTGAGACTGCCAGTGTAGGTACTGCCAGAGCCACTGGCAGCAGTGACTGAGTATCGTTCCTCTGGTATGTCCTGGAGACCACTCCATTCAGTCACAACCCTCTCACCACTGTCCACATTAGGATCTAGTGTCACAGTACATGTGAAAGTGAGACTAATACCAGTATAGAGAGGAGGGGTGTGACTGAGAGTGACAGTCACTACAGGTGCAGGAACTGAGTCAATGAAAAAAAGATGTGATGATATACTGTGGAACTATATAACTCAGTAAATTAATTTGTATGGAGATGATTCATTCAAAATTTCAATGTGGAAGAAATTCATAGCAATAATCTTTGATAGGTTTCAAAAACTCTCAAGTCACTTACTTTGAACCAGCACATTTGTTTCCTTGCTTTTAGTCTTTCTCAGATCAATAGATGGTATGTAGATGTCAGCCTGGCAGGTGTACAGAGATCCATGTGAGGTACGTAGAGGACTAAATGTCAGAGTCCTCATACTCATGACTCCACTGTGAGTAGTGTTTCCCACCATCACACCATTCCCACTGCCCACACTCCACTCTACTGTGGGTGTAACTATAAGAAGGTTTTTTACTTCCACAGTACATTTCAATATAAAATCACTTCCAGCAGTCTCACTGTGGATACCATCAATAGTCACAACTGGATTTGGAAGATCTGCAGAAGAGTGAAAAATAACCACAATAATATTTTCCTGAAAAGAAATACCTTCGACAAGAATTGGTTCTGTAGCAGTAGCCACATTTTTTGCACACATTGACTCATATGGGCCAACATAGAGAGAGATAGTAGCAGTGATGTTGCCACTATCTGAGATGGTAATAGGTGAGTAGGTGAGGGAGGCTGTGTAGCTGTCTCCACTACCACTGACACCAGAGACTGTAGTGTGAGTGTCATTAACTATGACATCATTTCCTCTTGACCAAATGACATTCAGTGTTGTTTTCACTCTCATGAATCTGAGTGAAATATCAACACTTAATGTAAATTTAGTTCCAGCATACACAGTATCTGTGTGACTTCTTCTGGTTTCCATATTAGGCTGCGGTACTATAGAAAAGAATTGCATATCATTAATAATACTCATGTGATATGACACCTCACTATCACTCAGAAGAAGTCACTCACTTGGGCTAACAACTCTGACTACTGCCAAAGCCTCGCTAGTTTTTTCATTAATACGTTTTATATTGATGGTAGTCTGGCAGATATAAACCCCTTGATGTGATGGACAGAGAGGACTGAATGTCAGATTCTTCATACTTATGACTCCACTGTGAGTAGTGTCTCCTGCCATCACACCATTCCCACTGCCCACACTGCCTTCATGATCACTCCACTGTACTGTGGGCTCAACTGTAAGATACTCTACTACTGTCACAATACATGTCAAATTGAAATCCTCTCCACCTGCGCCATCATAAAAAATGCCTGTGGAACCAGCTATATTCACAATAGGTGCTGGGAGATCTGTATATACAAAATAAATGAACCCCAATAGCAATGGGATAATGATAGCTACACACCTTCAACTGTGACCATCACTATAGTGGCCACTGTCTCTATATTCATGTGTGTGGACTTATCAGATTGACTGATATTGACAGTGATCTGGCCACTATCTGAGATGGTAATAGGTGAGTAGGTGAGGGAGGCTGTGTAGCTGTCTCCACTACCACTGACAGCAGAAACTGTAGTACGAGTGTCATTAGCAATGACATCATTCCCTCTGTTCCAAGTAATATCCAGTGATGTGTATCTATTCACTCCACTCAAAGAGATGTCAGCAGTCAACACAAACTCAGTCCCAGCATATACAGGACCACTGCGACTTTTGCTGATGGTCACATTAGCCTGAGCTGAAAAGAATTTGTAGTCTACTAATTATCCTAAATTTTCTTATCCTCTCTCTCCCTCTCCCTCTCCCTCTCCCTCTCCCTCTCCCTCTCTCTCTCTCTCTCTCTCTCTCTCTCTATATATATATATGAACAGAGTTCACTAGCTTCATTTTTGGCTTGTGTAGAGGAGAGTATTAGTGAAAGGGAGGGTAAGCAGTTTGAGGAAGGATTGAATAGTAAAGTAAAATTAGATATGTACAAAAGGTTTGGGAAGGAAGTAGAATTTAAGAGGTATTTGCATGGGGTTGGTGATGCAGGAACTAGACTCTTGTTTAAGTTCAGGTCAGGAACACATGGCTTGAATGAAGAGCTAGGCAGGCATAGAGGTAGAGAAGGCAAATCAGAGTGTGTGTTGTGTGGTGCTGAGTGTGAGAGTGTAGTTCATGTGTTGTGGGAGTGTTCAGCCTATAGTAATATTAGAGACACCTTTGTGGAGAAGCTTCGGGAGCTTTTAGGAAACAGATATGCAGAGTTTGACAAGCTTAATAGTATAGAGAAAACTGCATATGTTTTAGGAAGTGAGCTTTGGGAATACAACTTTGACGATTTACTCAGCTTAGTGAAAGAATATGTTGTAGGTGTCTGGGATGCGCGTAAACAAAAATTGTATGGTGATGACTCATGCCCTAGTCAACTTCAGTCCTTGGCTGAGGATCTGCAGCTGGCTGGAGTTGAGGGGCAAAGGGATGGTAAGTTATGTTCCTCAGGCGAGGGAGGAACAGGTGGTAAGGATTTGTCTGTATGTGCATGTGTGTGTGGCTCCGCCCATGATTGTGGGTGCGTGGTCAATGGCAGTAATGCTATGGTAGCTTCATGAGTATTATTATTATTATTATATGAACACTATCAAGAGATGCATCAACATGTACCTTGTTCCGCTTGACTGATACCCGTCCAGATGAAAATGAACACCAACCACACAACAATCATAGTCAGCTACAATCAGCTATATC
This sequence comes from Theonella swinhoei, assembly GCA_963970385.1. Classification (NCBI taxonomy): domain Eukaryota; kingdom Metazoa; phylum Porifera; class Demospongiae; order Tetractinellida; family Theonellidae; genus Theonella; species Theonella swinhoei. The sequence continues at coordinate 2,633,793 of OZ019949.1, read as the reverse complement.
AACCTTTAACAAGGACAAATACTTGCAATGCACTCCATTTATACACAGGTGAAACACTCTGCAGAAACCGAAGTTTGTTTTGAGACTTGTGTCATTGCGGCGAGCGTGAGCCCCACCGGCGGCCTTCAGGCCTCGGTACTAGCCCCTCCAGCGGCCTCCTTAGATGTTTGCGCATGTGCGTCATCTAGTCAAGCACAGCGCGTGCGCGTGCGCATGCTCTAGCGCCAATGGTGGATGACCCCTCCTTTTTTCTTCGGGCGGATCAAAGGTCATACGTAGGGTATTGCGGAACAGGAGGTATTGCGGAACATTCACGAAATTCTTGGATTCTTGGGTTTACTTGCACCCGATTCGGAGCTCAGTGCACGAGGGCGTTGCGCGAAGGCAAAAGCGAAAAGCCCTTCTTGGCTACCGTACATATCCCTTGTCTTCTTTTGTGGTAGTGTGAACTCTGTACTCCGAACTATATAATGGGTAATCTACACAAATTGTGTATCTCTTGGGCAGTCAGATGACGTTTCCACTGTTACTATTGTCCTTCACTTATGCCACTGTTTGTCACCACTGTCACTCGTGTCACTGCTGTCACTTATAATTAAGGTGTAAAAATATTTAACATAAGATAACCCAAGTGGTGCGCACTGATTATGATATGACCATACACAACTTACGTATATGCAGAAAATGATTAAAACCATGTGGAAATTATGCATGCATGACAATAACGGACTATAACAACACAACATTATATAGTTCGGAGTACAGAGTTCACACTACCACAAAGAAGACAAGGGATATACACGATTTGCGTTGCGCGAAGGCAAAAGCGAAAAGCCGTTCTCGACCACCGTATATATGTGCATGCAACAATATAACAACATCCTTAACTCTACACGGTACAGAAATTTGCCTAGATGTCTAAAATTTTTGTAACTGCCGCGTTCGGGAATATAGGGGTATCGCATCCCAATATATAGAGTCTACTGACTCTCTGCTCATGGCATGGGCAGTTCTTAGTATAAACCATTATTAGTGACATGTAGTGACAGCAGTGGCATACGTGAAGGACAGTCCAAACAATAGTAACAGTGAAAACGGATATCCTCTTATAGGAATCTGAAGAGAATGTGAATGTTGCGTTGGGCGAAGCACAGAGTTTGCGTTGGGCAAAGCACACAATTTGCGTTGAGCGAAGCGCGTTGAGTGAAGCACACAATTTCGGTTGAGCGAAGAGCGTTGGGCGGGCGAAGCACACAATTTCCGTTGAGCGAAGCATGCAATTTTCGTTGAGCGAAGCGCATGATTTGCGTTGCGCTAAGGCAAAAGCGAAAAGCCCTTCTCGGCCACCGTACGTTCCGTAAGGTATGAGTGAACTGGCTAATAAGAGTCTGTGTTGATGATTCGTTTAGCAACTATCGCTTAGTACTACAAAACAAAAGACAGATGTGTTGACGATTCTTGTGCTACTTCAACTGTCAGAACAAGCCCTCCAGTAAAGCAAATCGGGCGTGCATGAAGCTCGAAATGGACTAGAACTGAGTGCTCCATTTTCCACTTTACCACGTGGAGACAAGACGGATACTACACCGTTTACGCTAAAATACGGAAGTATCAATTGCCCCACCCCTATGGCATTCTTGCCTAGCAAATTCCTCATCTAATCCCCACTACTTCCCCTACTAGAGGAGGTGGGGCATGACATTAGGAACGGAGACAAGATTGGGACACAGACATGTTATGATATATCAACGTAACATTATGGGTACGTTGATATATCATAACATGTCTGTGTCCCAATCTTGTCTCCGTTCCGTTCCTTTTTGTGCAATCCCTATATTTCCTTTCAAATTTCCTAAATTTTTTATTTACTTGTCTCCCATCATTTTTTTTCTGGACCTAGGTACATGCATTTTGCTATTTTTGTTGGTATTAGCTAATCGAGCTTGTAGCCTGAGGCTATCCAACATCAATTGTTTGTGTACTATATTACGCCAAATTTTTAGTGGAGCTTTTGTTAATGATATATTGCAAAGTAGTGCCTGGGGCTATTATTTACAAGATTACAAGATTTTATCTCAATATTAATTATTGGGATATTATTCTTTAACACCACACTAATTTCCACATTTTGTGCTACTTTTTTAGCAAGATATAGCTAACTATTGCCTGAGGCTATTTTGTTGTTATATTACAAGATTTACATTGTTTACATAGATTTTATCACAACATTGATCATTGGGGTATTAAACCTTACCATCACACCAATTTTCACATTTAGTAGAGCTTCTGTTAGTAAGATACAGTAATGCTAGCCTGAGGCTATTTTTTACAAGATTTACATGGTTTACAGAGATTTTATCACAATGTTGATCTTTGGGGTATTAAGCTTACCATCATACCGATTTTCACATTTAGTAAAGCTTCTGTTATTAAGATGCAGTAATGCTAGCCTGAAGCTATTTTTTACAAGATTTACATGGTTTACAGAGATTTTATCACAATGTTGATCATTGGGGTATTAAGCCTTACCATCACACCAATTTTCACATTTAGTAGAGCTTCTGTTAGTAAGATACAGTAATGCTAGCCTGAGGCTATTTTTACATGGTTTACAGAGATTTTATCACACTGTCAATCTTTGAGGTATTAAGCTCTACCATTACACCAATTTTCACATTTAAGGGAGCTATTGTTAGTGAGATACAGAAATGCTTGTCTGAGGCTATTTGTTGTTGTATTACAAGATTTACATTGTTTACAGAGATCTTATCACAATGTTGATCATTGGTGTATTACACTTTATCATCATATCAATTTCCACATTTATTGGAGCTTTTGTTAGTGAGATACAGTAATCCTTGCCTGAGGCTATTTGTTGTTATATTACAAGATTTACATTGTTTACAGAGATTTTATCACAACTTTGATCATTAGGGTATTAAACTATACTATCATACAAAATTTCACATTTAGCAGACCTTTCATTAGTCAGATATAGGATTGTGTGCCCCCCATCAATAATACATGGCCTGAGGCTATTTTTGTTTATTTTACAAGAAGTACATTGTTTACAAAATTTTTAACATGACAATGCACTACCCACAGTGAAACTACATCAGTGTACCAAGTTTAATGTTTAGATGTGTTACCGTTAGTGAGTTATGCCTGTTAAAGCGGAAGAAGAAGGAGAAGAAGATGAAGAATTTACAAAATAGACTTTTGCTAATTTAACCCCTTTATCATTGATCAAATTATACCATTTTATAATCACAGTTAGTTTCTGGGTATAGTTACACATTCATGTTAAGGAAGTCCAGTAGGTAGCAAACTGAAAGTGAAAGTGATGAAAAACCTTATATATGGTTTTTAATGGGGATAGACCATAGCAATCCCTATGTTATGAGAGAAAAAGAAAAGCTTGAGAAGGTAAAAAAAATTGCTCTACGTATGTGTTATAAGCAATGGAATGCAAGTTACACGGATCTGCTATCATACTTTAACATCCTAACACTAGAAAATCGCAGACTGTATCTAACTCTATGTGACATGTACTGCATTATTCATAAACTCGTTCACTTTTATTCTAATCCTTTTGTACCTAAACAGTTATGTGCTTTGCGCTCATCACAAGGTCACCAGTTTATCAAACCATTTGCTAAAACTAATGCTTTTCAATATTCTTTTGTACCATTGATGTGTTCAGCTTGGAATGCCCTGCCTGCAGACATCTCATCATCTCCTTCATTGCCATCCTTCAAACATTCACTGCTCTCATACATGTTTACAGTATAATTTAATACCGTACTTTACATAATAAAGGGTATAATTAGTATTAGCCTATAATTGCTATTTTTATATCCTTTGCATCTGTATGCATTACTTATTTAAAAAAAAACCGTAACACACAGTCACAGTCTGTCGATCATAGTTGTCCAGCGCCGCTATCAGCAGTGCTGCTATAAAGGGTTCGGAAGTAGGTACCATGCTAGCTTGCATAACTGAACAGTAGCCTCGGACACTCAATCCAGCAAAATCCTGCTCGTAATCCACCTCTTTGAGTAAGATTAGTTGATCCGGATTAAAATCCAGATTTACACGTAATCCGGATTAAGCTAATCTGGATCAGGATCCGGTGTCGCGGTATATTTTATCCCCCCGATTTTGTATCCGGCCGGATAGAATATTCTATCCGGCCGGATAATTTTTCCTAGGATATTTCATCCGTGGTCAGGATATTTTATCCCATAAGGCTAGACGCTATATGCGACTTCAACCATCGTGTCCAGTGGAGCACTCTACCCCACTGCTATAGATTTCTGGAAGGACAAAGGTGCATGGCATTGCGCTATGATAAGGTAGAGTCTATATACTGACTTCAGCCAGAGTTTGACGGTGTAGCCGCTAGATCGGCCCTCGGTAGATCTACATGGCTGTAGGCAAGTATTTCGAGTAAGAAACGATGTAGTACGTATCAGTCAATGAAAAAGCGGATACAGTAACACAATACTCATGTGCATGCATTCGGAAAGCTAAGTCCACGCCCTAGACGGATGGACGTGTTCATGTAGCTAGCAACCACGAATGTAGTTGATCAGCTCTTTATATCTCTCCTCTGTGACTTCACATCTCATAGCTACTGTTTAGTGAGCGTTGTGTAAACGCAGCTATAGTTCCGTCCACTCTGAGCTGTCATGGCTCAGGATTTGGGACATGGCTCTAGATCACGGTGTACAGGGGACTAGGAACACTCTATGTCTCTTCAACACTCTCTCTGGACCACTTTTTGGAAATAGACTTTGCCCCCGTTGTGAAACCCAAGTCGTAGAGAACCTCACCTATCTAGAACATCTAAGACGTGACCATCACGAGCTGGGGTTGGGGCCTGTAGAGGAGATGTATTCAAGCCTTATCTCTGCTTCATCAGACATCCTCGATATTGGGAAGAAACTAATGTCATCTAAACATCCCACTTAAAAATGTGTCGTGTCATCCTGGATCCGCCACTGTTAAGGATATTTCATCCCCGGTCAGGATATTTTATCTCCTAAGGCTAGCAGTTACATGACACTTCAACCATCGTGTCCAGTGGGCTGCGTAGCACTCTGCCCAACTGCGGTAGATTTAAACTATGGCAGTATCGAGGGCAGTATACAGACTCTATACCTTAAATAACATAACGCAATGCCATCTTTGGCCTTCCAGTTTTGACGGTGTTACGCGCTAGATCGGCCCTCGGTATGCTCATACTTGGCTGTAGGCAAGTATTTTGAGTAAGAAATGATGTAGTACGTATCAGTCAATGCGATCAAGTGAGAATTCACAGTACTCTTGTGCATGCATTTGGAAAGCTAAGTCCACCTTTCTGATTTGCATTAAAAACCCGAAAGATATACGGGTTGATGTAAACCAACCATATAAGATAGCGCCGGCGCGAAATATTTGCTGACCACGAACTCTAAACAGCCCTAACCTGGTTGGCAAAAGCGCAAGTACGGTAGTTGGATTCCGTGCTTATGGCTATCCAAATCGCCACGGAGACCGGCCGGGGCTAGGGTTTTTTCCGTTTCCTCATATTGTGGGGATTTTTCTGAAACTACTGCATTCAAGAGTTATGGCGTGAAACACAAGCGAAAGAGCTAATATGCTGGCTTACCCGCGATCAGTTTTTCCTGTTCGATGTACAGCGAAACACAAGGTTACTCCATGAGGGATTACAAGTATGCGTACTGCTCTGGTCAAGCTATAGCGCTTTCAGCAGTGTAAGGTGTACAGAGCCACTTGGCTTGCTTAGTTAGCCTACGTGTACGCGAGGCGGAGTTTACGTTTGCCCATGCGCACCGCCGAAGGTTCTGCAGTTTAGTGCATTCATATTTTAAATATGTGGGGTATTCCCAGCTAGTGGAGCGAGCTCCCCCCCCCAAGAGAGGCGTGCACGTGGCGGCGCTCCCGACGGTAATCAGGGTTCTGCCCGTCTCCTGTCTTCGCAGCGAGATTTGCGCATGGTCGTGGTAGCCACGCGCAAACACCAGTTGAATAAAGATATAGTTCCCAGTACATTTGGCTCGACTTGAAATTCATTTCCCTCCCTTGGAGATATTGTACACATATTAAAAATATACCTGCAACAAGTGTCCACAAATTATGTACGCATGCGTATTTTAAGTGTAATGTGCCATGACAATAATGAACAAACAGACAGAAGTAATAAAGTTATATATATATTGGCTAGGTAATATTAACCATACAAACAGCTAATAGTCACTCCTAGTAAATCAATGTCAATGACGACAGCATATTAATTCCTGTAGACAAATAAAAGAGTGGCAAACTGTTTATATGTTAACACAAACAACGAAGTTAGATGACATAGGCCCATATTCACTTCAGTTTACAGTGGTGTAGAATAAGAAAGATGGAGGTAGGCAGCATCATGCTATAGTGTATGTACATACACCACCAACTATGATTACACAGCAAAGGGCCCCCGTCAGTCTCCCATGCCCATTGGCTCCTATGCAACTATACAACCATTGCTCACATTATACTTTCAACCATACCTGAGCATGTTGGTTCTTCTTCTGACCATATTCTTTCATCACATATTCTGACATCAGTTCCCACTAGTTCAAGCCCATCTTCGGAGACTGCGAGGACAGGAGCCGCAGCAGGCCACTCCGGAGAAAGTGGTCGGGAGCATTGCCACGCCCCCTTCGGGGGGCTCTCCCCTTGCGGGGACCACACCCCTTCACCACAGTACCACCAGGAGGATTAGTCATCTCAGGACATATATCTGCATGTATGCATTTAAAAGAACAATATAATCATGGTACACAGAAAGCAAGTGCGTATAATATTTTACAACCAATTTTCTATATTCAACTCTGTTGCCATATTGAAGTTATATTATCCAAATTACTCAGGCCTCTTTCTATACATGACCTTGACCCACACTAAAGTAGTAATGCAGCGCAGACCATTAGGAGGTTTTGATCCTTCATATTATATCTGAATCAGTATATACTCAGAGGCATTGTATTGTGTTTGAACTCACCATCCACACAGTGTGGCTCAGTTCCTGACCACTCTGCATTCTGATGATAAGTCCTCTGGTCCCTCCCATATAGCCGGTAGCCCTATTCACAGGAGAAATTGGCTACTGATCCCTCAGTTGTGCCTTCTAGTGTCACATACCCATTAGCAGGACTGGAGAGGTTGCTACATAGGACTGTGGGTGTTACAAGTGGATACATACACTCCAACCTCTTTCATATGCCTTTCCATACATAATATTGCTTTGGATAAGAAAAGGGTTGGAAATAAGATTGAGAGACTATCTAAGACTACAGAATGCATAACCACAAGGACATGCTTTACTTAGCCTTCTAGGTCACTATACATACAGTGTCATCATGACAGGCTTTCCACATGTGTCTACACACATGACACATTGACAACAAACAACAAAGCTTAATGTTTAGAGCTATTATACATGAAGTCAATAAACACACTGCACTATTAAACTGTCTTGGCACAGATTGCTCTGAGAAGTATAGTTTTGGGTAATTATGTGTATATGCATGCACATTAACAAATTCTGTAGTAAACAGTCCAGTATATTGCCATACAGCATTACAGTTCATGAGAAACATAACTTACCATCTCAACTCCAACCAGCTGTAGATCCTCAGCCAACGACTGAAGTCAATTGACAAGGGCATGAGTCATCACCGTACAGTTTTTGTTTACGTGCATCCCAGACACCTACAACACATTCCTTCACTGAGCTGAGTAAATCATCAAAATCATATTCCCAAAGCTCACTTCCCAATACATATGCTGTTTTCTTTAGCTTGTTAAAAATTACGTATCTGTCGCTTAAAAGCTCCTGAAGCTTCTCCAGAAAAACGACTATAGACTGAACACATGAACTACACTCTCACACTCAGCACCACACAATGTACACATAAATGAACATAATGTATGTATGAATGAACTGTTTGTCATTGTGGGCACTGTAAACCATTTGTTTCTGGTATTTTTGTACACAGTCTTAAGTCTTCTCACTGTACAATAAATATAGGATAGATCACGAGGTGGAGGTATCTCATTTCCTGGGATACCGATGACTTTTCTAGACTTACCGCAAGTATGCAATTAAGAACTTTTGACATCCCTAGCTGCTAACATAGCAGTAACCACTAAAGGCAGGCCTAGGTATCTATCATGGGGAGTATCTATCAGATTTAGATACCTCATTAACACCTCACCATCAAAGGAAATTTTTCATGACTAAGTCTAACAGAAAGTAGAATGATATTATAGAAAAGAGGTTTCTTCCCCATGAGAAAATATATACACATCCCACAAACAAAAATGCACCAGAAGAATGTGGTTTGTGTTCACACTATTCACAAATATTAATGAGCATGCACGTCAGAACTTAGCCAGATCAGCTGTGTGCATGTGTGTGTGTGTGTGTGTGTGTGTGTGTGTGTGTGTGTGTGTGTGTGTGTGTGTGTGCATGTGTGTGTGTGTGTGTGTGTGTGTGTGTGTGTGTGTGTGTGTGTGTGTGTGTGTGTGTGTGTGTGTGTGTGTGTGTGTGTGTGTGTGTGTGTGTGTGTGTGTGTTATGTAAAGCATCACCCCATCTGCTATTACATGACCATGATGATAGACTGATCCTGTGTACACTGCAATGTTTGCCTTATTAATGATCTGTTTACACACTGACTTTTGTTTTGAAAGAGCTCAGGGCTGTGTATTTAATTGGGGCAGTAAGAAACACAATAATCCATAAACAATATCCACCACATACAAAGAGTATATGGAGATTGTTATTATACTGGATGACTCACGGGTATGCAGTGTTAACATAAAGTAAATGTGTTTGTGTCAGTGAATTGTATACACTCAGACTAACTCAGCTGGATAAACATAAAGAAAGAAAATGTGTTTGTTTCAGTGCAATCACTACACACATGTACTCTGAACTAACTTGGTAGCTTGTCCGAAAACCTGTTCTTCTCAACATTGTACTGTGCCTTAGCCTCCAAGTATGAGGCCTTGACTTCTGAGCTCACATGCTCTATAATCAGGGGGAAGAAAGATAAAAAAAAGAGTGGATATATAATGTTGGAGGGAGGGAGGGATTGAGAACAACATAGAGTGAATATGAAGTTAAAAAATTAATTAATTGCTAAAGATGGTGCATTTTGTGAACTTTTATAATACTTCAATCTGTTTCTCAAAACCAGTGATAGTGACATTCACAGGTTGATACTGATCCTGATGTCTGCAGCTGCTATGTCAGTTTCCCCGGATAAAAGTACCAGAACGACCCACCCCAGCACTGCAGTGTACTAGCAGGGGCTGGTCCAGGGACACTGGGTGCTCCTTATGCACGCGTCGAATGAAGGAGATGAGGGACATGGCATTCTGAGGTAAACCATGGTCAGGCCAGGCAGTGTAGTGCATGTGAGTGACTGTCAACTCATTTGCTGAGTCAGACATCTGTAGAATTTGCATGTGCAACCACAACTAATTTCTCAAAAGATTGGGTTAGATACTATGTGGTGGGTTACAGTTTCTAATCCAAGAAATGCATACCATTTGCATACAAAGACATGGAGCAGATATGATCTATACAATGTACACTCTATATGTCATGTTGACACACACAAGAGCAATTGTAGTAATATTGTGTACATTATCTTGTCAGTGTACTTGCTCATACACTACATCTCCATCAGTAGGTTGTGGAGGAGGAGGGATGGAGGGAGGAACATGTGGTTTAGCTGTGTCAATAGTGACTACTTCATACTGAGCATCACCACTGCCATCAGTTGACTTCAATACAGGATTATGTTTCTTGATAAAAGTGCATATATTGTCAGGATTTCTGTACAAAAATTAGAGAAGTAACTAACTCTGATGGTTGAAGGTGCTGTACAGTGCAAAATAGCCCTTCAAAAGCTCATTCTCTAATATACAGAGCATGCAATGACTTACTCATAGACTGCTTCTCCTGAGAACTTGGATAACTCATAGGCCTCATTAGTACTGGCTGGAATGTCTGCTGCTTTTACTGGATCTCTGGAAAATGTATATCAATTGACAAGGCAGAGAACACTCATAGACTGCTCTACTATTGCCAGCTGGTGGTTCTGTTTTCTAGACACCTTCATGTATAATAGAGCAACAGTCACCATAATGCTTTTACATACTTGTTCTTCATCCCAGTGAGGTGTGACCCTCCACGATTTCTCAATAGTAAAACTACTACAATCATCACTGCCATAATAGCCAGCACAGTAACTGCCCCCAACACTCCTCCTACAATAGCTGCTGTGTTGTCTCCATCAGAGGACACTGCATCCAATTTACATACAGGCAGTGAAACTGTAACATGCTATATAGAGTACTTTGGAGTTAAACACTCCACTCACCTGGAGGTGTCCTTGTTGAAGAGAGTTCCACACTTACATTTCCCTTTCCCACAGAGGTACTGGCTGAGACCTGTACTATATATGTCTCTCCAGACAGATCACTTATCTCTACTCTAGTTATATTATGAGGTACATTGATACTCTTAATGTCTTCACTACTGGAGGCAGGCCAGTAGTTGACTGTGTAGTAGATGATGTGTCCTCTTGCCTCCACTAGACTGAGAGCAGTCCAGCTCACTATCATATGTGTAGCATTCACTCTCTCCACACTTAGACCTCTTGGAGGTCTCGGAACTGTAGTATTTAAAACTTTGTAATGTTAAAACAAAATTGTAATACTTACCATCTTCTTCAGCATAGATTATTTTGCTGACATTAGGTCCATTGGCCCTTCCATTAGTAGCAAATACAGTCACATTGTAAGGAATTCCCTTCTCTGAAGGAGGTCAGAATGAACCTTAACACACTGCATACTATAGCTAGTTACACATATCTTCACATATCATACCAAGAGTCTTGGTCAATATTGTGTATCTGTGTACATCCAGTACCACAGTTCTGTTCACTTCAGTGCCAGTACTGATGTCAGTGATAGTGACAGTGTAGTTCAGAGTATAGTCATTTGGCTCTGCTGGTTCTTCCCATGAGATGTTCAGTTTCCTCTCCATCACACTCACCACCACTAAACCTTGTACTGGGCCAGGGACTGGAATTGCACAAAAATGCAAATATATTTGTCCCCCTAAAACTCAAATACACTTCTAAATTCACAAAATATGTTATGAATGCTAATAGGTTACCCAACTTTTAAATATAACTGTATTTTTGTATATATAATGTATAGATAAGTAAATACACTTTACCTCTGGCAGTGACTGGTCCAACCATAATACTTGGAAGGTGTTCAGACAATGCCTGAATGCTGACAGTGTACACACGTTGGGTAGTAGTCAGTTCAGTAAAAGTGACAGAGAGATCATTGGAAGTTCTGTTTATAATTGTCACATTATGATTTGGATGATGGTAATAGACAAGATATCCAGTGACTGCATCTCCTCCAATAGGACTTGACCAGAATACACTTATGGTAGAACTTCCCTCACTAGTAGTGACAGTCAAATCTATGGGAGGGTTGGCAACTGTATGGGAGACAATACTCACAGTATACTTAAGTCATAATTATTTATTCAGTACCTTGTATACTGAGTTGTGCTGAATCTGATGATGGTTTACTGCTTTCTATAGTACATGTATAGAGTCCTCCTAGTCTCCCAGTTACATTCAGTGTGTGGATGTATTGAGAATAATCAGTGTTATTCAACACAGTCATATTTTCTGTGGTGACTACTTCAGAATCAGGATTGGTCCAAGTGACAGTGGTTGCAGGTCCACCAGTGGAGATACAGGTGAGGGTGAACTGAGGATTGGCTTTACTGAGAGCAGAGTAGAGTGTGAAAGATATGTTACCCAGTATTGTAATATCTGTTCAAGGGAAAAGATTAAGATATTAATATACATTACTTTATGGTAAGTTTATACCCACCTCCACTGTTGTAGAGTCCAACATAGAGAGTGTGTTCTGTCATTGTGTCATCCTCTACCACACAGTGATATATCCCCTCAGATGGAGGATCAGTAGCACTGTTCCTCAACAGTCTCACAACCATAGGACCTCTAGTTCTAACAAATCCTGGAACATCGTCACTACCCATACTATCAACTCTGGTTCCACTTGGTCCATACCAATCTCCTCCAGAATTTTGTATTTTTAAATCAATAATAACAAGATAATTAGTATTACAGATCAGGGCAGTGTTCTCAGTGGATCCAATATCACTTATCACTACATGACTATTGTTAGGGATGGTAACATCATTTAGACTGAGATACACATCTGTAAAGATATTATTTTATAAATGAGCACTCGTTCTTATGTTCATCACTTACTTGGTCGTGTTTCAATCATTATAGGAGGACTGAATTTTCCAGTACCAGCACTGTTTACTGCTGCTACTTTAATGGAATAGGTAGTAGATGACATCAGATTTGAGATAATAGCATGCTCTCCTATGGCAGTATGAGTCTGTGTATCCCCACTCTCTTGTGCCTCATATTGCACTAAGTAACTAAGTATGTCTCCATTATGATGGATGCAGTCCACTGGCTTCAACTGGACAGTGATTGCAGTACCAGTGACTTTTGATATGGTTACATGAGATGGAGGAGCAGATGGAACTATAATTGAAAAATGGAACATTGTAGCATTATCATGGTTAGTTTAGGTAAACATAGCAAGTTTACTAACCATCTGGGAGTGTGGTGGCTGTGAAGCTGTCTTCTACAGTCTCTCCATCACTCAGTATTGCAGTCACAGTGATGGAGTACTCAGTGGCCTCCTGCAGACCAGTCAGGTTGTACATTGTCTCACTACCACTAATGTCACTGATGTCATTAGAGTCAGTGAAACACTGAGTGTTGTTAGTGTTGGAGTAGGAGATGGAGTAGGTAGATACAGTTTTACTAGTAGATAGGAGCTCCCATTTAACTACCAGTGAAGCATATTGTATCATATCACTAATTGATGCATGAAATATTCCTGTAATTTCAAAAGCACTAATATACATCTTTTAGAACACAATACATCAATGCCCTGCCTTACGCATTGTGGGAATGAGGTAATCATCACTAGCAGTAACCTGATGGACATACATTCCTCCAGTGACAGTTACATTACATGTATATGTTCCATCATCCTCTTCAGTTAGAGGACTGATAGTGAGGCTGTCATGACATATTGTGTACCTCTCTCCATTTATATCCCTTGGACCCATCCATTCAATGGTGATAGTCTCATCATTGTTCACATTAGGATCCAGTGTCATAGTACATGTGAGGGTGAGGCTACTACCAGCATACAGAGGAGGAGTGTGGGATGAGGTGACATCAACAGCAGGTCCAGGGACTATGAGAACGACAATTAGCATATTTATACATTCACTGTAATAGGAATTAATGTTCATGGCTTGTGTAAGCTTGTCAACCTGCATGAATTTAAGGTGGTATATATTGAGAAAAATAAGAACTTACTGGTAACCACAAGGTTTGTTGAGTTGCTGCCATAATAGACTATAACTCTTGTTATAATTACAAAGGCTCTACAGGTGTAATGACTGCCATTTGATGTCATCAAAGGATCAAAGTAGAGCTGAGGATTATAGACTGAGGAAGGTTCAATAGGTCTACCATCCTGCCTGATCCATACTATACCATGGTCCACCACAAGATGTGGTACTGCCTCCACAGAGCAGGTGAGCGAGTAGGGCTGCCCAGCAGTGGGGGAACCACTGGCATGAGATATGGTAACAGGTTGTTGTGGAAGAGCTGCAGGGAAGGAATGCTCTACAAAAGGATTCATGAAATATCATTAGTTGGCCTGGTAAGGGATAGAGTCACTGATTAAACTTCATTCTAGGATTCATGTATATTGACAACTTACTCATGACAGTGATGTTGATGGCACTAGTACTAGTAGCTTGCTTGACATTTCTTCCAGAGACAAGCACTAAACATTGATATCGGCCACTATGTCTGTCAAGTAGTGGACTTATGGTGATATTGCGAGTGTAGATCCTTCCTGCTTTATGTAGACCAGTTTGTGAATACTGATTTCTTGGTAAGCTTCTTGGACCAACCCATCCCATCCCAACACTCTCACCGCTGTCCACATTAGGGTGTAACGTCATAGTACATGTGAGTGTGACACTAGTACCAGCATACAGAGGAGTAGTGCGGTTTGGAGTGGTAACCACATCAGGTATAGGGACTGAGAGGGAATAGACATATACATACAGTGATGCACAACACATTTTTCATAATATTATAACTTTTACTTAGAACAGCAACATTATTCTCTTTGCTCTGCACAGGTCCCTCTGCATTAAGATCTTCATCAACAGTCAGTTCACATGTATATCTGCCAGTATCTGAAGTAGCTAGAGGAGAGAAGGTGAGGGTGTCTCCTTCAGTAGAGATCCTATCTGAGGTGGTATCTACTGCTCTGCCATTGACCATCCAGGTCACCACTGGCTGTACAGCAGCCTCCACTAGTACTGACGGCAAAGTATAGTTACATGACAAGGTGAGTCTAGTTCCAGCACAGAGAGAAGCATTATCAGGACTGAGAGTGATGGATGGAGTAGGAAGATGAACTGAAAAAGAAATATTTTATAACAGTTATGGTAAGATATAAATATGCCTACATACCTGTGATAATGAGTTTCTCCAAAGCTGTAGCATTAACAGCTCGTATGTATTCATATGTCATCTTTGGTCTGACAGTAACAATGGCAGTGATGTTGCCACTATCTGAGATGGTAATAGGTGAGTAGGTGAGGGAGGCTGTGTAGCTGTCTCCACTTCCACTGACAGCAGAGATGGTAATGTGAGTGTCACCAACTATGGTATTATTCCCTCTTCTCCATAATATATCTAGTGATTTATCCACATTTACTCTACTCTGATCACTAAATGAAATGTTAGCAGTTAACACTAACCCAGCCCCAGCTAATATAGAGTCACTGTGATTCCTAGTGATTGTCACTGTAGGCTGAGGCACTAAAGATCAACAAACAGGCTATACCTTCATGTAAGCAGTCATATATAATGAATATCATTATTATATAAGTGTTTAGATGTGTCCTAGGGGGATCTCTGGTGTCTGAGGTGACTCTAGTGTCTGAGGTTCCCTTGATACCTCTGGTGTCTGAGGTGCCTCTGGTGTCTGAGGTGCCTCTGGTGTCTGAGGTGCCTCTGGTGCCTTTGGTGTCTGGGGTGCCTCTGGTGCCCTTGGTGTCTGAGGTGCCTCTGGTGTCTGAGGTGCCTCTAGTGCCCTTGGTGTCTGAGGTGCCTCTGGTGTCTGAGGTGCCTCTGGTGCCTCTGGTGTCTGAAGTGCCTCTAGTGTCTGAGGTGCCTCTGGTGCCTCTGGTGTCTGAAGTGCCTCTGGTGCCCTTGGTGTCTGAGGTGCCCTTGGTGCCTCTGGTGTCTGAGGTGCCTCTGGTGCCCTTGGTGCCCACTTGTGTCTGAGGTGCCTCTGGTGCCCTTGGTGTCTGAGGTGCCTCTGGTGTCTGAGGTGCCTCTGGTGTCTGAGGTGCCTCTGGTGCCTCTAGTGTCTGAGGTGCCTCTGGTGCCTCTGGTGTCTGAGGTGCCTCTGGTGCCCTTGGTGTCTGAGGTGCCTCTGGTGTCTGAGGTGCCTCTGGTGCCTCTGGTGTCTGAGGTACCTCTGGTGCCTCTGGTGTCTGAGGTGCCTCTGGTGCCCTTGGTGTCTGAGGTGCCTCTGGTGTCTGAGGTGCCTCTGGTGTCTGAGGTGCCTTTGGTGTCTGGGGTGCCTCTGGTGCCCTTGGTGTCTGAGGTGCCTCTGGTGTCTGAGGTGCCTCTAGTGCCCTTGGTGTCTGAGGTGCCTCTGGTGCCTCTGGTGTCTGAAGTGCCTCTAGTGTCTGAGGTGCCTCTGGTGCCTCTGGTGTCTGAAGTGCCTCTAGTGTCTGAGGTGTCTGAGGTGCCCTTGGTGCCTCTGGTGTCTGAGGTGCCTCTGGTGCCCTTGGTGCCCTCTGGTGTCTGAGGTGCCTCTGGTGCCCTTGGTGTCTGAGGTGCCTGCTTACATGAAGGTATAGCCAACAAACACCAGCAAACAGAATAATATTATGATATCATAGCTTAGATTGATTGTACACTTACTTGGAAGGGTAATACTCACACTAGTTGTAATACTTCCATTAGCTGTACAGGAGTACTCTCCAATGTTTGATACATTTATTCTCCCTAGTGTGAGGATATTGGAGATCTGGTCTTGTCCTAATATGGGTCCATTCCACATATACTTTGTATCTGGTGTACTACTGCTATTAGATATAGCAGAACAATTGAGGACTGTGACTGTTCCATTATTAGATGTTGAAGAAGAGATGGAGATCAGTGTTTTATTTAAGATTTTACCTGGATTTATAATATTTCATCTGTATATTAGAAGACATCTAGCTTATATGCATGTACCTGTATTTAATGTACCAACAACTTTGGCTGAGGATGGTTTATTATTGGACACAGAACATCCATAGACACCAGGTACAGCCATCCCAGATATATTCAGAGTGTGAGTATATTGTCCTGTGACGCTATTATCCAACACCGTTACTTGTGTATTCTTATCATTATCAGGCATTATCTCAGAGTCTCTGGTCCATGTGACACTGGTAGCAGGTCCACCAGTGGAGATACAGGTGATTACAGCATCATTAATACTATATTTAGATTCTAATATGGAAATGCTTCCTATACAAATAAAATGGTAAATACACCAACTGTAAACTGATAAATATTATGCAATAAATATGCATACCTCCAGACTCATACAGTCCCACATAGACACTCTCTCTTCCAGTACCACCTTCATCACTGACTGCAACTGTCTCAATAGCACACTGATATACACCAGATGGTATTTCTTCTCTCATGCCAGTCCCACGCTCTAGCCTAACTCTCTTATGCAATTTTTTCATTACATGTGAACGGCCAGGTCTATCTCCAACTGGGGTCTTATGGGGATAGAACCAGTCTCCATGACCATCTGAACCACTGCAGCATGTGTCCAGGTCAGTGTGACAGACAATCTCTCTACCACTATCATGAGTAGCATTGCCACCTTGTCCCACTAGACTGAGGTCCACATATGAATTGTTGTGTAGTATCTCTCCCATGAAGGTGAGATAAGGAGCAGTCTGAGAGTGGACCTCCACCACACACCAGAGGAGGTGGAACACCAAAACTGAAATCATCTATAGTGTTACAATGTTTTAGCATTAGTGATGTGTAACAATGAAATACATACAGAGGAATGTAAACGCTACACATGCTATATAGATCTAGGGATTAACCTGTGAAGTATATAATTGCGAACTATCTACCATTATGTCACGAGGCATATCTAATTTTATAGCTACTCACTTTTTGCTCCACACGTGGACTTATTCAGCGAGAAAGAGCTTGCAATACGCCCGAACAAGTCACATTTATATAGACTTGGCAGTGTGGGAGGAATGCATTTTACATCAACGAACAGAACTTCTCTTATAGCTACATGCTCATGCGCACACGAATAGTTTCCAAATATATATACGGGTTTCTCCGTATTTTGCGGATACGTACTACTACGTAATCCTCAGCGCGCGCAATCACTGGAAGTCTTGTAGCTCTCACGTTATGACAGTCCTCATAACATTAACAATACCTACCGACCTCATCTTACTATTGGACATTTGGACGTAACGGCTCTGAATAGATTCTGTCTGCTCTTCTCCAATCAGAATCTTGCCTTCGTAGACACCTGTCATAGCCTCGGTTCCAGGCCTTCCCCGCGAGCATTTGCATTACGCGCTGATTGTGCGTGGGAGTAAAACATTGAAAAGTCTGGGCGCAAATGGTAGACGTTAGGTAGCGCCTGGCGGTGTGGCACTTTGCGTGTCCGGATACTACAGACGACCTAGTGTAGCAACTCTGGCGTGTGGTGTTTGCTCAAGAGTTGGGAATACATAGATCGTCCGTTGGAGACCATCACTTGCTCCTTAGTACACAGAAGCAGAGACGGCATGTCAAAGTGGGGGGGCTCGGTATTCATGAAGTGGGTAGTTTATCTTAAACACACATTGTCCTGAATACATCCTGCATAGTCTCATATACATTTGACCCATTGACACCCTCCAATTTTGGGGGGGCTCAGCCCCCCTGTTCAAAAAGTGAGGGGGCTCAAGCCCCCCCCTCCCCCCCCCAGGTTCTCTGCCTCTGGTACACGTACACGCAAAGTGCCACACCGCCAGGCGTCTACCTAACGTCTACCTCACGTGACGTTTGCGCCCAGGCCTTCCCTGACTTTTCAATGTTTAATCAGCATGTGATGAAACGCTCGCGAGGAAGGCCTGGAACCGAAGCTACACTTGTCGTATATATCTGATATACTAAGCTAGATCTAGATCTAGATCTAATGTCTGTATCTGTGATGTGGTGTGTGTGTTTTGTGTATATGCATCCTGTAAAAAACCAGGGCTATGAATTTCAAATACCCAAATAACGACCTTCTCTATAGCCAGAGCGTTACATTCACTGCGCGCGCGCCGTTCTCAGACATGCACGCATGCGCATTCTGCTCAAACAATAATACATACACACGGAATTAATTATAATACAAACAGTTTAAACTTAAAGACTAATAGTCACTCCTAGTAAATGATGACAGCACATTAATTCCTGTAGACAAACAAAAGAGTGGCAAACTGTTTATAAACACTTTATATGTTCAAACCACAACAAAATGTTACAGTTCAATGATGTTATATGGCATAGGCCCAAATTCAGTTTAGTGTTAAAAAGATTGGGATGGGTAGCGTGATGCTATACTAATCACCGATCATGATTATATAGCAAAGGGCCAGCCCCAGTCCACCATGTCCATTGGCTAGTCCTATGCGCAACTATACAACCATCCCTCACATACTTTCAACAATACCTGAGCATGTTGGTTCTTCTTCTGACAGCATTCCTTCATCACATACTCTGACATCAGTTTCCACTAGTTCAAACCCATCCTCACAGCTGTACATTGCTGTGAGTCCATCACTCACCACAGTACCACCAGGAGGATCAGTCAGCTCAGGACATGTTGGAGTAATATCTGCATGTATTTAAAAGAACACAAGTAAATAAAAAATTTAGGAAATTTGAAGTGTAATATAGGAATTGCATAAAAATGAACAGAGACAAGATTGGGACACAGACATGCTATGTACATCAACATACCTTGTAGTACATTGATGTATATAGCATGTCTGTGTCCCAATCTTGTCTCTGTTCATTTTTATGCAATTCCTATATTACACTTCAAATTTCCTAAATTTTTTATTTACTTGTCTCTTGTCATTTTTTTACTATTGTAAGCAATAATTCTCTCTAGCATGTGCTCTCCATATCCATAAACATCTGACCAAGTGTTGAGCTACTGTATAAATGTGTGATTAGTACTGAGGGGCGTGGTTTGGTTGCAAGCAGCAGCTGCGTACACTTTGGTCTATAAGCAAACCTGCTAGCAACGTACTATCAGTCACCAGCGCTTTGGCTTGGTGGTATATAGTATCGTGGTAGAATAGCGTGCCGTTCCTCCAGCAGACGGTATATAAGCATGGGTACTATCTATGATATAAGCTTACCGAGGTACATACGTAGAGGCAGAGCACTGTACGCGTGTGCAGTGTTCTGACAGTGAGAGTAGCACAAGAATCGTCAACACATCTCTGTTTTGCTTATGTAGTTGCTTTACAAATCGTCAACACGTTCTCTATCAGCCAGTTCACTCCGTGCCTAGTTGTTACGCACTAGTTGCTAAGCTTTTGCGCATGCGCGGCTGGTGTAAATGACGTCATTAATGAGTCTTGTTTCATGACGTAATCGTTTTCTTGTATGACGCAAGCTAACTATATACGTGTACTATGCACGTACATTCAAAATGAATTACGTAATCGCTATATATATGTACATGTATTGCATTGAGAGGAGTGTTAACATCATTATTACAAGAATCACAAGGGTTAATAAAATATGCTTTTGTCATGTTGCTATTAGCGATGATATCTCTACACATGCTAACTTTCAGGTTGATAGTTACCATGGTTGCTGAGTTTTGCTCATTATTTATCCTCATTCATAATACATTGCTGGGAGAGATAACGATCAGTAGTACATGAACTACAAGGGTTAACGAATTATACATCTATTCCCCAGTACGTATTGATACATTTTCACATGCAAAGATTCAACTTCATTGACTTTATGGTTATTGAGTTACGTTTCTTCAAGAAGAAGAATAAGAAGAAGAATAAGATGAAGAACATGGCAAAAATGTGGAAAGCACTTTTTGAGATATTACGCATATTTTACATCACAGATCAACCAATTTTTGTTTCATGGTTATTTTTCACCTATTCTTCACCTTGATATCATTAAAAGTGAAATCAACTTCAAATTGAAAGTGAAAATGAACAAAATGCTTATATATGGTTTTCAATGGGGATAGACCATAGCAATCCCTATATACACAGTACTACTGTACTGTGTGATTATAATCATGGTTACCATACTTAGAAAGAGAATGTGGTCATTTTTCCTATATGCAACTCTGTTCATACTGAAGTTATATTATCCAATTACTCAGGCTTTCTACACATGACCTTGACCAAAGTAGTAATGCAGCACAGAGCCTAAATAGGTATTGATACTTCAATGAATCATGCAATAAAAACTCATCATTATAACTTCAGTATATATTTAAAGAGCATTGTATTGTGTTTGAACTCATTATCCACACAGTGTGGCTCACTTCCTAACACTGACAGTGCATTCTGAAGGCAAGTCCTCAGCTGGTAGCCCTGTTCACAGGAGTAATTGGCTACTGATCCTTCAGTTGTGTCTTTCTCATTAGTCTTAATCTCTTGCTACACATATACTTATAGAATGCATTCACTAACTAGCATGTGCACTTTGGGTTAACCATTGCATCAATGTCTATGGTTGAATCAGAATTTTGGAGCTATTATACTAAAAGTCAATAAACATACTGCACTATCAAAATGTCACTATTTAACATGATAGTAGGTGAGTATGTGAGGGAGGCTGTATAACTATTTCTACCACTTGTATAGAGACTGTAGTGCGATTATCATTAGCTATGACATCATTTCCTCTTGACCAAGTGACATTCAACTCACAGCACCAATTGAAATATCAATACTTAGTGTAAACATAGTTCCAGCATACACAGTATCTGTGTGACTTCTGTGGATTGTCAAATTAGACTGATGTACTATAGGAAAGAAACAGTTATTTTAACATTATAATAACCAATTGTGTATCATTATTAGATATAACGCCAATATGTGGTAGGTGTCTGGGATGCGTGTAAACAAAAAACTGTACGGTGATGACTCGTGCCCTTGTCAACTTCAGTCCTTGGCTGAGAATCTTCAGGATGGCTGGAGTTGAGGGGCAATGAATAGTAAGTTATGTTCCTCAGGGAAGGGAGGAACAGATGGTAAGGACTTGCCTGTGCATACATGTACATGTATGTGTGGCTCCGCCTATGATTGTGGGTGCATGATCGATGGCAGTAATGCTATGGTAGCCTTATTATTATTAGATATAATGCCACATAATCACTAACATGGATTAATAACTGTGACATATGCAGCACCCTTGGCAGCTTTTAATAAGTGTTATATTGATTGTAGCCTGGCAGATATAAGCCCCTTGATGTGATGTACAGAGAGGACTGAATGTCAGTGTCCTCATACTCATGACTCCACTGTGAGTAGTGTTTCCCATTCCCATTGCCCACATTGCCTTCATGATCACTCCACTGTACTGTGGACCCAACTGTAAGATACTTACTACTGTCACAATACCATGTTAAAATGAAATCTTCTCCACTCAATGATAAGATACTACACCTGCACATGACAATGATGTGTCTGCTGGGGCTGGTCCTCTGGGCCTTGCTGAGGAGGTCTACCAGAGAGAGTATGGCTGAGGGGTGTGGCACCTCCTCCAGGGGCCAGCTGGACAGCTGCAGGAGTGTGACAATCCCGTGTGCTGATGTCCCCTCACTCTCTGCCACCTCCAGCTTCCTCTCAGTGATGTCTCCATAGCCACTCAGCCTCTTCAGAGTGACAGTCAGTTTCCCATACACCTCCTCAACACCATCCACACCTGCACTATCCGAACCTTCCGGCCAGAAGCAATGGCTACTCTCCTGCATGGTAGAGAAAGAGAAAGTAAGTACATTGACCAGTATAAGCTACACACATACATATATACATGTTATGCACAAAACGTTCCATATTTCCATTTACAGAGATATCATATGATTTAGTACCATGTCATTCTCCTTCATCTGACAGAGCATGACAATACAGCTACACTGATTCTCCCACACCATCCTCCAGAAGTCACACACAGTGTTCTCTGGGTTGCAATGTAGGCTCGATGTTCCTTGTGTCCCTACACAATGTTAAATGAGTGGCTAAAAAGATATGAGTAGAGTAGACAAGTGTGTTGCTCACATCAATGAATGAGGCATTGATATAGTCAGAACCAGGCTGTTGGCCATACCTCAGTCTCACACGAGCAGCTTCATCTGAATAAGTGCACAGATATCATTCTTCTAAAAATTAACCCTTGCACACAAAAGATGGCATGTATATAATTATCAGAACATAAAAGTTGCATTGAAAATATGTTGGATTATGATATATTTGATGTGACTCAATTAGCAGTGGGTGTGCAATGAAAAGTGGGTGAAAAGAGGGTTTTCATAACTGAAATGTGCTCTCATAAATGAACATAAATGCATGTATGAATGAACTGCTTGTCATTGTGGGCACTGTAAATTGTTTGTTTCCTGTATTTTTGTATATACACAGCCCTAAGCCTTCTCATGTAAAGTCTTCTCACTGTACAATAATCATAGAGTCGGTAGACTCTATATGTAGGGATGGCGCAGACACGCCCATACAAAAGTAACGGCTGAGAACTCTCCAACGCAAATTTTATAGGTCTTTTCAGACAAACAACGTGCTCTGTGAGTGCCTCTATACACTATAATACTCTCAAACTCTGTAAAATATACAGCTACGGTGATTCTCGGAAAATTGTAAAAACGCTGATTGTTCATCATTTTCTTCTTCTTCTTCTTCTTCTTCTTCTTCTTCTTCTTCTTCTTCTTCTTCTTCTTCTTCTTCTTCTTCTTCTTCTTCTTCTTCTTCTTCTTCTTCTTCTTCTTCTTCTTCTTCTTCTTCTTCTTCTTCTTCTTCTTCTTCTTCTTCTTCTTCTTCTTCCTCTTCTTTTTCTTCTTTCTTCTTCAGTTCAAACGGCCTACTGCCAAACTGGGGTTAGTAATCGCTCTACTTCTTTCACGAAAATCATTTATACTTGTGATCCTTGATGCACAAAATCTTCATACCTTCTCCCAAAGCCCGTCAAACTCCAGTTTTGCAAGCGGCTTAGAAGCGTTAGTTTAGACGCCATTTTCTTGTTTGCTCATGTGCCAAAGACGGGAAGTTAGAAGATTGGTTGTGGTTGTGGTTCGTCGCGCTGTTTGGCTACCAGCGTTACTCTGTTTCTTTGAACGACTAACTGTTGCAGGCAACTGGGCCTGCTGTTGTACTCAGTAGGCAATATATGAAGATAGGATGTAGGAGTCACAGCCAATTGCTGGTTATCCTCATAGGTATGCAAGGAAGGTAGAACTCTGCACAAAAACCAGTAGGTTTCTACACACAGTAAAAACCAGTGAAAAAACATTTTCACTAAAATGTTGCTAAATATATGGGGTTACGCATGTTATGATTGTTGCATGCTATCATCCCCTGCCTTTGTCTGCATGCATGCTGCACTTTGACCTTGTTTCTATACTTTTGGCACTTCCATCCCTACATCCTTCAACATTTTAGGGAAAATGTTTTTACACTTGTATAATACTGATACTCATAAGGCTACCATAGCATTACTGCCATCGACCACACACCCACATCTCACTGAACAATAACAGAAATTAGAATAATATTTATGGAAAAAGGCTTTCTTCCCCATGAGAGAATATAAAAACATCCCACAAACAAAAAAGTACCAAAAGAAGGTGGTTTGTGTTAACAGTATTCACAAGCACTACATTCAGTGTACTGAACATGCCTGTCACAACTTAGCCAAATCAGCTGTGTGTGTGTGTGTGTGTGTGTGTGTGTGTGTGTGTGTGTGTGTGTGTGTGTGTGTGTGTGTGTGTGTGTGTGTGTGTTGTGTAAAGAATCACCCAATCTGCTATTTTATGACCATGACCATGGTGGTAGACTGATCCTGTGTACACTGCAATGTTTGCTTTATTAATGGTCTGTTTACACATTGCCTTTTGCTTTGAAAGAGCTCAGGGCTGTGTATTTAACTGGGGCAGTAAGAAACACAATAATCCATAAACAATATCCACCACATGCAAAAGTATATGGAGGATGTTATTTCACTGGATGACTCAGGTGCATGCAGTGTTAACATTAAGCAAATATGTTTGTGTCTGTGAATTGTATACACTCATACTGTATGCAGACTAACTCAGTGGCATGCTGGACAAACATAAACAAAGAAAATGTGTTTGTTTCAGTGCAATCACTACACACATATACTCTGAACTAACTTGGTAGCTTGTCTGAAAACCTGTTCTTCTCAACATTGTACTGTGCCTTAGCCTCCAAATGAGATGCCTTGACTTCTGAGCTCACATGTTCTAAAATCTAAAAGAGAGAGAGAGGGGAGAGAGAGGGAAGAACAGATGGAGGGAGAGAGATCAAAAAGAGTGAATATAATAATGTTGGAGGGAGGGAGGGAGTAAGAACAAAATAGAGTGAATATGAAGTTCTATAATTAATAGCTAAAGATCGGTGCATTTTGTGAACTATTTATGATACTTCAAACTGTTTCTGGAAGCCAGTGATAGTTTCTCCAGTGATATTCCTTTTCATCTAGTCGATGCTGATCCTGATGTCTGCAGCTGCTATGTCACTCTCCCCACACAACACAAGTTCACTCATAGCATCATGGATGAATATATACTGAGCCTGTAGACCGTGAATATGTCAACTAGAGCAGCAATGCAGTAGAACTTTATTTAATTCCAAAGTTACCTGTGTCTGGACCATCTTCATACGCTGTCCTCTCATGCCCTTCAGGATGTTATAGATACTCAGAGTTCCCTCTCTCTTCATCTGCTGCATCACGCGGTCCAGTAGGACAAAGGTACCAGTACGACCCACCCCAGCACTGCAGTGTACTAGCAGGGGCTGGTCCAGGGACACTGGGTGCTCCTTACGCACACGTCGAATGAAGGAGATGAGGGACATGGCATTCTGAGGTAGACCATGGTCAGGCCAGGCAGTGTAGTGCATGTGAGTGACTGTCAACTCTGTTAACTCATTTTCTGAGTCAGAGGTCTGTAGGATTTGCACATGCAACCACAACTATAAGTTCTCAAAAGATTGGGTTAGATACTATGTTCTATACAATGTACATGTCATGTTGACACACACAAGAGCAATCGTAGTAATATTGTTGCATTATGCTGTCAGTGTACTTGTTCATACACTACATCTCTATCAGTAGGTTGTGGAGGAGGAGGGATGGGGGGAGGAACATCAACAGTGACTACTTCATACTGAGCATCACCTTCTTCATCAGTTGGCTTCAATAGAGGATTATGTTTCTTGCTAAAAGTGCGTATATTGTCAGGATTTCTGTACAAAAATCAGAGAAGTAACTAACTCTGATGGTTGAAGGTGCTGTGTAGTACAAAGTAGCCCTTTAAAAGCTCATTCTCTAATATACAGAGCATGTGAATGACTTACTCATAGACTACTTCTGAGAACTTGGATAGCTCATAGGCCTCATTAGTACTGGCTGGAATGTCTGCTGCTTTTACTGGACCTCTGGAAAATATCATATCAATTGACAAGGCAGAGAACACTCATAGACTGCTCTGCTATTGCTGGTGGTTCTGTTTTCTACACACCTTCATGCATAATAGAGAAAACAGTCACAATAGTACTTTTACATACTTGTTTTTCATCTCAGTGAGGTGTGACCCTCCACAATTCCTCACTAGTAAAACTACCACAATCATCACTGCCATAATAGCCAGCACAGTAACTGCCCCCAACCCTCCTCCTACAATAGCTGCTGTGTTGTCTCCATCAGAGGACACTATATCCAATTTGCATACATGCAGTAATAACATGCTAGAGTATTTTGGAGTTAAACACTCCACTCACCTGGAGGTGGCCTTGTTGAAGAGAGTTCCACACTTACAATTCCTGGTCCAACAGAAGTACTGGCTAACACCAGTACTGTATATGTCTCTCCAGACAGCAGATCACTTATCTCTACTCTAGTTATATTGTGAGGTACATTGATACTCTTAATGTCTTCACTACTGGAGGCAGGCCAGTAGTTGACTGTGTAGTAGATGATGTGTCCTCTTGCCTCCACTAGACTGAGAGCAGTCCAGCTCACTATCATATGTGTAGCATTCACTCTCTCCACACTTAGACCTCTTGGAGGTCGTGGAACTGTAGTATTTAAAACTTTGTAATGTTAAATCAAAATTGTAATACTTACCATCTTCTTCTGCATAGATTATTTTGCTGACATTAGGTCCATTGCCCCTTCCATTAGTAGCAAACACAGTCACATTGTAAGGAATTCCCTTCTCTGAAGGAGGTCAGAATGAACCTTAACATATGTGGCATGCTATAGCTAGTTGACATATCTTCACATATCATACCAAGAGTCTTGGTCAATATTGTGTATCTGTGTATATCCAGTACCACAGTTCTGCTCAGTTCAGTGCCAGTACTGATGTCAGTAATAGTGACAGTGTACTTCAGAGTATAGTCATTTGGCTCTGCTGGTTCTTCCCATGAGATGTTCAGTTTCCTCTCCATCACACTCACCACCCCTAAACCTTGTACTGGACCAGGGACTGGTTGAAATAACAAACAAATGTGCATAAAAGTAATCAGAACTTACAACAAACTGACCTCTTGCAGTGACTGGTCCAACCACAATACTTGGAAGGTGTTCAGACAATGCCTGAATGCTGACAGTGTACACACGTTGGGTAGTAGTCAGTTCAGTAAAAGTGGTAGAGAGATCATTGGAAGGTCTGTTTATAATTGCCACATTATGATTTGGATGATGGTAATAGACAAGATATCCAGTGACTGCATCTCCTCCAATAGGACTTGACCAGAATACACTAATGGTAGAACTTCCCTCACTAGCAGTGACAGTCAAATCCGTGGGAGGGTTGGCAACTGTATGGGAAACAATATACTCACAGTATACTTGAATCATAATTATTTATTCAGTACCTCTTATACTGAGTTGGGCTGAATCTGATGATGGTTTACTGTTTTCTACAGTACATGTATACAGTCCTCCCAGTCTCCCAGTCACATTCAGTGTGTGGATGTATTGAGAAGAATCAGTGTTATTCAGCACAGTCATATTCCCTGTGGTGATTACTTCAGTATCAGGATTGGTCCAAGTGACAGTGGTAGCAGGTCCACCAGTGGAGATACAGGTGAGGGTGAACTGAGGATTGGCTTTACTGAGAGCAGAGTGGAGAGTGAAGGATATGTTACCTAGTATTGTAATATCTGTTCAAGGAAAAAGAATAACATATATTACTTTATGGTAAATTTATACCCACCTCCACTTTTGTAGAGTCCAACATAGAGAGTGTGTTCTGTCATTGTGTCATCCTCTACCACACAGTGATATATTCCCTCAGATGGAGGATCAGTAGCAGTGTTCCTCAACAGTCTCACAACCATAGGACCTCTAGTTGTAACAAATCCTGGAACATCATCACTACCCATATCACCAACTCTGGTCCCACTTGGTCCATACCAGTCTCCTCCAGAATGACGTGTGTTAAAAATGTTAATAACAGGACGGTTAGTATTACAGATCAAGGCAGTGTTCTCAGTGGATCCAATATCACTTATCACCACATAACTATTGTTAGGGATGGTAACATCATTTAGACTGAGATACACATCTGCAAAAGAAATTACTTTATAAATAATGAGCACTTGTTCTTATGTTCATCACTTACTTGGTCGTGTTTCAATCATTATAGGAGGACTGAATTCTCCAGTACCAGCACTGTTTACTGCTGCTACTTTAATGGAATAGGTAGTAGATGACATCAGATTTAAGACATGGGCTCGTCCTCCTATGGCAGTATGAGTCTGTGTATCCCCACTCTCCTGTGCCTCATACTGCACTAAGTAACTAAGTATGTCTCCATTATGATGGATGCAGTCCACTGGCCTCCACTGGACAGTAATTGCAGTACCAGTCACTCTAGATATGGTTACATGAGATGGGGGAGCAGATGGAACTATAATTGAAAAATGGAACATTGTCATGGTTAGTTTAGGTAAACATAGCAATATTACTAACCATCTGGGAGTGTGGTGGCTGTGAGGCTGTCTTCTACAGTCTCCCCATCACTCAGTATTGCAGTCACAGTGATGGAGTACTCAGTGGCCTCCTGCAGACCAGTCAGGTTGTACATTGTCTCACTAGCGCTAATGACACTGATGTCATTAGAGTCAGTGAAACACTGAGTGTTGTTAGTGTTGGAGTAGGAGATAGAGTAGGTAGACACAGTTTTACTAGTAGATAGGAACTCCCATTTAACTACCAGTGAAGTTGAATGTATCATATCATTAATAATTGCACGAACTATTCCTGTAATCAAAACCACATATAGTATACCTTGGAACAAAATACATCAATGCCCTGCCTTACGTATTGTGGAAATGATGAAATCATCACTAGCAGTAATATATTCTCCAGTGAGAGTTACATTACATGTGTATGTTCCATCATCCTCTTCAGTTAGAGGACTGATAGTGAGGCTGTCATGAGATATTGTGTACCTCTCTCCATTTATATCCCTTGGACCCATCCATTCAATGGTGATAGTCTCATCATTTTTCACATTAGGCTCCAGTGTCACAGTACATGTGAGGGTGAGGCTACTACCAGCATACAGAGGAGGAGTGTGGGATGAGGTGACATCAACAGCAGGTGGAGGGACTATGAGAATGACAATTAGAATTAATGTTCATAGCTTGTAAACCTGCATATATTTAAGATGATATATATTGAGAAAAATAAGAACTTACTGGTAACCACAAGGTTTGTTGAGTTGCTGCCATAATAGACTATAACTCTTGTTATAGTTGCAAAGGCTCTGCAGGTGTACTGACTGCCATTTGATGTCATCAAAGGGTCAAAGTACAGCTGAGGATTATTGACTGAGGAAGGTTCAATAGGTCTACCATCCTGCCTGGTCCATACTATACCATGGTCCACCACAAGATGTGGTACTGCCTCCACAGAGCAGGTGAGGGAGTAGGGCTGCCCAGCAGTGGGGGAACCACTGGCATGAGATATGGTCACAGTTTGTTGTGGAAGAGCTGCAGGGAAGGAATGCTCTACAAAAGGATTCATGTATATATTTGAAATATCATTAGTTGGCCTGGTAAGGGATAGAGTCACTGATTAAACTTCATTCTAGGATTCATGTATATTGACAACTTACTCATGACAGTGACATTGATGGCACTAGTACTCTTAGGTTGCTTGATATTTCTTCCAGTGACAAACACTGAACATTGATATCGGCCACTATGTCTGTTAAGTAGTGGACTTATGGTGATATTGCGAGTGTAGATCCTTCCTGCTTTATGTAGACCAGTTTGTGAATACTGATTTCTTGGTAAGCTTCTTGGACCAACCCATCCCATCCCAACACTCTCACCGCTGTCCACATTAGGGTGTAACGTCATAGTACAAGTGAGTGTGACACTAGTACCAGCATACAGAGGAGTAGTGCGGCTTGGAGTGGTAACCACATCAGGTACAGGGACTGGGAGGGAATAGACATATACATGCACTGATGCACAACACAATATTATAACTTTTACTTAGAACAGCAACATCATTCTCTTTGCTCTGCCCAGGTTCCTCTACAGTAAGATCTTCATCAACAGTCAGTTCACATGTATATCTGCCAGTATCTGAAGTAGCTAGAGGAGAGAAGGTGAGGGTGTCTCCTTCAGTAGAGATCCTATCTGAGGTGGTATCTACTGCTCTGCCATTGACCATCCAGGTCACCACTGGCTGTACAGCAGCCTCCACTAGTACTGATGACAGAATGTAGTTACATGACAAGTTGAGTCTAGTTCCAGCACAGAGAGAAGCATTATCAGGACTGAGAGTGATGGATGGAGTAGGAAGACGAACTGAAAAAGAAATATTTTAAAACTGTTATGGTAAGATATAAATATGCCTACATACCTGTGATAATGAGTTTCTCCAAAGCCGTAGCATTAACAGTTCGTATGTATTCATATGTCATCTTTGGTCTGACAGTAACAATAACAGTGATGTTGCCACTATCTGAGATGGTAATAGGTGAGTAGGTGAGGGAGGCTGTGTAGCTGTCTCCACTACCACTGACAACAGAGATGGTAATGTGAGTGTCACCAACTATAGTATTATTCCCTCTTCTCCATAATATATCCAGTGATTTATCCACATTTACTCTACTCTGATCACTGAATGAAATGTTAGCAGTTAACACTAACCCAGTCCCAGCTAATATAGAGTCACTGTGATTCCTAGTGATTGTCACTGTAGGCTGAGGCACTAAAGATCAACAAACACCAGCAACACAAGTAATACTATATAGCTTAGATTGATTGTACACTTACTTGGAAGGGTAATACTCACACTAGTTGTAATACTTCCATTAGCTGTACAGGAGTACTCTCCGATGTTTGATACATTTATTCTCCCTAGTGTGAGGATATTGGAGCTCTGGTCTTGTCCTAATATGGGTCCATTCCACATATACTTTGTGTCTGGTGTACTACTGCCATTAGATATAGCAGAACAATTGAGAACTGTTCCATTATTAGATGTTGAAGAAAAGATGGAGATCAATGTTTTATTTAAGATTTTACCTGGATTTGTTAAAATATTTCATCTCTATATTAGAAGACATCTAGTTTATAGCTATGCATGTACCTTCTGTATTTAATGTACCAACAACTTTGGCTGAGGATGGTTTATTATTGGACACAGAACATCCATAGACACCAGGTACAGTCATCCCAGATATATTCAGAGTGTGAGTATATTGTCCTGTGACACTATTATCTAACACTGATACTTGTGTATGATCATTATCTGGTATTATCTCAGAGTCTCTGGTCCATGTGACAGTGGTAGCAGGTCCACCAGTGGAGATACAGGTGAGTACAGCATCATTAATACTATATTTAGATTCTAATATGGAAATGCTTCCTATACAAATAAAATGGTAAATACACCAACCATAAACTGATAAATTAAATATGCATACCTCCAGACTCATACAGTCCCACATAGACTCTCTCTCTTCCAGTACCACCTTCACCACTGACTGCAACTGTCTCAATAGAACACCGATATATACCAGATGGTATGTGACCACTGGTACCAGGCACACGCTCTAGTCTAACTCTCTTATGCAATTTTTTCATTACAATTGAACGGCCAGGTCTATATACAACTGGGGTCTTATGGGGAAAGAACCAGTCTCCATGACCATCTGAACCACTGCAGCATGTGTCCAGGTCAGTGTGACAGACAATCTCTCTACCACTATCATGAGTAGCATTGCCACCTTGTCCCACTAGACTGAGGTCCACATAGGAATTGTTGGGTAGTATCTCTCCCATGAAGGTGAGATAAGGAGCAGTCTGAGAGTGGACCTCCACCACACACCAGAGGAGGTGGAACACCAAAACTGAAATCATCTATAGTGTTACAATGTTTTAGCATTAGTGATGTGTAATAATGAAATACATACAGAGGAATGTGAAAGTGTTATATAGCTACACACTATATATATAGATCTAGGGATTAACCTGTGAAGTATATAATTGCGAACTATCTACCATTATGTCACGAGGCATATCTAATTTTATAGCTACTCACTTTTTGCTCCACACGTGGACTTGTCCAGCGAGAAAGAACGTGCAATACGCCCGAACAAGTCACATTTATATAGACTTGGCAGTGTAGGAGGAATGCATTTTATGTCAACGAACGGAACATAATATTTCTCTTATTCATCTCATATACGGTTTTCTCCGTATTTTGCGGATATGTACTGCTACGTAAATCTCAGCGCGCGCAATCACAGCTCGGAGCCACGCGTGCGCGAATCCTGAAAAGCGCACGCGCTACTGAAATGTGTGTAACGGGAAGTATACGGAAGATTTGTGGGCAAAAGACGGAGACTAAGCTCGCTGCCTTACATTGAGTCGTATTCCAGGTAGTGTTTAGCCTTTTGAGCTTTAGAAAGCTCTGCCGTCGAAAGGTTGCGCAGAATTCCGCTGCAATATCGCTGTAGGATGCCGTAGGTAAGCAAATAACGCCATAACTTTTGAATGAAAGGATTTCAGAGAAAACCCCACATATTTTTTGACCTCCCGTAACCCTTCTGCGCATGCCGGCCGAGGGTTAACAATGTTGGAGTATTTATTATCTGCATGTATTTAAAAGAACAAAATAATCATGGTATATAGAAAGAGAATGTGGTCATTTTTGCTATATGCAACTCTGTTGCCATATTGAAGATAAGTGGTAGAAATAAAGCCTCCCTCACTTACTATCATGTCAGATAGTGACATTTTAACTTCATGTATAATAGCTCCAAAATTCTGATTCAACCATAGACATTGATGCAACCAAAGTGCATGCACTAGTCAGTGAAAAATGATTGCATTCTAAGTATATGTGTAGCAAGACATGGAGACTAAAGATAAAGGCACAACTGAGGGATCAGTAGCCAATTACTTCTATGAACAGGGCTAACTGCTGTTTTGGAGGGACCAGAGGACTTGCCATCAGAATACACAGTGGTCAGAAACTGAGCCATGCACGCTGTGTGGATAGTGGGTTCAAACACAATACAATGCCCTTTGAGTATATACACAGAAGTTATATAATGATGAATACTTACTGCATGATTCATTGAAGTATCAATACCTCCTTAGGCTTATTACTACTTTAGTGCATGTAGCTGTAGGGGTTAAGGTCATGTGTAGAAAGTTGAGTAATTGAATAATATACTGACAGTAGAGACTGGTAGTGCAATTATCATTAGCTATGACATCATTTCCTCCAGACCAAGTGACATTCGATGTTGTATTCACTCTCACAGCACTGAGTGAAATATTAAATTGATTAAACATAGTTCCAGCTTACACAGTATCTGTGTGACTTCTGTGGATTGTCAAATTAGACTGACGTATACTATAGGAAAGAACATCATAATTGTGTATCATTATTAGATATAACACCACATAATCCTAACATGGATTAGTAACTGTGACATATGCAGCAGCCTTGGCAGCTTTTGCTATATTGATGGTGGCCTGCCAGGTATAAGCCCTTGTGTGTAATGTACAGAGAGGACTGAATGTCAGTGTCCACATACAGTATTACTCACGGCTCTACTGAGTAGTGTTTCCCACCATCACACCATTCCCACTGTCCACACTGCCTCCTCTCCACTGTACTGTGGGCTCAACTGTAAGATATCCTACTACTGTCACAATGCATTGTCAAATTGAAATCTTCTCCGGATCCACACATGACCACATGTGAAGAACCAGTTATATTCACAACAGCTGCTGGAAGATCTGAGATAACTAAAGCCTTAATAGCAATGGGATAATGTTAACTACCCTTCAACTGTGAGCATCATTGTATTTGTCATTGTTTCCATATACATGTTCATGGGCTCATCAGATGTACTGACAGTGGCAGTAATGCTGCCACTATCTGAGATGGTAATAGGTGAGTAGGTGAGGGAGGCTTGTGTAGCTGTCTCCACTACCACTGACAGCAGAGACTGTAGTACGAGTGTCATTGTCTATGACATCATTCCCTCTACTCCAAGTAATATCCAGTGATATATTTCCATCCACTCCACTCAAAGAGATGTCAGCAGTCAACACAAACTCAATCCAAGTTTAAAATCATTTCCATTAAAATATTGAAGGATGAATGGATGACAGTGCCAAAAATTATGATTAGACAAACAAGGGCAGTATATATGCAGCAACACAGAGGATGAGGGCAAACATGCGTAACCCGAAACTAAAGGATTTTGTCTGTAATGAATAGGACAATTTAATTTGGTAAAAATACCAAGTTATTGATTTTTGTACATACTTTGGTAGTAAATCTGCACAGATTCAATGGCTTCAATAAGGTAGGGATCCCATAGAGGAGCAGCATATTCCAACAGAGACTTCACAAATGAAATGTAGAATATATAGCTTCAATGTGATAGGTAAGCAACTACAAGCACACCCATTTGTCTCTTAGCATATCAGATTCTGAGTAATATGGTCATCCCAAAACAGACATAACCTTAGATATTTGTAGGACTGTACTCTCTCCAGAGGTTGAAAAATATTATATAGTCACAATTTGACAAATGCCTGCTGGACAATACAAGTGATTTACATTTTTGTTAAGTTTCAGATTATTATTAACTATCCATTGAACTATAAGTTGATATCAGTCTGTAAATCCTGGCATCAGAAGAATTCTGAACAGTTCTGTACATTAATAGATTATCAGCAAACAATTGCAACTTACTGCTGTGAAGTGATAACTCTGCAAGACCATCAAATAAAAATAATAGAGGACCTAATACTGACCCTTGATGTGACATCAACAAAGGATGATGTAGTACCAGAAACAGCAACTTGTTGTTGTCTACTGTAGAGGTAGTTTGAGATCCATGCAATATGCATGGTGTGAAGGTATGATCAAGTCGGTGATTAGTTTCACATGTGGAACAGTGTCAAGAGCTTTTTGAAGATTAAAGAATATACCCTGTATTTTGGCGCCAGTGGCACCATACAAGTGACCATGCCATTCCTGTACTTGCTATAAAAGTATAGCTCCTGTTATGGTTCTGTCAACTAAAAACCTCGATTGTTGGTCTGAAAATACCAGTATACTGCTCAGCTCTTCATAAATGTGATGTTCACGGACCTTACTAATGATTGGTAATATTGAAGCAGGCCAATAGTTTTTCAGATCATGTGTTTCTCCTGTATTGGAATAACTAATGAGGTTTTCAAGCTCCAAGCTATATAGTGTTTGATATACACATATAATGTTGTGGTATACAGAACTAATAGTGGAGCAGCCACATCTTCTGAAGGATGAGATGCTAGGCTATTAACTAATACCAACTTTGTTAATGAGACTCCAGCACGACTGAACCACTCCAGTCACAAACGTAAACCCCAATTCATCTCACTTTTGCAATATAATGTACCATGATGTAGAGATGGCAATGCTAAACATCACAGAAACAAGATGTGGTATACACATATAAGCAAAGTAGACTAAAAGAAATGCTTAGTAACTCCCTACTCATGTGGTATAACTAAATTTTGCTATATCTAGTATATTGCTATGCAGCAGAGAAACATCTACAGTATAGTTTCTTGTATAAAGGTTCAAACCACTTGTTTAAAGTTGGAATATGTTTCAAAACTGTCCACATAGTTAGCAACCACCTCTTGGCAGAAGGCATAGTGTACCTATTAGGAGGAATATGTAAGGGAACTGGTTATTAACAGCCAATATTCTGTGAAGTATTCCAAGTTGTATTAGCATATTTAAGATATTGAATTAGTTTTTTACAACAGCCCATATTCTGTGAAGTAGTAATCCATGTTGTATGTAAGATATTGAAATTAGTTTGTTGTGTTAACTTTTCTTACAGCATCAGGGACCAGTCCAGCTCTCTGTATGCGTGCAGACTTGACTGCCTGGAAGAAGTCAACCACACCTTCTGTCTTCAGTCTCTCCAACTGAGAGTGCAGACAGATGAATGTCCCAGTACGACCCACTCCATCACTGCAAGAATAAAGTATTAATAATTAATAATTATTTTTCACTAAATTATACCATTCCTGTAGACAAAACAATCCATAAACTAATAATGAATGCACTGAAGTGCAGACCCTCCGCGCCACGCGTGCGCGAACCTTGATAATGCGCAGGAAAATGGCCTTGATAATCCGCAGGAAAATGGCCGACCAGTGGCGGATCCAGACCCTTTCCACGGTTTCCATTGAAACCCCCTTTTGTTTGTTTATT
Organism: Theonella swinhoei; assembly: GCA_963970385.1. Lineage (NCBI taxonomy): Eukaryota > Metazoa > Porifera > Demospongiae > Tetractinellida > Theonellidae > Theonella > Theonella swinhoei. Next base: position 2,597,456 of record OZ019949.1, on the reverse strand, counting down.
AATAATTCATTACTTGCACTAGCGCGCGCGCTGTACGCGCCGTCCTACGGACGATTAGCCAATCACGATAGGCCGATCCATGTAACAAGATGGCGCTATTATAATTAGTGGGCGTAGCCTCTGCGCGCACCGCTGGAACCCCTCTTTCTAAGTTCCTACTGAGACCGGGGCGGTTTCAGAGAAAACTTCACATCTCCGTTGCCCGCTTAGTACGTGACAGTATTTTCAGGACGAAGAGACGCTCCAGAGGTGAGATGTGACTTAACAGACACACGTAAAGACACACAGACAAGCAGCGGAAAGTGCATAATTATGCACATGCGTAGGCCTAGACGTTACATTGAAACCCCGCCTCCATCTATGACAATAGCGAAGAATATACTGGTCCCGCTACAGTTGCTCGCTCTATCAGTTTGCCTTTGAAGCAACGCTGGACTCGCTGCCTATCCATAGTGATGCCTCCCTGATGCGTGAACCGAGCAAAAAGTAATCGAGGTAAACCCGGTACTAATTAACAATTAGAGGCCATAACTCTTGAACGCCGTAGTTTTAGCAAAATCGCAACATTATTTTTCAAGCCCTTGTAGCGCTGAGGCTGTTGGTATCACTCAAAAGTCGTCTTGTAGCCTGTAGCGCGGGAATAGTAGTCCACACACACACACACACACACACACACACACACTGACAAGTACGGTAACCCTCGCTGCGCATGCGCGCGCTGAGGGTTAATATGATTTTATCAGTGCACCTGCACATGACAATGATGTGTCTGCTGGGGCTGTTCCTCTGGGCTTTGCTGAGGAGGTCTACCAGGGAGAGTATGGCTGAGGGGTGTGGCACCTCTTCCAGGGGCCAGCTGGACAGCTGCAGGAGTGTGACAATCCTGTGTGGTGATGTCCCCTCACTCTCTGCCACATTCAGCCTCCTCTCAGTGATGTCACCATAGCCACTCAGCCTCTTCAGAGTGACAGTCAGTTTCCCATACACCTCCTCAGCACCATCCACACCTGCACTACCTGAACCTTCTGGCCAGAAGCAATAGCTACTCTCCTGCATAGTAGAGAAAGTACAATGTGTACTATAAGCTATCCACATACATATATACACATGCATGTTATGAACAAAGTTTTCATGTATTCATATAGTGGTACCATGTCATTCTGACAGAGCATAACAATACAGCTACACTGATTCTCCCACACCATCCTCCAGAAGTCACACACAGTGTTCTCTAGAGGACCCTGGGTTGCAATGTAGGCTCGACGTTGCTTGTATCCCTGCAACAATGAATAAGTGGCTAAAGGATCTGTGTACAGAAGAGAGTGTGTTGCTCACATCAATGAAGGAGGCATTGATGTAGTCAGAACCAGGCTTTTGGCCATACCTCAGTCTCACACGAGCAGCTTCATCTGAATATGTGCACAGATATCATTAATTATATTCCTACTAAAAATTAACCCTTGTACACAAAAGACGGCATGTATAATTATCAGAACATAAAAGTTGCATTGAAAATATGTTGGATTATGATATTTTGGATGTGATTCAATTAGCAGTGGGTGTGCAATAAAAGTGGGTGATAGGGGGTATTGATAACTGAAATGTGCTCACATAACTAAACATAAATGCATGTATGAATAAACTGTTTGTCATTGGGCACTGTAAATCGTTTGTTTCCTGTATTTATTCCATTTTTGTACATATCCCTATGTCTTCTCACTCTGTGTGTGTAATTATAAAGCATCACCTCATCTGCTATTTTATGACCATGATGATAGACTGATCCTGTGTACATTGCAATGTTTGCCTTACTAATGGTCTGTTTACACACTGCCTTCTGTTGTTTTGCTTTCAAAGAGCTCAGGACTGTGTATTTACTTGGGGCAGTAAGAAACACAATAATCTATAAACAATATCCACCACATGTAAAGTATATGGAGATTGTTATTTCATTGGATTGGATTATTATACTGGATGACTCCCAGGCATACAGTGTTAATATAAAGTATATGTGTTTGTGTCTGTGAATTGTATACACTCATACTATATACAGAATAACTCAGGGGCATGCTGGATAAACATACAATTATAAAGAAAATGTGTTTGTTTCAGTGCAATCTCTACACACATACTCTGAACTAACTTGGCAGCTTGTCTGAAAACCTGTTCTTCTCAACATTGTAGTGTGCCTTAGCTTCCAAGTATGAGGCCTTGACTTCTGAACTCACATGCTCTAAAATCTAAAAGAGAGAGGGGAGAGGGAGGGAAGAGGAGAGGGAGGGAGAGAGATCAAAAAGAGTCAATATATAACGTTGGAGGGAGGGAGGGAGGAAGAACAAAATAGAGTGAATACGAAGTTCCATAGTTAATTGCTAAAGATCAGAGATGGTGCATTTTGTGAATAATAATAAGGGAATATGAAGTTAATTAATTGCTAAAGATCAAAGATGGTGCATTTTTGTTAACTTTTAGCATAATTATAATGTACAATACACCTGAAACTGTTTCTCAAAGCCAGTGATAGTTTCTCCTGTGATATTCCTCTTCATCTGGTTGATACTCATCCTGATGTCTGCAGCTGCTATGTCAGTCTCCCCACACAACACAAGTTCACTCATAGCATCATGGATGAATATATACTGAGCCTATTATCAGCAAATACAAATATTCAGTGACCAATCACACATGAATACTGATACCTCTGTCTGGACCATCTTCATACGCTGTCCTCTCATGCCCTTCAGGATGTTATAGATACTCAGAGTTCCCTCTCTCTTCATCTGCTGCATCACACAGTCCAGGAGGATAAAGGTACCAGTACGACCCACCCCAGCACTGCAGTGTACTAGCAGGGTCTGGTCCAGGGACACTGGGTGCTCCTTACGCACACGTCGAATGAAGGAGATGAGGGACATGGCATTCTGAGGTAGACCATGGTCAGGCCAGGCAGTGTAGTGCATGTGAGTTACTGTCAACTCTCTACCTGAGTCAGAGGTCTGTAGGATACAAAATGAATCTTTTGTAACTGATATTATGAGGTTGTTAATTTCTCTTACTGATTTAAGTAGCAGTTTTCTGATCTGATACTCAGCAGATGGCACAATAGAAGTGAGAGTCACAGTGAAGTTTGACCCTTGGTTCACAGTGGCGTGTACTTTATCAGGCCAGTATTGTTCACACTTCCGCTACACACATATATATTAGCAGTAGTCAGAATACACTGTTGTGTAGGAGGACACAAATGCAAACATGCAGATACATTTTTCTGTGCATAACATCTTTTATCTCATTAGATAGACTCATCTATGACATAAATAAATGATACACTTAATTAGAGTTAGGGCTAGGGGCTAGTACTAGAGATGATTGTCCAATCAGGAGAGAGATTTGAAAAGGTACCCTGGGATGGTTCTATAACATAACAGTAGCTGGATAGGCCAAGGGAAACCATGAAAGTACAATTTGCTGTTGCTGGTGTATTTACCCTGTTATCCTCCACACAGCGAGTGAGCATGACAATGGTAGCGAGTTGATATTCCCACACCATCTGCCAGAACTTCACTACTGTCTCTTTAGTTGGACCTGCAATATACACAGGAGAAAAGGTCAAGATGTAGCATATTAAATGATACACACATACAAAAACTTATATTCATACATATGTACTAACCTTGTGAAGCTATGTAGGCATGTTTCTTGTCAGGGTAACCCTGTGGGTAAGTGATACATAAACTCTATAGCAGTTCATTTTTCTATCAGTTGTTTTTAATTGACTTACATCAATAAAAGAAGCATTAATGTAGTCAGATCCCTCCACATCTGGGTCTCCTTTGAGCTCCACGCATGTGTGGTCATCTGCAGTAGTACATAATATTGGGTAGTGCCTTATCAACATACAGAAGAAATATATGTTGATATCCTTACAAGGGTAGATGTTCTTGAATCTGTTCTGAGGTATATTACAGGGAAGAGTAGCAATCTCACTTGCTGGCTTAGGTAGCTTGTCAAGTGACTGCACATTATAGACCACATGTCAGTCATATAGTGTACTCACACCATTATGAATACAATATTCTCTAGGAAAATGTGCTAACTTTATATTCCACTTCAAATTTCTGGTCTCTGTCTTGATGCATCTCCTTCACATGGTCTGGGAAGTCATCCTCACATATATCATTGATACCAGTCTCTGCAGTAACAATATACATCATGTGGAGATGAGAGCATGTATCTAACTGCCAGAGGAACTTATGTTTTGAGTGGTTTTCAAAGTAATATTTACCTTCATCTTCTTCCACTATGGCTACGAGATCCTTCATTTCTAATCCATCATCACCACTGTCACTGTCCTCTTTCTCATTGGATCGTTTTCTAGGTGGAACTACAGGTTTACGTTTGACCTTTGAAGACTGACTAAAGACTCTCTTATGTCTGTTGGATGTAATACTTATAAAATTCAAACAATATAGTAGAAATGATCACCTCAGTATCACAATGATTATGATGACAATTACTATTGCCAGAAGAACAGCACAAATCACTCCTACTACTGGAACTGCTACTGACAGCCCAGAGCCTCTTCCTACATTTAATATATTATCCAACTATCACATTGAGTAGGTATGTACTGTATATACCTGGAGATGAATACACTGAAGATATTTCAGCAACTTCTCCCTTGCCTACTGAAGTATTGGCTGAGACCTGTACTGTATATGTCTCTCCAGACAGCAGATCACTTATCTCTACTCTAGTTATATTGTGAGGTACATTGATACTCTTAATGTCTTCACTACTGGAGACAGGCCAGTAGTTGACTGTGTAGTAGATGATGTGTCCTCTTGCCTCCACTAGACTGAGAGCAGTCCAGCTCACTATCATATGTGTAGCATTCACTCTCTCCACACTTAGATCTCTTGGAGCCCTTGGAACTGTAGTATTTAAAAAGTTACAGTAGCATTGGATAAAAAGCATGCGATGATAATACCTACCATCTTGTTCAGCATATGTTATTTTGCTCACATTAAGTCCACTACCCCTCCCATTAGTAGCAAACACAGTCACATTGTAAGGAATTCCTTTTACTGGAATGAAAAGCCAAAGCACAGTTCAAAACAGCATTGTGCAGCAAAACAGTATTGCTAAACACTTAATACCTAGAAGTTTAGTCAATACTGTGAGTTGGTATACATCCAGTGTTCTGTTCAGTTCAGTGCCAGTACTGATGTCAGTGATAGTGACAGTGTACTTCAGAGTATAGTCATTTGGCTCTGCTGGTTCTTCCCATGAGATGTTCAGTTTCCTCTCCATCACACTCACCACCACTAAACCTTGTACTGGACCAGGGACTGGTTGAAATAACAAACAAATGTACATAAAAGTAAGCAGAACTTACAACAAACTGACCTCTTGCAGTGACTGGTCCAACCACAATACTTGGAAGGTGTTCAGACAATGCCTGAATGCTGACAGTGTACACACGTTGGGTAGTAGTCAGTTCAGTAAAAGTGGCAGAGAGATCATTGGAAGTTCTGTTTATAATTGTCACATTATGATTTGGATGATGGTAATAGACAAGATATCCAGTGACTGCATCTCCTCCAATAGGACTTGACCAGAATACACTTATGGTAGAACTTCCCTCACTAGTAGTGACAGTCAAATCCATGGGAGGGTTGGCAACTGTATGGGAAACAATACTCACAGTATACTTGAGTCATAATTATTTATTCAGTACCTCTTATACTGAGTTGTGCTGAATCTGATGATGGTTTACTGTTTTCTACAGTACATGTATAAAGTCCTCCCAGTCTCCCAGTCACATTCAGTGTGTGGATGTATTGAGAAGAATCAGTGTTATTCAGCACTGTCGTATTCCCTGTGGTGACTACTTCAGTATCAGGATTGGTCCAAATGACAGTGGTAGCAGGTCCACCAGTGGAAATACAGGTGAGGGTGAATTGAGGATTGGCTTTACTGAGAGCAAAGTAGAGTGTGAAAGATATGTTACCCAGTATTGTAATATCTGTTCAAGGGAAAAGAATGAGATAATACATACATTACTTCATGGTAAATTTATACCCACCTCCACTGTTGTAGAGTCCAATATAGAGAGTGTATTCTGTCATTGTGTCATCCTCTACCACACAGTGATATATCCCCTCAGATGGAGGATCAGTAGCAGTGTTCCTCAACAGTCTCACAACCATAGGACCTCTGGTTCTAACAAATCCTGGAACATCATCACTACCCATACCACCAACTCTGGTCCCACTTGGTCCATACCAGTCTCCTCCAGAATGACGTTTGTTAAAATTGTTAATAACAGGACGGTTAGTATTACAGATCAGGGCAGTATTCTCAGTGGATCCAATATCACTTATCACTACATGACTATTGTTAGGGATGATCACATCATTTAGACTGAGATACACATCTGCAAAAGAAATTATTTTATAGATGAGCACTTGTTCTTTTGTTCATCACTTACTTGGTTGTGTTTCAGTCATTATAGGAGGACTGAATTCTCCAGTACCAGCACTGTTTACTGCTGCCACTGCAATGGAATAGGTAGTAGATGACATCAGATTTGAGATAATAGCATGCTCTCCTGTGGTAGTATGATTCTGTGTATCCCCACCCTTCTGTGCCTCATACTGCACTAAGTAACTAAGTATGTCTCCATTATGATGGGTGCAGTCCACTGGCTTCCACTGGACAGTGATTGTGGTACCAGTCACTTTAGATATGGTTACATGAGATGGAGGAGCAGATGGAACTATAACATTGTAGCATCATCATGATTAGTTTGTAACAAATAATGAAGGGGATTAACAACTTAACTAACCATCTGGGAGTGTGGTGGCTGTGAGGCTATCTCTTGCAGTCTCCCCATCACTCAGTATTGCAGTCACAGTGATGGAGTACCCAGTGGCCTCCTGCAGACCAGTCAGGTTGTACATTGTCTCACTACCTCTAATGTCACTGATGTCATTAGAGTCAGTGAAACACTGAGTGTTGTTAGTGTTGGAGTAGGAGATGGAGTAAGTAGACACAGGTTTACTAGTAGATAGGAGCTCCCATTTAACTACCAGTGAAGTGGATTGTATCATATCACTAATTGATGCATGAAATATTCCTGAAAATTCAAAAGCACTAATATACATCTTTTAGAACACAATACATCAATGCCCTGCCTTACGCATTGTGGGAATGAGGTAATCATCACTAGCAGTAACCTGATGGACATACATTCCTCCAGTGACAGTTACATTACACGTGTATGTTCCATCATCCTCTTCAGTTAGAGGACTGATAGTGAGGCTGCCATGATATATTGTGTACTTCTCTCCATTTATATCCCTTGGACCTATCCATTGAATGGTGATAGTCTCATCATTGTTCACATTAGGATCCAGTGTCACAGTACATGTGAGGGTGAGGCTACTACCAGCATACAGAGGAGGAGTGTGGGATGAGGTGACATCAACAGCAGGTGCAGGGACTATGAGAATTACAATTAGCATACTTATACATTCACTGTAATTGGAATTAATGTTCATGGCTTGCGTAAGCTTGTCAACCTGCATAAATTTAAGTTCGTATATATTGAGAAAAATAAGAACTTACTGGTAACCACAAGGTTTGTTGAGTTGCTGCCATAATTAGATATAACCCTAGATATAATTACAAAGGCTCTACAGGTGTACTGACTGCCATTTGATGTCATCAAAGGATCAAAGTACAGCTGAGGATTATTGACTGAGGAAGGTTCAATAGGTCTACCATCCTGCCTGGTCCATACTATACCATGGTCCACCACAAGATATGGTACTGCCTCCACAGAGCAGGTGAGGGAGTAGGGCTGCCCAGCAGTGGGGGAACCACTGGCATGAGACATGGTAACAGGTTGTTGTGGAAGAGCTGCAGGGAAGGAATGCTCTACAAAAGGATTCATGTATATTTGAAATATCATTAGTTGGTTTGGTAAGGGATAGAGTCACTGATTAAACTTCATTCTAGGATGATTAAACTTCATTCTAGGATTCATGCATATTGACAACTTACTCATGACAGTGACATTGATGGCACTAGTACTCTTAGGTTGCTTGATATTTCTTCCAGTGACAAACACTGAACATTGATATCGGCCACTATGTCTGTCAAGTAGTGGACTTATGGTGATATTGCGAGTGTAGATCCTTCCTGCTTTATGTAGACCAGTTTGTGAATACTGATTTCTTGGTAAGCTTCTTGGACCAACCCATCCCATCCCAACACTCTCACCGCTGTCCACATTAGGGTGCAATGTCACAGTACATGTGAGTGTGACACTAGTACCAGCATACAGAGGAGTAGTGCGGTTTGGAGTGGTAACCACATCAGGTACAGGGACTGAGAGAGAATAGACATACATATGCAGTGATGCACAACACATTTTTCATAATATTATAACTTTTACTTAGAACAGCAACATTATTCTCTTTGCTCTGCACAGGTCCCTCTACAGTAAGATCTTCATCAGCAGTCAGTTTACATGTATATTTGCCAGTGTCTGAAGTAGCTAGAGGAGAGAAGGTGAGGGTGTCTCCTTCAGTAGAGATCCTATCTGAGGTGGTATCTACTGCTCTGCCATTGACCATCCAGGTCACCACTGGCTGAATAGCAGCCTCCACTAGTACTGATGACAGAATGTAGTTACATGATAAGTTGAGTCTAGTTCCAGCACAGAGAGAAGCATTATCAGGACTGAGAGTGATGGATGGAGTAGGAAGACGAACTGAAAAAGAAATAGTTTATAACTGTTATGCTAAGATATAAATATGTCTACATACCTGCGATAATGAGTTTCTCCAAAGCCGTAGCATTAACAGCTCGTATGTATTCATATGTCATCTTTGGTCTGACAGTAACAATGGCAGTGATGTTGCCACTATCTGAGATGGTAATAGGTGAGTAGGTGAGGGAGGCTGTGTAGCTGTCTCCACTACCACTGACAGCAGAGATGGTAATGTGAGTGTCATCAACAATGGTATTATTCCCTGTTCTCCATAATATATCCAGTGATTTATCCACATTTACTCTACTCTGATCACTGAATGAAATGTTAGCAGTTAACACTAACCCAGTCCCAGCTAATATAGAGTCACTGTGATTCCTAGTGATTGTCACTGTAGGCTGAGGCACTAAAGATCAACAAACACCAGCAACACAAGTAATACTATATAGCTTAGATTGATTTTACACTTACTTGGAAGGGTAATAGTCACACTAGTTGTAATACTTCCATTAGCTGTACAGGAGTACTCTCCAATATTTGATACATTTAGTCTCCCTAGTGTGAGGATATTGGAGATCTGGTCTTGTCCTAATATGGGTCCATTCCACATATACTTTGTGTCTGGTGTACTACTGCCATTAGATATAGCAGAACAATTGAGGACTGTTCCATTATTAGATGTTGAAGAAGAGATGGAAATCAGTGTTTTATTTAGGATTTTGCCTGGAATATTTCATCTCTATGATAAAAGACATATAGCTTATATACCTATGTACCTTCTGTATTTAATGTACCAACAACTTTGGCTGAGGATGGTTTATTATTGGACACAGAACATCCATAGACACCAGGTACCGCCATCCCAGATATATTCAGAGTATGAATATATTGGTGTCCTGTGATGCTGTTATCTAACACTGTTACTTGTGTATTGTTATCATTATCTGGTATTATCTCAGAGTCTCTGGTCCATGTGACAGTGGTAGCAGGTCCACCAGTGGAGATACAGGTGATTACAGCATCATTAATACTATATTTAGATTCTAATATGGAAACGCTTCCTATATAAATAAAATGGTAAACACACCACCCATAAACTGATAAATTAAATATGCATACCTCCAGACTCATACAGTCCCACATAGACTCTCTCTCTTCCAGTACCACCTTCACCACTGACTGCAACTGTCTCAATAGCACACTGATACATACCAGGTGGTATTTCTTCTCTGATGCCAGTCCCACGCTCTAGCCTAACTCTCTTATTCAATTTTTTCATTAAAATTGATCGGCCAGGTTTATCTCCAACTGGGCTGTTATGGGGAAGGAACCAGTCTCCATGACCATCTGAACCACTGCAGCATGTGTCCAGGTCAGTGTGACAGACAATCTCTCTACCACTATCATGAGTAGCATTGCCACCTTGTCCCACTAGACTGAGGTCCACATAGGAATTGTTGGGTATTATCTCTCCCATGAAGGTGAGATAAGGAGCAGTCTGAGAGTGGACCTCCACCACACACCAGAGGAGGTGGAATACCAAAATTGAAACCATCTATAGTGTATTAAGTCATTAGCATTAGTGATGTGTAATAATGAAATACACACAGAGGAATGTAAACGGTACACACACTATATAGATCTTGGGATTAACCTGTAATTTGAAAGTATTGCAAACTATTTACCATTATGTCAGGAGGCATATCTAATTTTATAGCTACTCACTTTTTGCTCCACACGTGGACTTGTCCAACGAGAAAGAGCTTGCAATACGCCCGAACAAGTCACATTTATATAGACTTGGCAGTGTGGGAGGAATGTATTTTAAGTCAACGAACAGAACGCATTTCTTCCTTCTAACTAGCTGCATGCTCATGCGTACACGAACATTGCCTCCAAGTATACGGTTTCTCCGTATTTTACGGATATGTACTCGTAAATCCTGAGTCAGCGCGCGCGAACAATCAATCGCAATGTGGTGAGGTCATTTAATCACCTCCCGTATAGATCTAGATCTTGCCAGGGTAGCCCTAATGTAGCCCTCACGGTTTATTATGACATAACAATACCTATCGACCTCATCTTACTATTGGGTATTTGGACGCAACGGCTCTGAATAGATGCTGTCTGCCCTTCTCCAATTGGAATCATGCCCTCGTAGACCTTGTCATTTATATCTGATATACTAAGCTAGATCTAGATCTAATGTCTGTATCTGTGGTGTGGTGTGTGTTTTCTGTACATTCATCCCCAGGGCTATGAATTTCAAGATGCCCTAATACATCTCGTTCCGACCTTCACTAGCCGGAGCAAGAGCGTCACGTTCACTCCGCGCCCTCTGCGAATGTTCTCAGACACTCCCAAGTACCACCAGGAGGATCAGTCAGCTCGGGACATGTATCTACATGTATTTAAAGGACAATATAATCATGGTACATAGAAAGAGAATGTGGTCATTTTTCCTATATGCAACTCTGTTGCCATACTGAAGTTACATTATCCAATTACTCAGGCTTTCTACACATGACCTTGACCTACATGCACTAAAGTAGTAATGCAGCACAGAGCCTAAGGAGGTATTGATACTTCAATGAATCATGGAATAAATATTCATCACTATAACTTCTGTATATACTCAAAGAGCATTGTATTGTGTTTGAACTCACCATCCACACAGCGTGGCTCAGTTCCTGACCACTCTGTATTCTGAAGGCAAGTCCTCTGATCCCCCCCAAATAGCCGGTAGCCCTGTTCACAGGAGTAATGGGCTACTGATCCCTCAGTTGTGCCTTTCTCTTTAGTCTCCATCTCTTGCTACACATATACTTAGAATGCATTTCACTGACTAGTGCATGCACTTTGGTTGCATCAATGTCTATGGTTGAATCAGAATTTTGGAGCTATTATACATGAAGTCAAAATGTCACTATCTGACATGATAGTAGGTGAGGGAGGCTGTATTTCTACCACTACTGACAGTATAGAGACTGCTAGTGCGATTATCATTAGCTATGACATCATTTCCTAATGACCAAGTGATATTCAATGTTGTATTCACTGTCAAATATTAATTGATAGTTCCTGCATAGTATCTGTGTGACTTCTGTGGGTTGTCAAATTATACTGACGTATACTATAGGAAAGAACATCATTTTAAGCAATTGTGTATCATTATTAGACATAATCACTAACATGGATTAGTAACTGTGACATATGCAGCAGCATTGGCAGCTTTTGCTATATTGATGGTAGCCTGGCAGGTATAAGCCCTTGTGTGTAATGTACGGAGAGGACTGAATGTCAGTGTCCATTGTGAGTAGTGTCTCACACAATTACAACTGCCAACACTGCCTCCACTCCACTGTACTGTGGGCTCAACTGTAAGATACACTACTACTGTCACAATACATGTCAAATTGAAATCTTCTTTACCCGTGACTGCATGAAAAATGTTTGAGGAACCAGTTATATTCACAACAGGTGCTGGAAGATCTGTAGAAAAGTGAAGCCTTAATAGCAATGGGATAATGTTAACTACACCCCTACAACTGTGAGCATCATTGTATTTAAATATGTATGTGTTCATGGACTCATCAGATGTACTGCCATTGGCAGTGATGTTGCCACTATCTGAGATGGTAATAGGTGAGTAGATGAGGGAGGCTGTGCAGCTGTCTCCACTACCACTGACAGCAGAGACTGTAGTATGATTGTCATTTTCTATGACATCATTCCCTCTCCTCCAAGTAATATCCAGTGATATATCTCCATTCACTCCACTCAAAAAAATGTCAGCAGTCAACACAAACTCAGTCCCAGCACACTCCGACGACTTTTGCTGATGGTCAAAATAACCTAGCCCTGAACAACTAAAAAGGAATCAAGTCTAGAAATTATCCTAAGCTTTGTAATGCTCTATATGGCAGTATGGCAGAGGATGACATCTGTTCACCTTCTCCCATATTAGACTGAGGTCCAGCTTGCCCTGGAATTGTTCTCCCATGAAGGTGAGATAAGGAGCAGTCTGAGAGTGGAACTCCACTACACAAAACAATCTACAATATACCAATATAATACCTTCCACTATGCTCAAGGCATCAAGTGATGAACACTCCAATGCGCTCAAACAAGTTACATATAGTCGCACCCACCCTGCGCCATAGCGATTGAGTGGCGAGCGTCTTGTAAATTTGCGCATGCTCGAAACACGTAATATTAATATAGTTGTAACTCCAGATATTTGTAGGACTGTACTCTCTCCAGAGGTTGTAAAATGTATAGTCACATTTTGGTAAATGCCTGCTGGACAATAGAAGTGATTTATATCTTTATGTTAAGTTTCAGATTATTATTAGCTATCCATTGAACTATAAGTCGATATCAGTCTGTATATCATGGACATCAGAAGAATTCTGAACAGTTCTCTACATTAGTGCATCATCAGCAAACAATTGCAACTTACTGCTGTGAAGTTATAACTCTCCAAGACCATCAATATTTTAATCAAAAATAGTAAAGGACCTAACACCTGATGTTACATCAATAAAGAATGATGCAGCACCAGAAACAGCAACATGTTGTCGAGGTAGTTTGAGATCCATGCAACAAGGTGTGAACATATATCAAGGGTGTATAGCTTAGTGATTAGTTTCACATGAGGAACAGTGTCAAAAGCTTTTTGAAGATCAAAGAATATAGCCTGCACTTTAGCACCACCATACAAGTGACCATGCCATCCATTCCTGCACTGCTGAAAGTATAGCTCCTGTGGTGGATCTGCTAGCTAAACCCCATTGTTGGTCTGAAAATACCAGCATACTCCTCAGCTTCTCATAAATGTGACATTCAAAGACCTTACTGATGATTGGTAATATTGAAACAGGCTTATAGTTTTTAGGATCATGTGTTTCTCCTTGTTTATGTATTGGAATAACTAATGAGGTTTTCAAGCTCCCAGTGATTAATATACACATACAATGTTGTGGTATACAGAACTAAAAACTGGAGCAGCCACGTCTTCTGAAGGATGCAATGTTAAGCTATTAACTAATACCAACTTCACTATTGAGACTCCAGCGTGACTGCAATCACAAATGTAACCCCTTTAGATTTTTTTATCTCTACAGAATAACGTACCATGATGTAGAGATGGAAATGCTAAACATCACAGAAACAAGATGTGGTATGCATATAAGCAAAGTAGACTAAAAACAATGCTTAGTAACTCCCTACTCATGCTATATATAACTAAATTTTGCTATATCTAGTATATTGCTATGCAGCACAGCATTTAAAATAATGAAACAATATCTACAGTACAGCTTCCTGTGTAAAACTTCAAACCACTTCTTTGAAGTTGGCATATGTTTCAAAACTGTCCACATAGTTAGCAACCACCTCTTGACAGAAGGCATAGTGTACCTATTGGAAAGATATGTAAGGGAACCAGTTATTAACACCCCATATTTTGCAAATTACTAACCCAAGTTGTATATAAGGTTAGCTATCATATGTAAGATATTAGGTTGTTATGCTAAATTTCTTACAGCGTCAGGGACCAGTCCAGCTCTCTGTATACGTGCAGACTTGACTGCCTGGAAGAAGTCAACCACACCTTCTGTCTTCAGTCTCTCCAACTGAGAGTGCAGACAGATGAATGTCCCAGTACGACCCACTCCATCACTGCAAGAATAACACATTGTCCATAAATACTTTTGCTCAATGATAAGATACTATACCTGCACATGACAATGATGTGTCTGCTGGGGCTGGTCCTCTGGGCCTTGCTGAGGAGGTCTACTAGAGAGAGTATGGCTGAGGGGTGTGGCACCTCCTCCAGGGGCCAGCTGGACAGCTGCAGGAGTGTGACAATCCTGTGTGGTGATGTCCCCTCACTCTCTGCCACCTTCAGCCTCCTCTCAGTGATGTCTCCATAGCCCCTCAGCCTCTTCAAGGTGACAGTCAGTTTCCCATACACCTCCTCAACACCATCCACACCTGCACTATCCGAACCTTCTGGCCAGAAGCAATGGCTACTCTCCTGCATGGTAGAGAAAGAGAAAGTACATTGACCAGTATAAGCTACACACATACATATATACATGTAATGGACAAAACGTTCCATAGTTCTATTTAAAGAGATACCATGTCTTTCTCCTTCATCTGACAGAGCATGACAATACAGCTACACTGATTCTCCCACACCATCCTCCAGAAGTCACACACAGTGTTCTCTAGAGGACCCTGGCTTGCAATGTAGGCTCGACGTTGCTTGTATCCCTACACAATGTTTAATGAGTGGCTAAAAAGATATCTGAGTAGAGTAGACAAGTGTGTTGCTCACATCAATGAAGGAGGCATTGATGTAGTCAGAACCAGGCTGTGGACCATGCCTCAGTCTCACACGGGCAGCTTCATCTGAATAAGTCCACAGATATTAAAAATTAACCCTTGCACACAAAAGATGGCATGTATATAATTATCAGAACATAAAAGTTGCATTGAAATTGGATTGTGATATTTTTGATGTGACTCAATTAGCAGTGGCTGTGCAATGAAAAGTGGGTATTGATATATGAAACACATAATATGAACATAAATGCGTGTATGAATGAACTGTTTGTCATTGTGGGCACTGTAAATCGTTTGTTTCCTGTATTTTTGTATATACACAGCCCTAAGTCTTCTCACTGTACAATAATATAATACTAATGCTCATAGGCTACCACAGCATTATTGCCATCAACCACGCACCCACATCTCACTGTACAATAACAAAAAGTAGAATGATATTTATGGAAAAACGGTTTTCTTCCCCATGAGAGAATATCTACACATCCCACAAACCAAAAGCACTAGAAGAAGGTTATAGAATTCTGAACTGCTTGCTGCCATCGAGACATGAGGAAAAAGAAAATACAGCTTCTAGCTTTCTTTGAAACCCGCTGGTTGGGACATGGAATCACTGACATTTGTTCTACCACCATTCTACATTGTGGCTCATCGGGCAGCATCCATGGAGTGGCCATTGCTCTGAGCCCAGCAGCCCATTCCTCTTGGGAAGCTGCCATTAGTGTGTTTCACACAGTGTCTGAACATATCTTATCCATCTGCTTTAAGTGCCATCGATCCAGTATGTGACTGTTGTGGCCATCTATGCCATCATCCAACACATTGCAGGCTGCTACTTCTGCTGATGCTTTCTATGATCAGCTGAGTTTGTGGTGGCCAGTGTTCCTCCAAGGAACATGTTGCTAGTCTTTGGATACTTTAATGCCTGTGTTGGCTCAGACTCCCAATCGTAGGGTCTGTAATTGGTCCCCACGGTATGGGAACAAGTAATAGTAATGGTCTGAGGTTACTGGACTTCTGCTCTAACAACCAGCTACTTGTCACCAAAACCTGGTTCAGGCACAAGTCTGTTCACAAGGCTACCAGTGATTGTTCTAGGCCCGGTCACATTATTGACTCCGTCCTCATAAACCAGCGCTTCCATACCTCTGTGCTTGATTCTCAGGTGTATTGTTCAGTCCTCCATGAGTCTGACCATGAATTAGTTGTCTCCACTCTGTGGTTCAAGATCAAAGTGAAGCATCATCTGCCCCTTGCTCCTCATCACCAGACTACTAACCTCCCTGCGGACATCAAGATGGCATTTCAGTCATCCCTCATAGATGCCTTGAACAGGTCTGATCCTGCTGCTACCATAGAGTCATCTTGGAGTGCTTACAACAGTGATTGGGTGACTGATGAACTGAGAAACCTGTCAAAGAAGAAAGGAAATGCTTGGCTTCGGTATTGCAATGCTGCGAAACAGGGTCACGATGTGAGTAGGCACAGAGAAGAGTATAAGCATTATTGTAAGCTATCCAGGGTGGCTGCTGAGAAAGCCAGCAACTTCTGGTGGAGTAGTGGTGCTGTGGATGCTGAGAGGCATGCGTGGACACAACTTGGTTGTGGGGGGTTCGAGCTCAGACTGCTCAGGAATCACTTCTTTAAGCCTTCTTCGTCCACTCTGACAGCTTCAGATGGCTCTCTCCTTACTACCGACTACCGACTCATCCAAGCTGCAGAGGTGGGCTGAACATTTTGCCAACTGTGATGTGGAAGTTAGCCAAGCCTCAATGGATAGTCTGCCAGTTATTTCTCCCCCCATTCAGTCTCTGGACAGTGATGACCTGTGTGTTCGACTCTCTGAGGAACAGATTGTTAATGCCATATCTCAGATGAGGTGTGGTGGACTCCTGGCACAGATGGTATCACTGCAGAGATGATCAAATTGGGAGGGACAGCTTCAGTGAGTTGGTTGAAGTCATTGTTTGATGCTATCTGGAGAAGAGAAGTGCCAAATGATTGGAATAACCAGTTACTCATACCACTTCACAAGAAAGGTAGTCACTCGGTATGTGACAACTATCGTGGAATTGCCCTGCTTAGCACACCCAGCAAAGTCTTTGCAAATGCCATCCTTAACCACCTTAAACCTACTTCTGAACTATTCCTACATGAGAGCCAGTGCAGTTTCCGCAGTGGACGGGGCTGTGCTGACCAGATATTTTCCCTCAGCATACAGATAGAGAAGGCCAGCGAATACCACCATCCCCTGCATGTTTGTTTTATCGACCTCCGAAAAGCATACGATTCTGTCAACCGTGAAGCCCTTTGGACCCTCCTTCAATCCCCTTATGGCCTGCCAGCCAAGCTTGTGTCTGTCATCAAGGCTTTGCATGCTGGTTCCACAGCTGCTGTCAAGGCATACAGGAAGGTGTCTGAGGGGTTCTATGTAATGTGCGGAGTGCGACAGGGTTGCACCCTTGCCCCAACATTCTTCAATCTTTATTTTGATGCCATCATCCAAATATCTCTTGACAGCCATCAGGCTGAGAACAAAGATGTGGGTGTTGCATACTGCCATGATGCTAAGCTTGTCGGGAACCACATGATACTTCAGTTGGAGACCCTTGTCACTGACATGGAGCATGCTGATGACATGGCCTTGCTGGCTGACTCCTGGGGCAATCTTGAGGCCATGCTCACCAGCCTGTCCAGCAACTGTTGTAAATTTCAGCAGTGCATAGACTCTATATAACCATGGGTGTCCTTCCAACCCGCAACTCTACGCAGCCTCCACCTATCCACCTCCTTTCCATCCAACCTCCCAGTGAGCCAGTCTTCAGTTCCAGTACCTGGGAAGCATTGTTCAGGATGACTGTGGCTCCGATCTGGAGGTCAATTCCAGAGCCTCTCAGGCCTTTGGCAGTCTCAGCTACATCCTGAGTTACTAGAAGAAGATTCAAATTCGCACCAAACTCTGTATCTTCACTTCTGTAATTTTCCTACCCTACTCTACGGTACAGAGTGCATTGTTCTGCTGAAACCTCAAATCCACCAGTTGCAGCGTTTTGTTATGCGTTGTCTACGCATCATCCTGGGTATTTCCATCTGAGATATGAAGTGTAATACCACCATCCACAAATTTGCCTGGCAGCAATGCCTTTCCTCGCTGCTTTCTGCACGCTGCCTGCGCTTTCTTGGTCACATCTGCAGGATGTCTGACTCACGGCTTCCCAAGCAACTGCTTGTCTGCGCTCCAGTTGGAGGTGGCAGAACAGCCAGTGGCCAGAAGTGCCGTTGGAATGATCTGGTCCAGCGAGATCTGAGGAAGTGTGGCCTTGTGCGCAACTGGTGTGAGCTTGCCCTGGACAGGTCGGCCTGGAGGGGCATGGTGGGGGTGTATGTGAAAGACATCAATGAAGAAACTGAGAAGGAAGATGACAAAAAAAGATGATATATAAGAAGAGAAACCAGCAGGCATGCTCTGCTACTGCTCTGCTAGCCTGTGATCATCCGAACTGCAATTTTGTAGCAGCCAATAGAGCTGGTCAATCACAAGCGAAAGGAACACGTCCTGGTCAACCTATCTTGATGCAAACACTGTAACAAACCTTTTCACATCCAAGGTCTCCCTAATCATGAGTGCTATTGTGCTAAGAGATAACAGTAACAGAAGCAAGGTCTGGCCTGTATCACCCCCTTAGGGGTACACACAGTATAGGGAAGGAAGAAAGGTGCGTGTGTGTGTGTGTGTGTATGTGTGTGTGTGTGTGTGTGTGTGTGTGTGTGTGTGTGTGTGTGTGTGTGTGTGTGTGTGTGTGTGTGTGTGTGTGTGTGTGTGTGTGTGTGTGTGTGTGTGTGTGTGTGTGTGTGTGTGTGTGTGTGTGTGTGTGTGTGTGTGTGTGTGTGTGTGTGTGTGTGTGTGTGTGTGTGTGTGTGTGTGTGTGTGTGTGTGTGTGTGTGTGTGTGTGTGTGTGTGTGTGTGTGTGTGTGTGTGTGTGTGTGTGTGTGTAATTATAAAGCATCACACCACCTGCTATTTTATGACCATAATGATAGATTAATCCTGTGTACATTGCAATGTTTGCCTTATTAATAGTGTGTTTACACTGCTTCTGTTTTGTTTTGCTTTGAGAGTGCTCAGGCCTGTGTATATACTTGGGACAGTAAGAAACACAATAATCCATAAACAATATCCACCACATGCAAAAGTATATGGAGATTGTTATTATACTGGATGACTCACGGGCATGCAGTGTTAACATAAAGTAGATGTGTTTGTGTCTGTGAATTGTATACACACATACTATATACAGACTAACTCGGGGCATGCTGGATAAACATTTTTATTTCAGTGCAATCTCTACACACATACTCTGAACTAACTTGGTAGCTTGTCTGAAAACCTGTTCTTCTCAACATTGTACTGTGCCTTAGCCTTCAAGTATGATGCCTTGACTTCTGAACTCACACGCTCTAGAATCTAAATGAGAGAGTGCATGGAGAGAGAGGGAGGGATGGAGGAAAGAGAGAGAGAACAAAATCAATCACTCACATGCTCTAAAATCTAAAAGAGAGAGGGAAGAGGAAGGGAAGAAAAGAGGGAAAGAGAGATATCAAAACGAATGCATATACATGTATAACATTGGAGGGAATATGAAGTTAATTAATTGCTAAAGATCAGAGATGGTGCATTTTTGTGAACTTTTAGCATAATTATAATGTACAGTATACCTGAAACTGTTTCTCAAAGCCAGTGATAGTTTCTCCAGTGATATTCCTCTTCATCTGGTTGATACTCATCCTGATGTCTGCAGCTGCTATGTCTGTCTCCCCACACAACACAAGTTCACTCATAGCATCATGGATGAATATATACTGAGCCTATTATCAGCAAATACAAATATTCAGTGACCAATCACATATGAATACTGCTACCTCTGTCTGGACCATCTTCATACGCTGTCCTCTCATGCCCTTCAGGATGTTATAGATACTCAGAGTTCCCTCTCTCTTCATCTGCTGCATCACATGGTCCAGGAGGATAAAGGTACCAGTACGACCCACCCCAGCACTGCAGTGTACTAGCAGGGGCTGGTCCAGGGACACTGGGTGCTCCTTACGCACACGTCGAATGAAGGAGATGAGGGACATGGCATTCTGAGGTAGACCATGGTCAGGCCAGGCAGTGTAGTGCATGTGAGTGACTGCCAACTCATTTTCTGAGTCAGAGGTCTGTAGGATAAATAAATATTTTAAAACTGATATTATGAGGTTGTTAATTCTCTTACTGATTTAAGAAGCAGTTTTCTGATCTGATACTCAGCAGCTGGCACAACAGAAGTGAGAGTCACAGTGAACTTTGACCCTTGGTTCACAGTGGTATCAGGCCAGTATTGTTCACACTTATCCTACACAAATACATCAGAATATACTGTTATGTATGAGGACACAAATGTAAACATACAGATACAATTTTCTGTCCTTAACTTCTCTCATCTCATTAGGTATACTCATCTATGACATAATAGAGTTAGGGCTAGGGTTAAGGCTAGTGTACTAGAGATGATTGACCAATCAGAAGAGAGATTTGAAAAGGTACCCTGGGTGGTATCTATAACATAACAGTAGTTGGATAGGCTAAAGGGAAACCATGAAAGTACAATTTGCTGTAGCCAGTGTATTTACTTTGTTGCCCTCCACACAGCGAGTAAGCATGACAATGGTAGTGAGCTTATATTCCCACACCATCTGCCAGAACTTCACTACTGTCTCTTTAGTTGGACCTGCAATATACACAGGGGAAAAGGTGAAGATGTAGATTTTACATTTAGGAAGATTTTAGTTTATGTATTCATTACTGAATGATACACATACATAAAACTCTCATTCATACATATGTACTAACCTTGTGAAGTTATGTAGGCATGTTTCTTGTCAGGATAGCCCTGTGGTTAAGTGATACATAAACTCTATAGCAGTTCTTCTTTCTAAACTTTATATCAGTTCTTTTTGCCTTACGTCAATAAAAGAAGCATTGATGTAGTCAGATCCCTTCACATCTGGGTCTCCTTTCAGCTTCACACGTGTGTGGTCATCTGCAGTAGTAAATAATATTGGGTCATGCCTTATCAATGTACAGAGGAAATATATACTTACAAGGGTATATGTTCCTGAATCTGTTCTGAGGTATATTACAGGGAAGAGTAGCAATCTTACTTGCTGGCTTAGGTAACTTCTCCAGTGACTGCACAATATAGTCCATAAGTCAGTTATACAGTGTACTCACATCGCTACGAATACAATATTCTCTAAGACAATATGCTAACTATATATTCCACTTCAAACTTCTGATCTCTGTCTTGATGCATCCGCTTCACATGGTCTGGGAAGTCATCCTCACTTATATCACTAATACCAGTCACTGCAGTAACAATACACATCATGCAGGGACGAGAACATGTATCTAGCTGCTGGTAGAGAGAAGTGGTCTTCAAAGAAGTAAAATTTACCTTCATCTTCTTCCACTATGGTCACCAGATTCTTCATTTCTATTCCATCATCACTACTGTCACTGCCCTTTTTCTCATTGGATCGTTTTCTTGGTGGAAGTACAAGTTTACGTTTGACCCTTGAAGACTGACTGAAGACATGTTGGATGTTACTCAAAACCATGACATTGTTATGCCTATTGGATGTTACTCAAAACCACGACATATAACAATATGGTAAAAAAATCACCTCAGTATCACAATGATTATGATGACAATTACTACTACCAGAAGAACAGTACAAATCACTCCTACTACTGGAACTGCTATTGACAGGCCAGAGCCACTTCCTACATTTAATATATTATCCAACTATCACAATAAGTAGGCTGTGTACTGATATACCTGGAGATGAATACACTGAAGATATTTCAGCAACTTCTCCCTTGCCTACTGAAGTACTGGCTGAGATCTGTACTATGTATGTCTCTCCAGACAGCAGATCACTTATCTCTACTCTAGTTATATTGTGAGGTACATTGATACTCTTAATGTCTTCACTACTGGAGGCAGGCCAGTAGTTGACTGTGTAGTAGATGATGTGTCCTCTTGCCTCCACTAGACTGAGAGCAGTCCAGCTCACTATCATATGTGTAGCATTCACTCTCTCCACACTTAGATCTCTTGGAGCCCTCGGAACTACAATAGTATGTAATTAGCTGAGATTACTAAAGTTATATGCAGAAAGTATCCACTTACAATCTTCTTCAGCATAAGTAACTTGATTAACATTAGGTCCCTTGCCCCCTCCATTAGTAGCAACCACAATCACATTGTAAGGAATTCCCTTCACTAAAAGAAGTCAATAATTATGCCTATTATGTTACATCAAAGCATGTATACCAAGTGGTTGAGAAACTGTAAATTTCTCTGTATCCAGTACCACAGTTCTGCTCAGTTCAGTGCCAGTACTGATGTCAGTGATAGTGACAGTGTAGTTCAGAATATAGTCATTTGGCTCTGCTGGTTCTTCCCATGAGATGTTCAGTTTCCTCTCCATCACACTCACCACCACTAAACCTTGTACTGGGCCAGGGACTGATCGAAATAACAAACAAATGTGCATAAAAATCATCACAACAAACTTACCTCTTGCAGTGACTGGTCCAACCACAATACTTGGAAGGTGTTCAGACAATGCCTGAATTCTGACAGTATACACACGTTGGGTAGTAGTCAGTTCAGTAAAAGTGGCAGAGAGATCATTGGAAGTTCTGTTTATAATTGTCACATTATGATTTGGATGATGGTAATAGACAAGATATCCAGTGATTGCATCTCCTCCAACAGGATTTGACCAGAATACACTTATGGTGGAACTTCCCTCACTAGTAGTGACTGTCAAATCCATGGGAGGGTTGGCAGCTGTGGAGAAAGTGTACTGGTTCAAAGTCAAACTTAATCATTCGGTATACCTTTTACATCCAGCTGTGCTGAGTCTAATGATGGCTTGTTGTTTTTTACAGTACATGTGTAGAGTCCTTTTAGTCGTCCAGTGACTGTCAGGGAGTGGGTGTACTGTGCAGTCACTGGATTATTTAACATAGTTGATGCTTTGACTACTAGAGAGTTAGCTCTGGTCCAAGTGACAGTGGTAGCAGGTCCACCAGTGGAGGTACAGGTGAGGGTGAACTGAGGATTGGCTTCATTGAGAGCAGAGTCCAAAGTGAAAGATATATTGCCAGGTATTTTAATATCTCCTACAAAAGGAAGCATGGAATAGGTTTATGAGTACAACCTAATACCACCTTCCCACCTCCACTGTTGTAGAGTCCAACATAGAGAGTGTGTTCTGTCATTGTGTCATCCTCTACTACACAGTGATATATCCCCTCAGATGGAGGATCAGTTGCAGTCTTCCTATGCAGTCTCACAACCATAGGACCTCTAGTTCTAACAAATTCTGGAACATTTTCTCCATCCATACCACCAACTCTGGTCCCACTTGGTCCATACCAGTTTCCTCCAGAATGACGTTTATCAATAACAGGACGGTTAGTATTACAGATCAGGGCAGTGTTCTCAGTGGATCCAATATCACTGAACCCCACATAACTATTGTTACGGATGATAGCATCATGTAGACTGAGATACACATCTGCAAAGAGATTTACACAAGCTTTTGATTAACATTTATCCAAGTTTACAATATATTCCTGGAGGAAAGGCACCTAAATATTAGGGTCCCTCAGATTCTCCATTATCCACTTTTAACATATAATATTTCACAATCATGTTTATACTCACTTGGTAGTGTTACAGTCATTACAGAAGGACTGAATTCTCCAATACCAGCACTGTTTACTGCTGCTACTTCAATGGAATAGTTAGTGAATGACATCAGATTTGAGATAGGGGATTGTTCTCCTGAAGCATATTGAGTCTGTGTATCCCCACTCTCCTTTGCCTCATACTGCAATAAATATATTTTTTCTTTTCCATTGTGACCATTGTAATCGATGCAGTTCACTGGCTTCCACTGAACAGTAATTGTAGTACCAGTCACTTTAGATATGGTTACATGGGATGGAGGAGCAGATGGAACTACATATGAAAAAAATGGAATATCACATCTACTCTGTGCATGTGTTATATATTTACAATTACAGTTTATCAAAATATAACATTTGTAATGCACAGTAGGTACAAAGAGTGAGTAAGTAGCAACTGATAAAGTGGCTTACCAATTTAACTTGTGTATTAATAACATAATTACTAATCAGCTGTTAGTATATACTAACCATCTGGGAGTGTGGTGGCTGTGAGGCTGTGATTTGCAGTCATCTCCCCATCACTCAATATTGCAGTCACAGTGATGGAGTACTCAGTGGCCTCCTGCAGACCAGTCAGGTTGTACATTGTCTCACTAGCACTAATGTCACTGATGTCATTAGAGTCAGTGAAACACTGAGTGTTGTTAGTGTTGGAGTAGGAGATGGAGTAGGTAGACACAGTTTTACTAGTAGATAGGAACTCCAATTCAACCACCAGTGAAGTTGATTGCCTCGTATCACTAATAGTTGCACGAAATATTCCTGTAAAATCCAAAGCACTAATATAGAACACAATACATCAATGCCCTGCCTTACGTATTGTAGGAATGATGTAATCGTCACTAGCAGTAACTTGATGGACATACATTCCTCCAGTCACAGTTACATTACATGTGTATGTTCCATCATCCTCTTCAGTTAGAGGACTGATAGTGAGGCTGTCATGAGATATTGTGTACCTCTCTCCATTTATATCCCTTGGACCCATCCATTCAATGGTGATAGTCTCATCATTGTTCACATTAGGATCCAGTGTCTCAGTACATGTGAGGGTCAGGCTACTACCAGCATACAGAGGAGTGCGGGATGAGGTGACATCAACAGCAGGTGCAGGGACTATGAGAATAACAATTAGTATTCCATACATTAAGTGTTATATGTAAGTACACATAAATTTAATGGTTTGTGTAAGCATGTAATCCTGCCTAAATTTAGGGTTGCAAATACTGAGAAAGATATCAGACTCACTGGTAATGACAAGGTTTGTCGAGTCGTTGCCATAATAGAATGTGACCCTAGATATAATTACAAAGGCTCTGCAGGTGTAACGACTGCCATTTGATGTCATCAAAGGATTGAAAATGAGCTGAGGATCATAGACTGAAAGTTCAATAGGTCTACCATCCTGCCTGATCCATACTATACCATGGTCCACCACAAGATGTGGTACTGCCTCCACAGAGCAGGTGAGGGAGTAGGGCTGCCCAGCAGTGGGGGAACCACTGGCATGAGATATGGTCACAGTTTGTGGTGGAATATCTGCATGGTGACAGACACACTTACATGTAAAATATATTCAGATCTACTGATTGCTCACTTTCAACATCAATGATGATATCACTATAAATAGAAATCTGATTGACCATCATATCACTTCTTCCATTGACAGTCACAGAACATGAATATCGGTCACTGTCATCATCCATACGTAGAGGGCTTATGGTGAGATTAATAGTGTAGGTACTTCTAGTTTTATTGAGTTTAGTAAGTGAATACCGCTGTCCTGATAAGTCATTTGGACCAGTCCATCTAATCTTGACGTTTTCTTCATTGTCCACATTAGGATGCAATGTCATAGTACATGTGAGTGTGACACTAGTACCAGCATACAGAGGAGGAGTGCGGCTTGGAGTGGTAACCACATCAGGTATAGGGACTGTGAGGGAAGAATAGAAAGTTACAAAACATGCAACATTATCATAGAGTCGGTAGACTCTCTATGTAGGGATGGCACCGACACGCCCATTGAGCCTTAAGAAAAATAACGGCTCAGAACTCTCGAACGTGGCTGTTCTAAGCCTTTTCATGCACACGATCTGCTCTATGAGTGTTTTTATACATAGTAAGACTCTTGAAGTAGGCAAAATACACCGCTCACCTTTATTGTTGCATGCATTATCCCTTGTCTGCATTACACAAATTGTAATTCATCTTTGTGGTAGTATGAACCCTGAACTCCGAAGTATCACACAGTACGGTAGTACTGTGTATATAGGGATTGCTATGGTCTATCCCCATTGAAAACCATATATAAGGTTTTTCATCACTTTCACTTTCAGTTTGCTACCTACTGGACTTCTGTTGACATGAATGTGTAACTATACCCAGAAACTAACTGTGATTATAAAATGGTATAATTTGATGCACGAGAAAGGTGTTAAATTAACAAAAGTCCGTTTTGTAAATTCTCCATCTTCTTCTTCTTCTTCTTCCGCTTTAACAAGCGTAACTCACTAACGGTAACACATCTAAACATGAAACTTGGTACAGTTATGTAGTTCCACTGGGGATAGTGCATCGTCATGTTAAAAATTTTGTAAACAATGTACTTCTTGTAAAATAAACAAAAATAGCCTCACCATGTATTATTAATGGGGCCACACAATCCTATATCTGACTAATGAAAGGGCTGCTAAATGTGAAATTTTTTATGGTAGTATAGTTCAATACCCCAATGATCAACGTTGTGATAAAATCTCTGTAAACAATGTAAATCTTGTAATACAACAACAAATAGCCTCAGGCAAGGATTACTGTATCTCACTAATAAAAGCTCCATTAAATGTGGAAATTGGTATGGTGGTAAAGTGTAATACGCTAATGATCAACGTTGTGATAAGATCTCTGTAAACAATGTAAATCTTGTAATACAACAACAAATAGCCTCAGGCAAGCATTACTGTATCTCACTAACAAAAGCTTCACTAAATGTGGAAATTGGTGTGATGGTAGAGCTTAATGCCCTAAAGATCAACATTGTGATAAAATCTCTGGAAACTATGTAAATCTTGTAAGAAATAGCCTCAGGCTAACATTACTGTATCTTACTAACAGAAGCTCTACTAAATGTGAAAATCGGTATGATGGTAAAGCTTAATACCCCAAAGATCAACATTGTGATAAAATCTCTGTAAACCATGTAAATCTTGTAAAAAATAGCCTCAGGCTAGCATTACTGCATCTTACTAACAGAAGCTCTACTAAATGTGAAAATTGGTATGATGGTAATGCTTAATACCCCAAAGATCAACATTGTGATAAAATCTCTGTAAACTATGTAAATCTTGTAAAAAATAGCCTCAGGCTAGCATTACCGTATCTTACTAACAGAAACTCTACTAAATGTGAAAATTGGTGTGATGGTAGAGCTTAATACCCCAATCAATGTTGTGATAAAATCTCTGTAAACAATGTAAAACTTGTAATATAACAACAAAATATCCTCAGGCAATAGTTAGCTATATCTCGCTAAAAAAGTAGCACAAAATGTGGAAATTTGTGTGGTGTTAAAGCTTAATATCCCAATAATTAATGCTGAGATAAAATCTTGTAATCTTGTAAATAGTAGCCCCAGGCACTACTTTGCTGTATTTCATTAACAAAAGCTCCACTAAAAGTAAAATTTGGTACAATATAATACACAAACAATTGATGTTGCGATAAAAATGTTGGATAGCCTCAGGCTACAAGCTCTATTAGCTAATATGTTAGCTACCAAGTAAACTACAAAAATAGCAAAATGCATGTAGTTAGGTCCATAAAAAAATGATGGGAGACAAGTAAATAAAAAATTTAGGAAATTTGAAAGGAAATATAGGGATTGCATAAAAAGGAACGGAGACAAGATTGGGACACAGACATGTTATGATATATTGACGTACCCATAATGTTACGTTGATATTTCATAACATGTCTGTGTCCCAATCTTGTCTCCGTTCCTTTTTATGCAATACCTATATTTCCTTTCAAATTTCCTAAATTTTTTATTTACTTGTATATGTTATATGTTGTTAGTCTGCCATTGTCATGCATGCATAATTTCAACGTGGTTTTTAAATCATTTCCTGCACACATAAGTTGTTCACCGTGCACTACTTGGGTTATAGCAATCATGTTTCTTTACTTTTTGGCACCACCATCCCTACATATTTTAATGAAATGTTTTTTACACTTTACATTTTCCATAGAGCTTACTTTGCACAATGACATTCATCACTTCACTTGGCTCTGATATGCTCTCTATAGTAATGTATGTCACAGAGGGTTCACATGTATATCTGCCAGTATCTGAAGTAGCTAGAGGAGAGAAGGTGAGGGTGTCTCCTTCAGTAGAGATCCTATCTGAGGTGGTATCTACTGCTCTGCTATTGACCATCCAGGTCACCACTGGCTGTACAACAGCCTCCACTAGTATTGATGGCACAGTATAGTTACATGACAAGGTGAGGCTAGTTCCAGCATAGATAGAATCACTATCAGGACTGAGAGTGATGGATGGAGTGGGGAGATTAACTAGAAGAGAGGTATATATATATATATATATATATATATATATATATATATATATATATATATATCTGTAATAATTGCTATTCATTTAGCATATAAAATACCTTTGATAGTGATAGTCTCTGAAGCAGTAGCATTAACAGTTCGTATATATTCATTTACTTCCATTGGCCTTACAGTAACTGTGGCAGTGATCTGGCCACTATCTGAGATGGTAATAGGTGAGTAAGTGAGGGAGGCTGTGTAGCTGTCTCCACTACCACTGACAGCAGAGATGGTAATGTGACTGTCATTAATTATGATATCATTTAATCTCCACAATATATCCAGTGATTTATTCACATTTACTCTACTCTGATCACTGAAAGAGATGTCAGCAGTTAACACTAACTCAGTCCCAACCAACACAGAGTCACTGTGAGATCTAGTGATGGTCACTGTAGGCTGAGGCACTGGAGAAGAAGGTATATGAACAGAGCACCAAACATTTGCCTCGACAACTTACTTGGAACAGTTACATTCACACTAGTTGTAATACTTCCATTAGCTGTGCAGGAGTACTCTCCAATATCAGATGTATTTATGGTAATAGAGTCGATGCCATCTAATTCTACTGGTCCAGACCACATATACAGTGTAGATGGTATACTATGGCCATTAAACACAGCAGAACATGTGAGAACATTTTTACTGTTGGATATTGAAGAAGAGATGTTAATCAGCATAACATTTGAGATTGTACCTGTGTTCATTAAAGAGACATTTCAATATCTATTAATGCATGATCAGAGAGTCGGTAGACTCTCTATGTAGGGATGGCGCCGACACGCCCATAATTAAGCCTTAAGAAATGTAACGGCTCAGAACTCTCCAACGCGGCAGCTATAAGCCCTTTTAGAAACATAACATGGCCTACGAGTGTTTCTATACACGATAAGACCCTCAAAGGTGGTAAAATACATCGCTACAATGATATGCGTGATTTTGCTAAAACCCGATTTCTCCAACATCTTCTTCTTCTTCTTCTTCTTCTTCTTCTTCTTCTTCTTCTTCTTCTTCTTCTTCTTCTTCTTCAGTAAACAGGCATAACTCAAAATCGGCTTAAGTATTTATCTTCATTTTTGCACAAATCGGTTTCTTTTTGGCCGGCGTAGTGCCTTTCACCAAAAAATGGTTACATAAAAGTACAACTAAGAGCCACGCCCACAGACTTCCTCTCTGTTGTACGCCATTTTTAATTTTATGCACGTATTCGAGCTCGCAGCATATATGAAGAAAGGTACGTAGCTACGAGGCTCCAGCATACCCTAGGTGTGCAGCAAATCGGTTAGTGTAACTTCGGTTTGCGTTACAGGTGTTGATTGACTCTGTTCCCATAATCTGCTGTTTTTTTTTCTACTCTCCATCGCTCGTACTGGCTATGGAAGTGGCTGGGGCCGACACGCAAATAAAGCCTTAATTGAACAGCGCAGAACTCCTGAATGGTGCTATTATAAGGCTTTATGGACACATAATATGGCATACGACTGTTTCTATACAACAAAAAAAACAGTGAAACAAGGGAGTAAAAACATTTCCATTAAAATGTTAAAGGATGTAGGGATGACAGTGCCAAAAAGTAGAGAAACAAGTGTAGTATATATATGCAGCAACACAGGGAATGAGGGGACTATAGTCTTTCATTATGGGGTTACGCATGTTATTATTGTTGCATGCCCTTATCCCCTGTCTTGGTGCATATAATATAGTCCCCTCATTCCCTGTGTTGCTGCATATATATACTACACTTGTTTCTCTACTTTTTGGCACTGTCATCCCTACATCCTTTAACATTTTAATGGAAATGTTTTTACTCCCTTGTATAGTATATATAGCAAATGGCCTTTGTCTAACAATACTGAAGTGTGTGGTTATACACTTTGATTTATCACACTCTGTGTACAGATTTACACTACACAGTTATATATATAATAACATACCATCTTCACTTAGTGTAGCTACTGCTTTAGCTGATGATGGTTTATTGTTGGACATAAAGCACTCATAGACAGTAGCTACATCTATCTGGGACACTCTCAGAGTGTGGGTATATTGGCCAGTGAAGGTATTGTCCAACACTGACACTTGTGAACCATCATTCCACAAAGTTACCACATCTCCAGGAGATTTTATGGTCCAAATGACTGTTGTAGCAGGTCCACCAATGGAGATACAGGTGAGTTCAGAGTTCAAATATGTCATTGGATTTGAGATGGCAATGTCACCTACATAATAGTCCATAATAATCACATCATAATGCTACCAACTGCAATTAATGTTTACTGACAAATTAGGTTTCTTTCACAATCATACCTCCAGACTCATACAGTCCTACATAGACTGTCTTTCTTCCAGTACCACCTTCACCACTGACTGCAACTGTCTCAATAGCACAATGATATATACCAGATGGTATGGGACCACTGATACTAGGCACATGCTCTAGTCTAACTCTCATATGTAGTCTTCTCATTGTGATGGGAAGTCTAACCCTGTTTACTCTTTTTCTATTGTGGGGAAAGAACCAGTCTCCATGATCATCTGAACCACTGCAGCATGTGTCCAGGTCAGTGTGACAGACAATCTCTCTACCACTATCATGAGTAGCATTGCCACCTTGTCCCAGTAGACTGAGGTCCACATAGGAATTGTTGGGTAGTATCTCTCCCATGAAGGTGAGATAAGGAGCAGTCTGAGACTGGACCTCCACCACACACCATAGGAGATGGAACACCAAAACTGAAATCATCTACAATGTATTAAGCCATTAGCATTGGTGATGTGTAACAATGAAATACACACAGAGGAATGTAAACGGTACACACGCTATATAGATCTTGGGATTAACCTGTAAAGTATATAATTGCGAACTATCTATCATTATGTCACGAGGCATATCTAGTTACTCACTTTTTGCTCCACACGTGGACTTGTCCAACGAGAAAGAGCTTGCAATACGCCCGAACAAGTCACATTTATATAGACTTGGCAGTGTGGGAGGAATGTATTTTACGTCAACGAACAGAACATAATATTTCTCTTATTCATCATCTCTTACAGCTACATGCTCATGCGCACACGAATAGTATATATACGGTTTTCTCCGTATTTTGCGGATATGTAAATCCATGAGCGACCCTAGATGGGCGGAGCCCGTCCTCACGCGGAAAACGGGAGGACGTGTTAACTTGCAAGCCTATCCCCGGATTTGGACACCAATCAGATTGCAGTATTCAAGTGGTTACATCATCATCATCTATAAAGCGGCAACATCCCTGGCACATGAATTGGTCAGAGAGCGCCTGTCTCTAGCATTTGTAAGGTCCAAGACAATATATCTAGCTCACAGTAACAACTTTACCTTGCAAGTTTTACTGAAGCCAGGTCGCTACTGCTGATTACGTAACACTCTGTCATGTTAATGTTATTCATAAGGATTACATCATCATTGCAAGAACAAATCCGGGGCTAGGCTTGCAACCCGTCCTGCCGTTTTCCGCGTGAGGACGGGCTCCGCCCATCTAGAGCGACCCATCATTTTGTTGGGGCTCACTTGATGCAGCTCCCAAGCCTAATGCAGAACAAAATTTATCCCGTTCCTTTGCCAACCTAATGTTCGCCTGCAAAACAAAAGCAGCACCGGATCTCTTGTCTCGCAAGAAGAATGGGGGTATCTTTATCTACACGACCTCTCTGACCCAAGTGATCCAGACTCTCCCTCAGTAAGAGATATCCTTATTAGCGAGCATCCTCAAGGTAGATAAGCCCTCTGAGTGGATTATACCTTCCCCCCCTCAGGAGATACATCCAGTTGTGTTGGATACTGATAAACACGTACAGAGCCCCAACTAACCTCTTCATGGACGGGAACACTGTTTTATCACGAGAGGGCACCACACAAGGTGACCCTCTTGGAATGCCCATGTACACTCTAGCAACCATTCCACTGATCAAAGAATTGGATAGTAAATGCAAGCAGATATGGTAATAAGATGATGCTGCAGCTGTGGGGAAAATAACTGACTTTCAAGAGTGGTGGGACAAACTAGCTACCCTCAGCCCACGGTATGGATACTTTCCAAATCCTTCTAAGATATGGCTCATCACCAGAGAGGAACTACAGCTAACAGCACCTTCCATCTTTGCCTCCACAGGAGTCAAGGTGACCCCTCATGGCAGACCTTACCTAGAGGCTGCCATTGGCTCTCCTAATGCATCTCAAGCTATGTGGAGACAAAGATTATGGAATGGGCAGAGAATCTACACTGCCTTGCTGAAATGAGCAAGATTCTCACAGGAAATGCTGTCAGAGTTCCTACTGCAATTGACCTTGTGAACACCGAAGCAAATATTTCCAACTAACTCATTATCTATTTTCCTTTGTCTTTATGTACAGATGCATGTATTTTTATCATTTCTTTATTTATTTATTTTTATTACATTTATAATTATAAAAAATATAGCTCTAGCTGAATGGATGACTTCGCGCTATATGATCCAACGTGTCCGCAGTAAGTGCGCTCTCACTATGACGTAAAGCTGACTCAGCACAACCAAGAAATCGCTCAATTGTCACCAGACCCTTTCCCGTTTGGGTGGGGTCTGGGTACCAGACTAGAGGAGGTTGGACACGATTTTTGCCGGTCATGTGATCTGTGCGCAGACGCGTGATTATACCCCGAGACAACTAACAAGGTTAGTATATCATTCTAGACCCCTACGTTAGCAGATACCGGATATGTAGTCAACCCCTACTTTCCAAATAGCCGTAATCGCCCAGATGACTTCACGCAGCATAGCAGTTATGACTGAAAAACTAAGGACAGTGTAGGAATGCTTCTCGCCCTTCTGTAGGATTATGACTATTTTGCTTGCTCCTGCTAGCCCTGAGCCATATCTATAAAACGCAGCAGAGGAGGCGCGTACAACACAGAGTGCGCTTAGCCTCACGTGAGATTTTGTTGTCCTCTTGGACCCCCCCCGCATTTAATTTATTGCGCAGTGCGCGCGGAGGAGGGAGAAGGCCTGGAAACGAGGCTAGTGCTAACTAATACATAACCCTTTTATGAGGGGTATTCCCCGCTTGTGGAGCGAGCCCCCGGAAGGAGGCGTGGCGGCGCTCCCGACCACTTTTTGTGAGTTTCTGCTGCGTCTCCTGTCTTCGCAGTCTCCGAGATTTGTGCATGGGTCTCTGAAATCGAGGTAGCCACGTGCAAACACCAGTCGAATAAAGTTCCCAGTCCACAAATTATGTACGCATGCGCATTTCAAGTGTGATGTGCCATGACAAAAATGAACAACAGACAGAAGTAATAAAGTTATATATATTGGATAGGCTATAATATTAACCATACAAACAGTTTTAAAAAACTCTTAGTAAAATCAATGTCAATGACGACAGCGTATTAATTCCTGTAAACAAATACAAGAGTGGCAAACTGTTTATATGTTCACACAAAATTAATGTTACAGTACAATGAAGTTAGATGACATAGGTCCATAATTCACTTCAGTTCACAGTAGTTTATACATGTACTAAGAAAGATGGGAGTAGGCAGCATCATGCTATAGCGTACATAACACACGACCGACTATGATCACTCACATTATACTTTCAACCAGATCTGAGCATGTCGGTTCATCTTCTGACCACATTCCTTCAACACATATTCTGACATCAGTTCCTACTAGTTCAAGGCCATTCTCACAGCTGTACATTGCTGTATACTGTCTAATGGAGGTAACTAGGTGCATTTTTGGCGAGCGGAGTGAGCCGACCTTGTTGCTAATTTGTCTGTGCACGTAAAATTAGAATCCCGTATAACATTACAGTAAAATCGGCGACTAGGTCCGCTCGCTAATACTATTACTGTGCGACGAACGGGATTCCAGAACAACGGCAACAACACACAGAGACGTCGCAGTACATGCTGAACCCGTTTTACATAGAGTGACCCGTATCTACAGGCCCGCACACAAGGGGGGTTCGATCGAACCACCCTTGGAAGGTTGCGACCTATAGCCGCACTACATGTAGTCGCGCGCGCATAATTGAGTGAGCGAAGCGAACCCGTTAGCTGAGCCGTATATCGGCAGACTTATCACATAGCGTGAGATCAAGAGATGTACAAACGTAAATCTGGCTTTATCCTGCTCGCCTCCAGTGCTGAAATTCAATGTGGTGCATGGTCATGCTATTATGCTTATGTAAACGCGGCCAACGCTAGCTATATATAGGTTCAGGGATGGCGTAAAAATGTTCACACACGAACCTCGAACCCCCCAATGGGCTACGTACGGGCCTGATCTAACTATTTAAATGGCAGCAAAGACGCGTGCAGTGGTTCGTTGAGCCTCCCCATGTGTCAACCTCTTCCGGCAGCCTTAATATTTGTGCACAAGTATGCGCAACGGGGAAGACCTAGCTAGGAACCGAGGCTAATCCAATTACTCAGGCCTCTTTCTATACATGACCTTGACCCACACTAAAGTAGTAATGCAGCACAGACCATAAGGAGGTATTGATTCTTCATGCAATAAAAATTCATCATTATAACCAGTATATACTCAAAGAACATTGTATTGTGTTTGAACTAACCATCCACACAGCGTGGCTCAGTTCCTGACCAGAAGGCAAGTCCTCTGGTCCATTCCAAATAGCTGGTAGCCCTGTTCACAGGAGTAATTGGCTACTGATCCCTCTGTTGTGCCTTCTAGTGTCACATAACCATTAGCAGGACTGGAGAGGTTGCTACATATAGGACTGTATGTGTGTATTGCAAGTGGAAGAAAAAAGTACATATGCTTTACAAGAACTGACCTCTTTCATATGCCTTTCCATACATAATATTGCTTTGGATAAGAAAATGGTTATAAGATGGAGAGACTATCAAAGACTAGATAATGCATTTGTAATCACAAAGACATGCTCTACCTAGCCTTCTAAGTCACTATACATACAAAGAGGCAGAGACGGCATGTCAAAAGTGGGGGGACTCAGGGTTCATGAAGTGGGTATAGTTTATCTTAAACACACATTCGTCCTGAATACATCCTGCATAGTCTATTAGCTATCACATAGTACATTTGACCCATTGACACCCTCCAATTTTGGGGGACTTAGCCCCCCCTGTTCAAAAGGTGGGGGGGTCAAGCCCCCCAGGTTCTCTGCCTCTGATACATATTGGGGGGCACATAATATCATTAGAGTCTCATCCTGACAGGCTTTCCACATGTGTCAACACACGACACATTGACAACAAACAACAAAGCTTAAAGTTTGTAGCTACAGGGCCGGCGGAGCCGGTCCGGTTAATTGCCGTGGGCGGACTATATAGGTGGGAGGGGCTAGCGATCGTGTAATTATGGGTGGGGTTCTGTTCACTAGCGGTTGTGAGCAAATGGCGTTGTCCAAGTTTCTAGCTCCCCAAAACCTACCGGCTCTTCCAGATGAGCCTTCGCGCGCGGGAGTAGGGAAAACGTCATTGCCTAGCCTCGCGGAGCTACGCCTTCTCGGGGGGGGGGGGGGGGGGGGGGGAGGAGAAGGTCTGGTGAATTGCCTATACGCCACTTGTTCCATATGAATGTCAAATTAACATAATATTGCGTAATACCCACGAACATGCGGGGAAGTCACAGCAGTGTTTGTGTGCACACGTGTATATATACGTGAGGAGTCAGTCCGTTATTGCTCCAACTGCATGTACTGTACGGACCCAACGCGTAAATTTTTTCGGAAGCTCTCCGACGGTATAAGGTAAGGGTAGAAGCTAGGGCTAGGGCAGAAATGATGTTCCGCGCCCCAAGACGCCGTATATATCTAGTCCTAGCCTCAGCCTTAGCCCTTACCCTTTAGCTCTAGCCTCTAGCCTTAGCCCCTAGTCTTAGCTCTAGCCTCTAGCCTTAGCCCTAGTCCCTAGCCTTAGCCCTAGCCACTAGCTTCTAGCCTTACCTTCGGAGAAGTTCTGAAGTCATTACGCGTTGATCCCTGGCTGTGCTGGCTGCATCTTGGATCTGTTGCACACACAGAGGTCAGAGGCAACAAAAAAGCGTAGGCGGCGCATACGTAACGTGGCTAAATCCTGCAATCTGATTGGTTTGCAGGAATTCCTGCAACGAGAACAAGTGGCGTATAGGCAATTCACCAGGCCTTCTCCTCCCTCCGAGAAGGCGTGGCTCCGCGAGGCTAGTCATTGCCCAAGCGGCTGCCGGATCGCTTTGCAGCGGATCACTGCGCATGCGCAGACGGCCGGACCAATAGACCGCAGGGCCTGAGCTATTATACATGAAGTCAATAATCATACTGCACTATTAAAATCTTGGCACAGATTGCTCTGAGAAGTATAATTATGTGTATATTCTGTAGTAAACAGTCCAGTATATTGCCAGGCGGCATTACAAGTACAATTTCCTGCGTGAAAGTTCAAACCACTTCTTTGAAGTTGACATATGTTTCAAAACTGTCCACATAATTAGCAACCACCCCTTGGCAGAAAGCATAGTGTACCTGTCAGAAAGATTATGTAAGACAACTAGTTATTAGCACCCCATATTCTGTGAAGTACTAACCCAAGTTGTATATGAGGTTAGTTAGCATATGTAAGACATTAAAATTAGTTTACTTTTCTTACAGCATCAGGGACCAGTCCAGCTCTCTGTATACGTGCAGACTTGACTCCTTGGAAGAAGTCAACCACACCTTCTGTCTTCAGTCTCTCCAACTGAGAGTGCAGACAGATGAATGTCCCAGTACAACCCACTCCACAGAACCCTGACCTCGGAACTGTGTCATGAGCTGCGAACATCAGCTCTGTGTGTGTGTGTGTGTGTATGTGTGTGTGTGTGTGTGTGTGTGTGTGTGTGTGTGTGTGTGTGTGTGTGTGTGTGTGTGTGTGTGTGTGTGTGTGTGTGTGTGTGTGTGTGTGTGTGTGTGTGTGTGTGTGTGTGTGTGTGTTATGTAAAGCATCACCTCATCTGCTATTTTATGACCATGATGATAGACTGATCTTGTGTACACTGCAATGTTTACCTTACTAATAACCTGTTTACACACTGACTTTTGGTTTGAAAGAGCTCAGGGTTGTGTATTTACTTGGGGCAATAACAAACACAATAATCCATAAACAATATCCACCACATGTAGCAGTCTACACCTCACCTACAATGTAGCAGGATCAGTGTAAGACCGCATGAAAGAGTTGAAGAAGATAAGTAGTAAGACGAAGTTAGAAGTAGAAGAAGTAAAGACAGAAGTTGGGACTAACAACATATTTGTATGAAATGGGTATGCCACTGAACTCAGATGCTCAGCCTTGAGAGCTGAGAATGGTGGTTTAAGATCTTTTACGACCGGTCAATTCTCCCAACCCATCTGAGCTCAACTGACCTAAATTACACACTCAGTAAAAACCATACAGAAAACAACATATCTTATAAGGGTAGCGGCAGGGGTAGCAACAACACTGAGATATATAGAGAGTAGAAGGAGTAGACTTTCACCAGAGGTAGCAAAGACAGGAATATGACCATACAGCCAATGCAATAACGTATACACATACATATATATGATAGCTACCTAGAGAAATCAGTATAGTGTAGAGGAATTTAAATTAATGTTCATTTGTTCTCACAGGCCTAGCTAGATGTAACATGAGCAGTCAAGTGATACAATGCACCAACTGGCAAGCAGACTCCGTCCCATATATGGTTCCTTACACTATGCTTAAATTTACTAAACACATTACAATGTCGTCTAGCAAACTTCTTAAAAGTACGGCATATGACGGAATATCGGAAACCTTGCCAAATGAGTTTAGATGTAATCATGTAATTCCTACTACAAAAATCATTATAACTATCACAAATTCTACTGATCCTAACTAGCTGAGATATATACAAGCCATATGCAGGCTGTACTGGTATATTCCCACACAAAAAATTGGAAATTAACAATGTTAAACCCAAACTGCTTGTCATTGTGCACTGTAAACTGTTTGTTTCCTGTATTTATTCCATTTTTGTACATATCCCTATGTCTTCTCACTCTGTGTGTGTAATTATAAAGCATCACCTCATCTGCTATTTTATGACCATGATAATAGACGAATCCTGTGTACATTGCAATGTTTGCCTTACTAATGGTCTGTTTACACGTTGTCTTCTGCTTTGAAAGAGCTTGGTGCTGTGTATTTAATTGGGCAGTAAGAAACACAATAATCCATAAACAATATCCACCACATGCAAAAAGTATATGGAGAATGTTATTACACTGGATGACTCAGGAGCATGCAGTGTTAACATAAAGTAAATGTGTTTGTGTCAGTGAATTGTATACACTCAGCTGGATAAACAGTTTGTTTCAGTGCAATCTCTACACATGTACTCTGAACTAACTTGGTAGCTTGTCGGAAAACCTGTTCTTCTCAACATTGTACTGTGCCTTAGCCTCCAAGTATGTTGCCTTGAATTCTGAGCTAACACGCTCCAGAATCTAAAAGAGAGAGTTGAAAGGGAGGGAAGTAGAGAGAAAGGGAGTAAGATAAAAAAAGAGTGAATATATAATGTTGGAGGGAGGGAGGGAGTAAGAACAAAATAGAGTGAATATGAAGTCAATTAATTGCTAAAGATCAGAGATGGTGCATTTTGTGATAATATTTCAAACTGTTTCTCAAAGCCAGTGAAGTATGTTGCCTTGAATTCTGAGCTAACACGCTCCAGAATCTAAAAGAGAGAGTTGAAAGGGAGGGAAGTAGAGAGAAAGGGAGTAAGATAAAAAAAGAGTGAATATATAATGTTGGAGGGAGGGAGGGAGTAAGAACAAAATAGAGTGAATATGAAGTCAATTAATTGCTAAAGATCAGAGATGGTGCATTTTGTGATAATATTTCAAACTGTTTCTCAAAGCCAGTGATAGTTTCTCCAGTGACATTCCTCTTCATCTGGTTGATACTGATCCTGATGTCTACAGCTGCTATGTCAGTCTCTCCACATAACACAAGCTCACTCCATAGCATCATGGATGAATATATACTGAGCCTGTAGACAGTGAATGTGTCAACTATACCAGCAATGCAGTAGAACTCTATTTAACTCCAAAGTTACCTGGGTCTGGACCATCTTCATACGCTGTCCTCTCATGCCCTTCAGGATGTTATAGATACTCAGAGTTCCCTCTCTCTTCATCTGCTGCATCACATGGTCCAGGAGGATAAAGGTACCAGTACGACCCACCGCAGCACTGCAGTGTACTAGCAGGGGCTGGTCCAGGGACACTGGGTGCTCCTTACGCACACGTCGAATGAAGGAGATGAGGGACATGGCATTCTGAGGTAGACCATGGTCAGGCAGTGTGAGTGACTGCCCTGTAGGATTTGTACGTGCAACCACAACTAAGTTCTCAAAAGATTGGGTTAGATACTATATGGTGTGTTAACTGACAATGCAGTTTCTAATCCAAGAAATGTATACCATTTGACATGGAGCAGATATGATGTATACAATATACACTGTACATGTCATGTCGACGCACACAAGAGCAATCATAGTAATAGTGTGCACATTATCTTGTCAGTGACTGTGTACTTGTTCATACACTACATCTTCATCAGTAGATTGTGGAGGAGGAGGGATGGAGAGAGGGACATGTGATGTAGCTGTGTCTATAGTGACTACTTCATACTGAGCGTCACCTCTACTATCAGTTGGCTTCAATGCAGGATTATGTTTCTTGCTAAAAGTGTGTATATTGTCAGGATTTCTGTACAAAAATTAGAGAAGTAACTAACTCTGATGGTTGAAGGTGCTGTACATGTGTAGTGCAAAATAGCCCTTCAAAAGCTCATTCTCTAATATACAGAGCATGCAATGACTTACTCGTAGACTGCTTCTCCTGAGAACTTGGATAGTTCATAGGCCTCATTAGTACTGGCTGGAATGTCTGCTGCTTTTACTGGAACTCTGGAAAATATCATACCAATTGACAAAGCAGAGAACACTCATAGAACTAATAGACTGCTCTGCTATAGCTGGTGGTTCTGTTTTCTAGATACCTTCATGCATAATAGAGCAACAGTGCTTTTACATACTTGTTTTTCATCCCAGTCAGATGTGACCCTCCATGATTTCTCACTAGTAAAACTATCACAATCATCACTGCCATAATAACCAGTAGAGTAACTGCCCCCAACACTCCTACAATAGCAGCTGTGTTGTCTCCATCAGAGGACACTGTAGCTATACATGAAATAATAACATGCTAGAGTACTTTGGAGTTAAACACTCCACTCACCTGGAGGTAGCCTTGTTGAAGAGAGTTCCACACTTACATTTCCCTCTCCCACAGAGGTACTGGCTGACACCTGTACTGTATATGTCTCTCCAGACAGCAGATCACTTATCTCAACTGTAGTTATATTGTGAGGTACA
Source organism: Theonella swinhoei (assembly GCA_963970385.1). Classification (NCBI taxonomy): domain Eukaryota; kingdom Metazoa; phylum Porifera; class Demospongiae; order Tetractinellida; family Theonellidae; genus Theonella; species Theonella swinhoei. The sequence goes on along the minus strand of OZ019949.1, from coordinate 2,556,489 downwards.
TTGATACTCTTAATGTCTTCACTACTGGAGGCAGGCCAGTAGTTAACAGTGTAGTAGATGATGTGTCCTCTTGCCTCCACTAGACTGAGAGCAGTCCAGCTCACTATCATATGTGTAGCATTCACTCTCTCCACACTTAGATCTCTTGGAGGTCGTGGAACTGTAGTATTTAAAACTTTGTAATGTTAAAAAACAAAATTGTAATACTTACCATCTTCTTCAGCATAGATTATTCTGCTGACATTAGGTCCATTGCCCCTTCCATTAGTAGCAAACACAGTCACATTGTAAGGAATTCCCTTTACTGAAGGAAGTCAGAATGAACCGTAACATACATTGCATGCTATAGCTAGTTACACATATCTTCACATATCATACCAAGAGTCTTGGTCAATATTGTGTATCTGTGTACATCCAGTACCACAGTTCTGCTCAGTTCAGTGCCAGTACTAATGTCAGTGATAGTGACAGTGTAGTTCAGAGTATAGTCATTTGGCTCTGCTGGTTCTTCCCATGAGATGTTCAGTTTCCTCTCCATCACACTCACCACCACTAAACCTTGTACTGGACCAGGGACTGGAATTGCACATAAATGCAAATAAATTTGTCCCTCTAAAACTCAAATACACTTTTAAATTCACAAAATATGTTATGAATGCTAATAGGTTACCCAACGTTTAAATATAACTGTATTTTTGTATATATAATATATATGTAAGTAAATACACTTTACCTCTGGCAGTGACTGGTCCAACCACAATACTTGGAAGGTGTTCAGACAATGCCTGAATGCTGACAGTGTACACACGTTGGGTAGTAGTCAGTTCAGTAAAACTGGCAGAGAGATCATTGGAAGTTTTGTTTATAATTGTCACATTATGATTTGGATGATGGTAATAGACAAGATATCCAGTGACTGCATCTCCTCCAATAGGACTTGACCAGAATACACTTATGGTAGAACTTCCCTCACTAGTAGTGACAGTCAAATCCATGGGAGGTTTGGCAACTGTATGGGAGACAATACTCAGGGCATACTTGAGTCATAACTATTTATTCAGTACCTCTTATACTGAGTTGTGCTGAATCTGATGATGGTTTACTGTTTTCTACAGTACATGTATAAAGTCCTCCTAGTCTTCCAGTCACATTCAGTGTGTGGATGTATTGAGTAGAATCAGTGTTATTCAGCACTGTCATATTCCCTGTAGTGACTACTTCAGTATCAGGATTGGTCCAAGTGACAGTGGTAGCAGGTCCACCAGTGGAGATACAGGTGAGGGTAAATTGAGGATTGGGTTTATTGAGAGCAAAGTAGAGTGTGAAAGATATGTTACCCAGTATTGTAATATCTGTTCAAGGGGAAAAAATAAGATATTAATATACATTACTTCACGGTAAATTTATACCCACCTCCACTGCTATAGAGTCCAACATAGAGAGTGTGTTCTGTCATTGTGTCATCCTCTACCACACAGTGATATATCCCCTCAGATGGAGGATCAGTAGCAGTGTTCCTTAACAGTCTCACAACCATACGACCTCTAGTTTTAACAAATCCTGGAACATCATCACTACCCATACTACCAACTCTGGTCCCACTTGGTCCATACCAATCTCCTCCAGAATATTGTATTTTTAAATCAATAATAACAAGATAATTAGTATTACAGATCAGGGCAGTGTTCTCAGTGGATCCAATATCACTTATCACTACATGACTATTGTTAGGGATGGTAACATCATTTAGACTGAGATACACATCTGTAAAGAAAGTATTTTAAAGATGAACACTTGTTCTTTTGTTCATCACTTACTTGGTCGTGTTTCAATCATTATAGCTGGACTGAATTCTCCAGTACCAGCACTGTTTACTGCTGCCACTTTAATGGAATAGTTAGTAGATGACATCAGATTTGAGATAATAGCATACTCTCCTGTGGTAATATGAGTCTGTATATCCCCACTCTCCTGTGCCTCATACTGCACTAAGTAACTAAGTATGTCTCCATTATGATGGATGCAGTCCACTGGCTTCCACTGGACAGTAATTGTAGTACCAGTCACTTTTGATATGGCTACAAGAGATGGGGGAGCAGATGGAACTATAATTGAGAAATGGAACATTGTAGCATTATCATGGTTAGTTTAGGTAAACATAGCAAGTTTACTAACCATCTGGGAGTGTGGTGACTGTGAAGCTGTCTTCTACAGTCTCTTCATCACTCAGTATTGCAGTCACAGTGATGGAGTACTCAGTGGCCTCCTGCAGACCAGTCAGGTTATACTCTGTCTCACTACCACTAATGTCACTGATGTCATTAGAGTCAGTGAAACACTGAGTGTTGTTAGTGTTGGAGTAGGAGATGGAGTAGGTAGACACAGTTTTACTAGTAGATAGGAACTCCCATTTAACTACCAGTGAAGTTGATTGTATCATATCATTAATAGTTGCATGAAATGTTCCTGTAAAATCAAAGCACTAATATACATCTTTTAGAACACAATACATCAATGCCCTGCCTTACGTATTGTGGGAATGAGGTAATCATCACTAGCAGTAACTTGATGAACATACATTCCTCCAGTGACAGTTACATTACATGTGTATGTTCCACCATCCTCTTCAGTTAGAGGACTGATAGTGAGGCTGTCATGAGATATTGTGTACCTCTCTCCATTTATATCCCTTGGACCCATCCATTCAATGGTGATAGTCTCATCATTGTTCACATTAGGATCCAGTGTCACAGTACATGTGAAGGTGAGGCTACTACCAGCATACAGAGGAGGAGTGTGGGATGAGGTGAAATCAACAGCAGGTGCAGGGACTATGAGAATGACAATTAGCATACATATGTAACAGGAACATATGCAAGTATATAAAATGTTCATGGCTTGTGTAGAAGTCAAGGTTTGAGAAAGATAACAAACTCACTGGTAACCACAAGGTTTGTTGAGTTGCTGCCATAATTAGATATAACCCTAGATATAATTACAAAGGCTCTGCAGGTGTAATGACTGCCATTTGATGTCATCAAAGGATTAAAGAAGATGAGCTGAGGATTATAGACCGAGGAAGGTTCAATAGGTCTACCATCCTGCCTGGTCCATACTATACCATGGTCCACCACAAGATGTGGTACGGCCTCCACAGAGCAGGTGAGAGAGTAGGGCTGCCCAGCAGTGGGGGAACCACTGGCATGAGATATGGTCACAGATTGTTGTGGAAGAGCTGCAGGGAAACAGGGATGCTGTATAAAATCCTATCTATATTGACAACTTACTCATGACAGTGATATTGATGTCACCTAGCTGTACATTTCTTCCATTGACAGTCACTGCACATACATATCGGCCACTATGTCTGATAAGTAGTGGACTTATGGTGATATTGCAAGTGTAGATCTTTCCTGATGTATGGAAACCAGTGTCTGAATACTGATTTCTTGATAAGCTTTGTGGACCAACCCATCCCATCCAAACACTCCCAACATTCACCACATTAGGGTGTAATGTCATAGTACATGTGAGTGTGACACTAGTACCAGCATACAGAGGAGTAGTGCGGCTTGTAGTGATAACCACAACAGGTATGGGGACTGTGAGGGAATACACATACACATGCAGTTGATGTACAAAACATATTGCATGTAACTTGTACTTTGAACAGCAACATTTTTCTCTTCACTCTGCACAGGTGCCTCTACAGTGACATATCTCAGATGTTCAGCAACAGTCAGTTCACATGTATACCTGCCAGTATCTGAAGTAGCTAGAGGAGAGAAGGTGAGGGTGTCTCCTTCAGTAGAGATCCTATCTGAGGTGGTATCTACTGCACTGCCATTGACCATCCAGGTCACCACTGGCTGTACAGCAGCCTCCACTAGTACTGATGACAGAGTGTAGTTACATAACAAGTTGAGTCTAGTTCCAGCATAGAGAGAATCACTATCAGGACTGAGAGTGATGGATGGAGTAAGACGAACTGAATGAGAAAGATTTCTAATAATTATTACTTTGGAATTAACATATGAATGTGTATACCTTTAATAATGAGACTCTCCAAAGCAGTAGCATTGACAGATCGTATGTATTCATTCACTGTCTCTGGTCTGACGGTAACAGTGGCAGTGATCTGGCCACTATCTGAGATGGTAATAGGTGAGTAGGTGAGGGAGGCTGTGTAGCTGTCTCCACTACCACTGACAGCAGATATGTTAATGTGACTCTCATTAATTATGACATCATTTAATCTCCACAATATATCCAGTGATTTATTCACATTTAGTCTACTCTGATCACTGAATGAGATGTCAGCAGTTAACACTAACTCAGTCCCAACCAACACAGAGTCACTGTGAGATCTGGTGATGGTCACTGTAGGCTGAGGCACTGGAGAAGAAGGTATATGAACAGAGCACCAAGCATTTGCCTCGACAACTTACTTGGAACAGTTACATTCACTCTACTTGTAATACTTCCATTTGCTGTGCAGCAGTACTCTCCAATATCAGATGTATTTATGGTAATAGAGTCCAGACCTTCTAATTCTACTGGTCCAGACCATTTATACATTGTAGATGGTATACTATGGCCATTGGAAATGGCAGAACATGTGAGAACAATTTTATTGTTGGATATTGAAGAAGAGATGTTAATCAGCATAACATTTGAGATTGTACCTGTGTTCATTAAAGAGACATTTCAATCTCTATTAATGCATGTATATGGTATGTATAGCAAATGGCCTTTGTCTAACAATACTGAAGTGTGTGGTTATACACTTTGATTTATCAAACTCTGTGTACAGATTTACACTACACAGTTATATAATAACATACTATCTTCACTTAGTGTAGCTACTGCTTTAGCTGATGATGGTCTATTGTTGGAGACAAAACACTCATAGACAGTAGCTACATCTATCTGGGACACTCTCAGAGTGTGGGTATATTGGCCAGTGAAAGCATTGTTCAACACTGACACTTGTGAACCATCATTCAACACAGTTACCACATCACCAGGAGACTTTCTGGTCCAAATGACTGTTGTAGCAGGTCCACCAGTGGAGATACAGGTGAGTACAGAGTTCAAATACGTCATTGGATTTGAGATGGCAATGTCACCTACATAATAATCCATAATAATCATATCATGATGCTACCAACTGCAATTAATGTTTACTGACAAATCAGTTCTTTCACAATCATACCTCCAGACCTATACAGTCCCACATAGACTCTCTCTCTTCCAGTACCACCTTCACCACTGACTGCAACTGTCTCAATAGAACACTGATATATACCAGATGGTATGGGACCACTGGTACCAGGCACACGCTCTAGCCTAACTCTCTTATGCAATTTTTTCATTACAATTGAACGGTCAGGTCTATATACAGCTGGGTTGTTATGGGGAAGGAACCAGTCTCCATGACCATCTGAACCACTGCAGCATGTGGCCAGGTCAGTGTGACAGACAATCTCTCTACCACTATCATGAGTAGCATTGCCACCTTGTCCCACTAGACTGAGGTCCACATAGGAATTGTTGGGTAGTATCTCTCCCATAAAGGTGAGATAAGGAACAGTCTGAGAGTGGACCTCCACCACACACCAGAGGAGGTGGAACACCAAAACTGAAATCATCTACAATGTATTAAGTCATTAGCATTAGTGATGTGTAACAATGAAATACACACATAGGAATGTAAACGGTACACACACTATATAGATATAGGGATTAACCTGTAAAGCGAACTATCTACCATTATATATGTCGCGAGGCTATCTAAATTATCGTTACTCACTTTTTGCTCCACACGTGGACTTGTCCAGCGAGAAAGAGCTTGCAATACGCCCGAACAAGTCACATTTATATAGACATGGCAGTGTGGGAGGAATGCATTTTACGTCAACGAACAGAACATAATAATTCTCTTATTCATCTCTTACAGCTACATGATCATGCGCACACGAATAGTATATATACGGTTTTCTCCGTATTTTGCGGATATGTAAATCCATGAGCGACCCTAGATGGGCGGAGCCCGTCCTCACGCGGAAAACGGGAGGACGGGTTGCAAGCCTATCCCCGGATTTGTTCAACCGCACGAAAAACAGCGGCACCAATCAGATTGCAGTATTCAAGTGGTTACATCATTATATTACATCATCATCTATAAAGCGGCAACATCCCTGGCACATGAATTGATCAGAGAGCGCCTGTCTCTAGCATTTGTAAGGTCCAAGACAATATATCTAGCTCACAGAGACAACTTTACCTTGCAACTTTACTGAAGCCAGGTCGCTACTGCTGATTACGTAACAGTCTGTCATGTTAATGTTATTCATAAGTATTACATCATCATTGCAAGAACAAATCCGGGGTTAGGCTTGCAACCCGTCCTCCCGTTTTCCGCGTGAGGACGGGCTCCGCCCATCTAGAGCGACCCATCGGCTCACTTAATGCAGCAGACGTCTCTCATGCACTTGATGCAGCCTATTCAGAAAGTGATACACTGGAGATTGAACCGCTTCAAAGTTCCAGCAGGTACAAGTGGCAAGGAGTTCATTCGTGAGTTATCTCGCCTTTCTTCTGTCTTTGCTACTGCCTCCTCATTGGAATCAATAGCTCTAAAGCAACTGTCGTTATGCCAATTCTACTTCTCCAAAAGCCACACCGTAAATCAAAAACCAAGGAACACATAGCCTGCCTGGAAAGAAGGCTGCAAGCGTGGAAGGATAGCAACCTCAATCAATTGATACCTGAAGGAAGAGCCATTCAAAGATGCCTCCCAAAGTTTGACAAGCCTAATGCAGAACAAAATTTATCCTGTTCCTTCGCCAACCTAATGTTTACCGGCAAAACAAAAGCAGCACTAGATCTCTTGTCTTGCAAGAAGAATGGGGGTATCTTTATTTACATGACCTCTCTGACCCAAGTGATCCAGACTCTCCCTCAGTAAGAGATATCCTTATTAGCGAGCATCCTCAAGGTAGACAAGCCCATTCTGAGTGCATTATACCTTCCCCCCCTCAGGAGATACATCCAGTTGTGTTGGATACTGATAAACACATACAGAGCCCCAACTGACCTCTTCATGGACGGGGACACTGTCTTATCACGAGAGGGCACCACACAAGGTGACCCTCTTGGAATGCCCATGTACGCTCTAGCAACCATTCCACTGATCAAAGAATTGGATAGTAAATGCAAGTAGATATGGTAATAAGATGATGCTGCAGCTGTGGGGAAAATAACAGACCTTCAAGAGTGGTGGGACAAACTAGCTACCCTCAGCCCACAGTATGGATACTTTCCAAATCCTTCTAAGATATGGCTCGTCACCAGAGAAGAACTACAGCCAACAGCAGCTTCCATCTTTGCCTCCACAGGAGTCAAGGTGACCCCTCATGGCAGACCTTACCTTGGGGCTGCCATTGGCTCTCCTAATGCATCTCAAGCTATGTGGAGACAAAGGTTATGGAATGGGCAGAGAATCTACACTGCCTTGCTGAAATGAGCAAGATTCTCACAGGAAATGCTGTCAGAGTCCCTACTGCAATTGACCTTGTGAACACCGAAGCAAATATTTCCAACTAACTCATTATCTATTTTCCTTTGTCTTTATGTACAGATGCATGTATTTTTATCATTTCTTTATTTATTGCATTTATAATTATAAAAAATATAGCTCTAGCTGAATGGATGACTTCGCGCTTTACGATCCAACGTGTCCGCAGTAAGTGCGCTCTCACTATGACGTCAAGCTGACTCAGCACAACCAAGAAATCGCTCAATTGTCACCAGACCCTTTCCCGTTTGGGTGGGGTCTGGGTACCAGACTAGAGGAGGTTGGACACGATTTTTGCCGGTCACGTGATCTGTGCGCAGACGCGTGATTATACCCCGAGACAACTAACAAGGTTAGTATATCCTTCTAGACCCCTATGTTAGCAGATACCGGATATGTAGTCAACCCCTACTTTCCAAATAGCCGTAATCGCCCAGATGACTTCACGCAGCATAGCAGTTACGACTGGAAAACTAGGGACAGTGTAGGAATGCTTCTCGCCCTTCTGTAGGATTATGACTATTTTGCTTGCTCATGCTAGCCCTGAGCCATATCTATAAAACGCAGCAGAGGAGGCGCGTACAACACAGAGTGCGCTTAGCCTCACGTGAGATTTTGTTGTCCCCTTGGACCCCCCCGCATTTAATTTATTGCGCAGTGCGCGCGGAGGAGGGAGAAGGCCTGGGAACGAGACTAGTGCTAACTAATACGTAACCCTTTTTATGAGGGGTATTCCCCGCTTGTGGAGCGAGCCCCCGGAAGGAGGCGTGGCGGCGCTCCCGACCACTTTCTGCTGCGTCTCCTGCCATCGCAGTCTCCGAGATTTGTGCATGGGTCTCTGAGATCGAGGTAGCCACGTGCAAACATCAGTCGAATAAAGTTCCCAGTCCACAAATTATGTACGCATGCGCATTTCAAGTGTGATGTGCCATGACAAAAATGAACAACAGACAGAAGTAATAAAGTTATATATATTGGATAGGCTATAATATTAACCATACAAACAGTTTTAAAAAACTCTTAGTAAAATCAATGTCAATGACGACAGCGTATTAATTCCTGTAGAGAAATACAAGAGTGGCAAACTGTTTATATGTTCACACAAAATTAATGTTACAGTACAATGAAGTTAGATGACATAGGCCCATAATTCACTTCAGTTCACAGTAGTTTATACATGTACTAAGAAAGATGGGAGTAGGCAGCATCATGCTATAGCGTACATAACACACGACCGACTATGATTACACAGCAAAGGGCCCCAGTTCCATGCCCATTGGTTCCTATGCAACTATACAACCATCACTCACATTATACTTTCAACAATACCTGAGCATGTTGGTTCATCTTCTGACCATATTCCTTCATCACATATTCTGACATCAGTTCCTACTAGTTCAAGGCCATTCTCACAGCTGTACATTGCTGTATACTGTCTAATGGAGGTAATTAGGTGCATTTTTGGCGAGCGGAGTGAGCCGACCTTGTTGCTAATTTGTCGGTGCACGTAAAAATAGAATCCCGTATAACATTACAGCAAAAATCGACGGCTAGGTCCGCTCGCTAATACTATTACTGTGCGACGAACGGGATTCTAGAAACAACGGCAACAACACACAGAGACGTTACAGTACATGCTGAACCCGTTATACATAGAGTGACTCGTATCTACACGCCCGCACCCAAGGGGGGTTCGATCGAACCCCCTTGGAAGGTTGCGACCTATAGCCGCACTACATGTAGTCGCGCGCATAATTGAGTGAGCGAAGCGAACCCGTTAGCTGAGCCGTATATCGGCAGACTTATCACATAGCGTGAGATCAAGAGATGTACAAACGTAAATCTGGCTTTATCCTGCTCGCCTCCAGTGCTGAAATTCAATGTGGTGCATGGTCATACTACTATGCTTATGTAAACACGACCAACGCTAGCTATATATAGGGTCAGGGATGGCGTAAAAATGTTCACACACGAACTTCGAACCCCCCAATGGGCTACGTACGGGCCTGATCTAACTATTTACATGGCAGCAAAGACGCGTGCGGTGGCTTGTTGAGCCTCCCCATGTGTCAACCTCTTCCGGCAGCCTTGATATTTGTGCACAAGTATGCGCAACGGGGAAGACCTGGGAACCGGGGCTAATCCAATTACTCAGGCCTCTTTCTATACATAACCTTGACTCACACTAAAGTAGTAATGCAGCACAGACCATAAGAAGGTATTGATTCTTCATGCAATAAATATTCATCATTATAACCAGTATAATTATACTCAAAGAATATTGTATTGTGTTTGAACTAACCATCCCCACAGCGTGACTCAGTTCCTGACCAGAAGGCAAGTCCTCTGGTCCATTCCAAATAGCTGGTAGCCCTGTTCACAGGAGTAATTGGCTACTTATCCCACAGTTGTGCCTTCTAGTGTCACATACCCACTAGCAGGATTGGAGAGGTTGCTATATATAGGACTGTATGTGTGTATTGCAAGTGGAAGAAAAAGGTACATATGCTTTACAAGAACTGACCTCTTTCATATGCCTTCCATACATAATATTGCTTTGGATAAGAAAATGGTTGGGAATATTATAAGATGGAGAGACTATCAAAGACTAGATAATGCATTTGTAATCACAAAGACTTAGCCTTCTAAGTCACTATACATACAAAGAGGCAGAGACGGCATGTCAAAAGTGGGGGGACTCAGGGTTCATGAAGTGGGTATAGTTTATCTTAAACACACATTCGTCCTGAATACATCCTGCATAGTCTATTAGCTATCACTTAGTACATTTGACCCATTGACACCCTCCAATTTTGGGGGCTTAGCCCCCCTGTTCAAAAAGTAGGGGGGTTCAAGTCCCCCAGGTCCTCTGCCTCTGAAACATATTGGGAGGCACACAATATCATTAGAGTCTCATCCTGACAGGCTTTCCACATGTGTCAACACACGACACATTGACAACAAACAACAAAGCTTAAAGTTCGTAGCTATAGGGCCGGCGGAGCTGGTCCGGTTAATTGCCGTGGCCGGACTATATAGGTGGGAGGGGCTAGCGATCGTGTGCATACTGTAATATGGGTGGGGCTCTGTTCACTAGTGGTTGTGAGCAAATGGCGTTGTCCAAGTTTCTAGCTCCCCAAAACCTACCGGCTCTTCCAGATGAGCCTTCGCGCGCGGGAGTGGGGAAAACGTCATTGTCTAGCCTCCGCGGAGCTACGCCTTCTCGGGGGGGAGGAGAAGGTCTGGTGAATTGCCTATACGCCACTTGTTCCATAGGAATGTCAAATTAACATAACATTGCGTAATACCCACGAACATGCGGGGAAGTCACAGCAGTGTTTGTGTGCACACGTGTATATATACGTGAGGAGTCAGTCTGTTATTGCTCCAACTGCATGCACCAACGCGTAAATTACTTCGGAAGCTCTCCGAAGGTATAAGGTAAGGGTAGAAGCTAGGGCTAGGGCAGAAATGATGTTCCGCGCCCCAAGGCGCCGTATATATCTAGTCCTAGCCTCAGCCTTAGCCCTTACCCTTAGCTCTAGCCTCTAGCCTTAGCCCCTAGCCTTAGCTCTAGCCTCTAGCCTTAGCCCTAGTCCCTAGCCTTAGCCCTAGCCACTAGCTTCTAGCCTTACCTTCGGAGAAGTTCTGAAGTCATTTACGCGTTGGATCCGTAGAGTACAGTTGATCCCTGGCTGTACTGGCTCCATCTTGGATCTGTTGCACACACAGAGGTCAGAGGCAACAAAAAAAGCGTAGGCGGCGCATACGTGACGTGATAAATCCTGCAATCTGATTGGTTTGCAGGAATTCCTGCAACGAGAACAAGCGGCGTATAGGCAATTCACCAGGCCTTCTCCTCCCTCCGAGAAGGCGTGGCTCCGCGAGGCTAGTCATTGCCCAAGCGGCTGCCGGATCGCTTTGCAGCGGATCACTGCGCATGCGCAGACGGCCGGACCAATAGACCGCAGGGCCTGAGCTATTATACATGAAGTCAATAATCATACTGCACTATTAAAATCTTGGCACAGATTGCTCTGAGAAGTATAATTATGTGTATATTCTGTAGTAAACAATCTTGCCAGGCGGCATTACAAATACGATTTCCTGCGTGAAAGTTCAAACCACTTCTTTGAAGTTGGCATGTTTCAAAACTGTCCACATAGTTAGTAACCACCTCTTGGCAGAAGGCATAGTGTACCTGTCAGAAAGATTATGTAAGACAACTAGTTATTAATACCCCATATTCTGTGAAGTACTAACCCAAGTTGTATATGAGGTTAGCTAGCATATGTAAGGCATTAAAATTGTTAATGTTTCTTACGGCATCAGGGACCAGTCCAGCTCTCTGTATACGTGCAGACTTGACTGCCTGGAAGAAGTCAACCACACTTTCTGTCTTCAATCTCTCCAACTGAGAGTGCAGACAGATGAATGTCCCAGTACGACCCACTCCATCACTGCAAGAATGAGTTCAGAACCCTGACCTCGGAACTGTGTCGTGAGCTGCGCACATCAGCTCTTTGTGTGTGTGTGTGTGTATGTGTGTGTGTGTGTGTGTGTGTGTGTGTGTGTGTGTGTGTGTGTGTGTGTGTGTGTGTGTGTGTGTGTGTGTGTGTGTGTGTGTGTGTGTGTGTGTGTGTGTGTGTGTGTGTGTGTGTGTGTGTGCGTGCATGTGTGTGTGTTATGTAAAGCATCACCCCAATCTGCTATTCTATGACCATGATGATAGACTGATCCTGTGTACACTGCAATGTTTGCCTTACTAATAACCTGTTTACACACTGACTTTGGTTTGAAAGAGCTCAGGGCTGTATATTTACTTGGGGCAATAACAAACACAATAATCCATAAACAATATCCACAGTCTACACCTCACCTACAATGTAGCAGGATCAGTGTGACCGCGTGAAAGAGTTGAAGAAGATAAGTAGTAAGACAGAAGTTAGAAGTAGAAGAAGTAAAGACAGAAGTTAGGACTAACAACATATATGTAAAACATGGGGATGTCACTGAACTCAGATGCTCAGCCTTGAGAGCTGACAATGGTGGTTTAAGATCTTTTACGACCGGTCAACTCTCCCAACCCATCCGAGTTCAAGTGACCTAAACTACACACTCAGTAAAAACCATACAGAAAACAACATATCTTATAAGGGTAGCGGCAGGGGTAGCAACAACACTGAGATATATAGAGAGTAGAAGGAGTAGACTTTCACCAGAGGTAGCAAAGACAGGAATATGACCATACAGCCAATGCAATAACGTATACACATACATATATATGATAGATACCTAGAGAAATCAGTATAGTGTAGAGGAATTTAAATTAAGGTTCATTTGTTCTCACAGGCCTAGCTAGATGTAACATGAGCAGTCAACTTAAAGTGAGACAATGCACCAACTGGCAAAGCAGACTCTGTCCCATATATGGTTCCTTACACTATGCTTAAATTTACTAAACACATTACAATGTCGTCTAGCAAACTTCTTAAAAGTACGGCATATGAAGGAATATCGGAAACCTTGCCGAATTAGTTTAGATGTAATCATGTAATTCCTACTACAAAAATCATTATAACTATCACAAATTCTACTGATCCTAACTAGCTGAGATATATACAAGCCATATGCAGGCTGTACTGGTATATTCCCACACAAAAAATTGGAAATTAACAATGTTAAACCCAAACTGCTTGTCATTGTGCACTGTAAACTGTTTGTTTACTGTATTTATTCCATTTTTGTACATATCCCTATGTCTTCTCACTCTGTGTGTGTAATTATAAAGCATCACCTCATCTGCTATTTTATGACCATGATAATAGACGAATCCTGTGTACATTGCAATGTTTGCCTTACTAATGGTCTGTTTACACATTGTCTTCTGCTTTGAAAGAGCTTGGTGCTGTGTATTTAATTGGGCAGTAAGAAACACAATAATCCATAAACAATATCCACCACATGCAAAAAGTATATGGAGAATGTTATTACACTGGATGACTCACGGGCATGCAGTGTTAACATAAAGTAAATGTGTTTGTGTCAGTGAAATTGTATACACTCAGCTGGATAAACAGTTTGTTTCAATGCAATCTCTACACATGTACTCTGAACTAACTTGGTAGCTTGTCTGAAATCCTGTTCTTCTCAACATTGTACTGTGCCTTAGCCTCCAAGTATGATGCCTTGAATTCTGAGCTAACACGCTCTAGAATCTAAAAGAGAGAGTTGAAAGGGAGGAAAGTAGAGAGGGAGGGAGTAAGATAAAAAAGAGTGAATATATAACATTGGAGGGAGGGAGGGAGTAAGAACAAAATAGAGTGAATATGAAGTCAATTAATTGCTAAAGATCAGAGATTGTGCATTTTGTGATAATATTTCAAACTGTTTCTCAAAGTCAGTGATAGTTTCTCCAGTGACATTCCTCTTCATCTGATTGATACTGATCCTGATGTCTACAGCTGCTATGTCAGTCTCTCCACATAACAAAATCTCACTCCATAGCATCATGGATGAATATATACTGAGCCTGTAGACAGTGAATGTTTCAACTATAGCAGCAATGCAGTAGAACTCTATTTAACTCCAAAGTTACCTGGGTCTGGACCATCTTCATACGCTGTCCTCTCATATCCTTCAGGATGTTATAGATACTCAGAGTTCCCTCTCTCTTCATCTGCTGCATCACACGGTCCAGGAGGATAAAGGTACCAGTACAACCCACCCCAGCACTGCAGTGTACTAGCAGGGGCTGGTCCAGGGACACTGGGTGCTCCTTACGCACACGTCGAATGAAGGAGATGAGGGACATGGCATTCTGAGGTAGACCATGGTCAGGCCAGGCAGTGTAGTGCATGTGAGTGACTGCCCTGTAGGATTTGTACATGCAACCACAACTAAGTTCTCAAAAGATTGGGTTAGATACTATATGGTGTTAACTGACAATGCAGTTTCTAATCCAAGAAATGTATACCATTTGTATACAAAGACATGGAGCAGATATGATGTATACAATGTACACTGTACATGTCATGTCGACGCACACAAGAGCAATCATAGTAATAGTGTGCACATTATCTTGTCAGTGACTGTGTACTTGTTCATACACTACATCTTCATCAGTAGATTGTGGAGGAGGAGGGATGGAGAGAGGAATATGTGATGTAGCTGTGTCAATAGTGACTATTTCATACTGAGCGTCACCTCTACTATCAGTTGGCTTCAATGCAGGATTATGTTTCTTGCTAAAAGTATGTATATTGTCAGGATCTCTGTACAAAGATTAGAGAAGTAACTAACTCTGATGGTTGAAGGTGCTGTGTAGTGCAAAATAGCCCTTCAAAGGCTCATTCTCTAATATACAGAGCATGCAATGACTTACTCATAGACTGCTTCTCCTGAGAACTTGGATAGTTCATAGGCCTCATTAGTACT
Organism: Theonella swinhoei; assembly: GCA_963970385.1. NCBI lineage: Eukaryota > Metazoa > Porifera > Demospongiae > Tetractinellida > Theonellidae > Theonella > Theonella swinhoei. Next base: position 2,541,473 of record OZ019949.1, on the reverse strand, counting down.
GGCTGGAATGTCTGCTGCTTTTACTGGAACTCTGGAAAATATCATACCAATTGACAAAGCAGAGAACACTCATAGAACTAATAGATTGCTCTGCTATAGCTGGTGGTTCTGTTTTCTAGATACCTTCATGTATAATAGAGCAACAGTGCTTTTACATACTTGTTTTTCATCCCAGTCAGATGTGACCCTCCATGATTTCTCACTAGTAAAACTATCACAATAATCACTGCCATAATAACCAGCACAGTAACTGCCCCCAACACTCCTCCTACAATAGCAGCTGTGTTGTCTCCATCAGAGGACACTGTAGCTATCCAGTTTGCATACATGAAGTAATAACATGCTAGAGTACTTTGGAGTTAAACACTCCACTCACCTGGAGGTAGCCTTGTTGAAGAAAGTTCCACACTTACAATTCCCTGTCCCATAGATGTACTGGCTGACACCTGTACTGTATATGTCTCTCCAGACAGCAGATCACTTATCTCTACTCTAGTTATATTGTGAGGTACATTGATACTCTTAATGTCTTCACTACTGGAGGCAGGCCAGTAGTTGACTGTGTAGTAGATGATGTGTCCTCTTGCCTCCACTAGACTGAGAGCAGTCCAGCTCACTATCATATGTGTAGCATTCACTCTCTCCACAGTTAGATCTCTTGGAGGTCGTGGAACTGTAGTATTTAATACTTTGTAATGTTAAAAACAAAATTGTAATACTTACCATCTTCTTCAGTATAGATTATTTTGCTAACATTAGGTCCATTGGACTTTCCATTAGTAGCAAATACAGTCACATTGTAAGGAATTCCCTTCACTAAAGAAGGTCAGAATGAACCTTAACATATATGGCATGCTATAGCTAGTTACACATATCTTCACATATCATACCAAGAGTCTCAGTCAATATTGTGTATCTGTGTATATTCAGTACCACAGTTCTGCTCAGTTCAGTGCCAGTACTGATGTCAGTGATAGTGACAGTGTAGTTCAGAGTATAGTCATTTGGTTCTGCTGGTTCTTCCCATGAGATGTTCAGTTTCCTCTCCATCACACTCACCACCACTAAACCTTGTACTGGACCAGGGACTGGAATTGCACATAAATGCAAATAAATTTGTCCCTCTAAAACTCAAATACACTTTTAAATTCACAAAATATGTTATGAATGCTAATAGGTTACCCAACGTTTAAATATAACTTTTGTATATATAATATATATGTAAGTAAATACACTTTACCTCTGGCAGTGACTGGTCCAATCACAATACTTGGAAGGTGTTCAGACAATGCCTGAATGCTGACAGTGTACACACGTTGGGTAGTAGTCAGTTCAGTAAAACCGGCAGAGAGATCATTGGAAGTTTTGTTTATAATTGTCACATTATGATTTGGATGATGGTAATAGACAAGATATCCAGTGACTGCATCTCCTCCAATAGGACTTGACCAGAATACACTTATGGTAGAACTTCCCTCACTAGTAGTGACAGTCAAATCCATGGGAGGTTTGGCAACTGTATGGGAGACAATACTCAGGGCATACTTGAGTCATAACTATTTATTCAGTACCTCTTATACTGAGTTGTGCTGAATCTGATGATGGTTTACTGTTTTCTACAGTACATGTATAAAGTCCTCCTAGTCTTCCAGTCACATTCAGTGTGTGGATGTATTGAGTAGAATCAGTGTTATTCAGCACCGTCATATTCCCTGTGGTGACTACTTCAGTATCAGGATTGGTCCAAGTGACAGTGGTAGCAGGTCCACCAGTGGAGATACAGGTGAGGGTAAATTGAGGATTGGGTTTACTGAGAGCAAAGTAGAGTGTGAAAGATATGTTACCCAGTATTGTGATATCTGTTCAAGGGAAAAGAATAAGATATTAATATATATTACTTCATGGTAAATTTATACCCACCTCCACTGCTGTAGAGTCCAACATAGAGAGTGTGTTCTGTCATTGTGTCATCCTCTACCACACAGTGATATATCCCCTCAGATGGAGGATCAGTAGCAATGTTCCTCAACAGTCTCACAACCATAGGACCTCTAGTTGTAACAAATCCTGGAACATCATCACTACCCATACTACGAACTACAGTCCCACTTGGTCCATACCAGTCTCCTCCAGAATGACGTGTGTTAAAATTGTTAATAACAGGACGGTTAGTATTACAGATCAAGGCAGTGTTCTCAGTGGATCCAATATCACTTATCACCACATGACTATTGTTAGGGATGGTAACATCATTTAGACTGAGATACACATCTGTAAAAGAAATTACTTTATAAATGAAGGGCTGAGGACCAAAATTAAGAATGGGAAATTGTCCAAATAGCACAAATATGAATTAAAAGTTGGGTATACCTATAAGCATTCATGAGATATTTTTGATTTAATGAATTTTCCCCTTGTCCTGAAACACATCTTAAAGTACATTTGAGTTTTAGGGGGGGTAAACTGCTGTTTAGCGGGTTAAGCCACTCTGGTTCTCAACCTTTCAAATGAGTACTTGTTCTTTTATTCATCACTTACTTGGTTGTGTTTCAATCATTATAGGAGGACTGAATTCTCCAGTACCAGCACTGTTTACTGCTGCCACTGCAATGGAATAGGTAGTAGATGACATCAGATTTAAGACATGGGCTCGTTCTCCTATGGCAGTATGAGTCTGTGTATCCCCACTCTCTTGTGCCTCATACTGTACTAAGTAACTAAGTATGTCTCCATTATGATGGCTGCAGTCCACTGGCCTCCACTGGACAGTAATTGTAGTACCAGTGGCTGTCGATATGGTTACATGAGATGGGGGAGCAGATGGAACTATAATTGAAAAATGGAACATTGTAGCATTATCATGGTTAGTTTAGCAAATGATGAAGGGGGTAAACATAACAATATTACTAACCATCTGGGAGTGTGGTGGCTGTGAGGCTGTCTTCTACAGTCTCCTCATCATTCAGTATTGCAGTCACAGTGATGGAGTACTCAGTGGCCTCTTGCAGACCAGTCAGGTTGTACATTGTCTCACTACCACTAATGTCACTGATGTCATTAGAGTCAATGAAACACTGAGTGTTGTTAGTGTTGGAGTAGGAGATGGAGTAGGTAGACACAGTTTTATTAATTAATAGAAATTCCCACAAGACCATCAGTGAAGTGAAGTGTCTTGTAACATTGAAAAGAAATATTCCTATATACAACAGTGTGTTAATAATATATGAGAACATAACTTACTATTCACATCGATACGGATATTAGCAGTAGCCTGATGAAAAGACATGATTCCAATGACAGTGCCAGTACATGTGTATGTGCCAGTGTCCTGGTAAGCTAGAGGACTGATGGTGAGACTGTCAGTGTAGTTAATATGAGGGCCACTGGCATTGTAGGTAGCACGAAGTATTGAGTATCGTTCCTCTGGTATGTCCTGGTGACCACTCCATTCCATCATAATCTTCTCACATTTGTTCACATTAGGATCCAGTGTCACAGTACATGTGAGAGTGAGATTAATACCAGTATAGAGAGGAGGGGTGTGGCTGAGAGTGACAGTCACCACAGGTACAGGAACTGAGTGGATGAATATGAGATGTAGAATGATAAAACTAAGTTTTAATGATTTTGTGTGCAGCCCAAAAGTGTAGAGAGACCTGTTATAATGATGCTTAAAAAGTTTTATCAGTCTGAAGTCACTTACTTTGAACCACCACATTTGCTGTCTCATTTCTAGTCCTTTTCAGACTAATGGATGATATGTTAATGTCAGCCTTACAGGTATAATTAATTAGTATAATTAGCTTGATGTGAGGTACAGAGAGGACTGAATGTCAGTGTCTTTTTACTCATGACTCCACTGTGAGTAGTGTCTCCCACTCTCACACCATTCCTACTGGTCATAATACTTCCATTTTTAATCCACTCTACTGTGGGTGTAGCTATAAGATATTTGTTTACTTCCACTTTACATGTCAATATGAGATCACCTCCAGCTTTGCCATTATGGATATCAGAAATAGTCACAACTGGATCTGGAAGATCTGCAGGAGAGTGAAATAACATTAATCTGTAAAAATGGATAGAATCACTATCAGGACTGAGAATGATGGATGGAGCAAGACAAACTGAATGAGAAATATTCTATAATTACTATGGACTGAACACATAAAAGTGTATACCAGTGATACTGAGACTCTCCAAAGCAGTAGCATTGACAGTTTGTATGTATTCATTTACTTCCATTGGCCTGACAGTAACAATGACAGTGATCTGGCCACTATCTGAGATGGTAATAGGTGAGTAGGTGAGGGAGACTGTGTAGCTGTCTCCACTACCACTGACAGCAGAGATGTTAATGTGACTGTCATTAACTATGACATCATTCCCTCTTCTCCATAATATATCCAGTGATTTATCCACATTTGCTTTATCCACATTTACTCTACTCTGGTCACTGAATGAAATGTTAGCAGTTAACACTAACCCAGTCCCAGCAAATATAGAGTCACTGTGATTCCTAGTGATTGTTACTGTTGGCTGAGGCACTAAAGATCAACAAACAGCAGCAACACAAGTAATACTGTATAGTTTAGATCGATTTTACACTTACTTGGAAGGGTAATACTCACACTAGTTGCAATACTTCCATTAGCTGTACAGGAGTACTCTCCAATGTTTGATACATTTATTCTCCCTAGTGTGAGGATATTGGAGATCTGGTCTTGTCCTAATATGGGTCCATTCCACATATACTTTGTGTCTGGTGTACTACTGCCATTAGATATAGCAGAACAATTGAGGACTGTTCCATTATTAGATGTTGAAGAAGAGATGGAGATCAGTGTTTTAATTAAGATTTTACCTGTATTTATTAAAATATTTCATCTCTATAATAGAAGACATCTAGCTTATATGCATGTACCTGTATTTAATGTACCAACAACTTTGGCTGAGGATGGTTTATTATTGGACACAGAACATCCATAGACACCAGGTACAGTCATCCCAGATATATTCAGAGTGTGAGTATATTGTCCTGTGACACTATTATCCAACACTGATACTTGTGTATTGTTATCATTATCAGGTATTATCTCAGAGTCTCTGGTCCATGTGACAGTGGTAGCAGGTCCACCAGTGGAGACACAGGTGATTACAGCATCATTGATACTATATTTAGATTCTAATATGGAAATGCTTCCTATACAAATAAAATGGTAAATACACCAACCGTAAACTGATAATTAAATATGCATACCTCCAGTCTCATACAGTCCCACATAGACACTCTTTCTTCCAGTACCACCTTCACCACTGACTGCAACTGTCTCAATAGCACACTGATATATACCATGTGGTATTTCTTCTCTGATGCCAGTCCCACGCTCTAGCCTAACTCTCTTATGCATTTTTTTTATTACAATTGAACGGCCAGGTCTATCTACAACTGGAGTCTTATGGGGAAAGAACCAGTCTCCATGACCATCTGAACCACTGCAGCATGTGTCCAGGTCAGTGTGACAGACAATCTCTCTACCACTATCATGAGTAGCATTGCCACCTTGTCCCACTAGACTGAGGTCCACATAGGAATTGTTGGGTAGTATCTCTCCCATGAAGGTGAGATAAGGAGCAGTCTGAGAGTGGACCTCCACCACACACCAGAGGAGGTGGAACACCAAAACTGAAATCATCTGTAATGTAGTCATTAGCATTGGTGATGTGTAATAATGAAATACACACAGAGGAATGTAAACGCTATACATGTCATATAGATCTAGGGATTAACCTGTATTGCAAACTATCTATCATAATGTCACGAGGCATATCTAATTTTATAGCTACTCACTTTTTGCTCCACACGTGGACTTGTCCAACGAGAAAGAACGTAACGTGCAATACGCCCGAACAACTCACATTTATATAGACTTGGCAGTGTTGGAGGAATGCATTTTAAGTCAACGAACAGAACGCATTTCTTCCTTCTAACTATCTGCATGCTCATGCGCACACGAACAGTGCCTCCAAGTATACGGATTCTCCGTATTTTACGGATATGTACTCGTAAATCCTGAGTCAGCGCGCGCGAACAATCAATCACAATGTGATGAGGTCATTTAATCATCTCCAGTATAGATCTAGATCTTGCTAGAGTAGCCCTAATGTAGCCCTCACGGTTTATTATGACATATAACAATACCTACTGACCTCATCTTACTATTGGACATTTGGACGCAACGACTCTGAATAGAGCCCCTTCGTTAAACTAGCCCCTTCTCCAATTAGAATCTTGCCTTCGTAGACACTTGTCATTTATATCTGATATACTAAGCTAGATCTAGATCTAATGTCTGTATCTGTGGTGTGGTGTGTGTGTTTTGTGTACATTCATCCCCAGGGCTATGAATTTCAACATGCCCTAATACATCTCGTTCCGACCTTCACTAGCCAGAGCAAGTGCGTCACATTCACTCCGCGCCCTCTGCGAATGTTCTCAGACACTCCCAAATCATGCACGCACGCGCATTCTGCTCGAATAATAATATATGTGTATACAAAAACACGGAAGAAATACATAAAATATTGGTAATATTAACTATACAAACAGTTTAAAAGACTAATAGTCACTCCTAGTAAAATCAATGTCAATGATGACAGCATATTAATTCCTGTAGACAAACAAAAGAGTGGTGAACTGTTTTTAAACACTATATGTTCAAACCACCACAAAATGTTACAGTATACAATTGAATTAGATGGCATAGGCCCACATTCAGTTTACAGTGGTGTTGAGATTGGGGTAGGTAGTGTCATGCCATAGCATATATATGTAATACACCACCAATCATGTAGTGTATACTAAGAAAGATGGGGGTAGGCAGCATCATGCTATAGCATATGTACATACACCACCGACTATGATTACACAGCAAAGGGCCATTGCCCATTGGCTCCTATGCAACTGTACAACCATCACTCCCATTATACTTTCAACAATACCTGAGCATGTTGGTTCTTCTTCTGACCATATTCCTTCTTCACATATCCTGACATCAGTTCCCACTAGTTCAGAGCCATCGTCACAGCTGTACATTGCTCTGAGTCCATCACTCACCACAGTACCACCAGGAGGATCAGTCAGATATCCCAGCATATATGGAACCACTCTGACGACTTTTGCTGATGCTCAAAATAACCTAGCCCTGAACAACTAAAAAGGAATCAAGTCTAGAAATTATCCTAAGCTTTGTAATGCTCTATATGGCAGTATGGCAGAGGATGACATCTGTTCACCTTCTCCCGTATTAGACTGAGGTCCACATAGGAATTGTTCTCCCATGAAGGTGAGATAAGGAGCAGTCTGAGAGTGGACCTCCACTACACACAACAATCTACAACATACCAACGTATACCTCCCGCTATGCTCAAGGTATCAAGTGATGAACACTTCAATGTGCTCAAACAAGTTACATATAGTTGCACCCATCCTGCGCCATAGCGATTGAGTGGCGAGCGTCTTGTAAATTTGCGCATGCTCGAAACACGTGATATTAATATAGTTGTAACCCCAGATGTTTGTAGGACTGTACTCTCTCCAGAGGTTGTAAAATAAATAAATTGATAAATGCCTGCTGGACAATAGAAGTGATTTACATTTTTATGTTAAGTTTCAGATTATTATTAACTATCCATTGAACAATAAGTTGATATCAGTCTGTAAATCCTGGGCATCAGAAGAATTCTGAACAGTTCTGTACATTAGTGCATCATCAGCAAACAATTGCAACTTACTACTGCCAAGTGATAACTCTGCAAGACCAATATTTTAATCAAAAATAGTAAAGGACCTAACACCTGATGTTACACCAATAAAGAATGATGCAGCACCAGAAACAGCAACATGTTGTCGAGGTAGCTTGAGATCCATGCAACAAGGTGTGAACGTACATCAAGAGAGTATAGCTTGGAGATTAGTTTCATATGAGGAACAGTGTCAAAAGCTTTTTGAAGATCAAAGAATATAGCCTGAACTTCAGCACCACCATACAAGTGACCATGCCATCCGTTCCTGCACTGTTGAAAGTATAGCTCCTGTGGTAGATCTGCTAGCTAAACCCCATTGTTGGTCTGAAAATACCAGCATACTGCTCAGCTTCTCATAAATGTGACATTCAAAGACCTTACTGATGATTGGTAATAGTGAAACAGGTCGATAGTTTTTCAGATCATGTGTTTCTCCTTGTGTTTATGTATTGGAATAACAAATGAGGTTTTCAAGCTCTCAGTGATTAATATACACATACAATGTTGTGGTATGTAGAGCTAAACAGTAGTGGATCAGCCACGTCTTCTGAAGGATGTGATGTTAAGCTATTAACTAATACCAACTTCACTATTGAGACTCCAGCATGACTGAACTGCTCCAGTCATAAATGTAACCCCTTTAGATTTTTTTATCTCTACAGAATATAACGTACCATGATGTAGAGATGGCAATGCTAAACATCACCGAAACAAGATGTGATATGCATATAAGCAAAGTAGACTAAAAACAATGCTTAGTAACTACCTACCCTACTCATGTTATATAACTAAATTTTGCTATATTGCTATGCAGCACAGCATTTAAAATAATGAAACAATATCTACAGTACAGCTTCCTGTGTAAAACTTCAAACCACTTCTTTGAAGTTGGCATATGTTTCAAAACTGTCCACATAGTTAGCAACCACCTCTTGACAGAAGGCATAGTGTACCTATTGGAAAGGGAACTGGTTATTAACACCCCATATTTTGCAAATTACTAATCCAAGTTGTATATAAGGTTAGCTAGCACATGTAAGATATTAAAATTAGTGTGTTGTGTTAATTTTCTTACAGCATCAGGGACCAGTCCAGCTCTCTGTATACGTGCAGACTTGACTGCCTGGAAGAAGTCAACCACACCTTCTGTCTTCAGTCTCTCCAACTGAGAGTGCAGACAGATGAATGTCCCAGTACGACCTACTCCATCACTACAAGAATAACACATTGTCCATAAATGCTTTTGTTCAATGATAAGATACTATACCTGCACATGACAATGATGTGTCTGCTGGGGCTGGTCCTCTGGGCCTTGCTGAGGAGGTCTATCAGAGAGAGTATGGCTGAGGGGTGTGGCACCTCCTCCAGGGGCCAGCTGGACAGCTGCAGGAGTGTGACAATCCTGTGTGCTGATGTCCCCTCACTCTCTGTCACCTTCAGCCTCCTTTCAGTGATGTCTCCATATCCCCTCAGCCTCTTCAGAGTGACAGTCAGTTTCCCATACATCTCCTCAACACCATCCACACCTGCACTATCCGAACCTTCTGGCCAGAAGCAATGGCTACTCTCCTGCATGGTAGAGAAAGAGAAAGTACATTGACCAGTATAAGCTACACACATACATATACATGTTATGGACAAACGTTCCATAGTTCTATTTATAGAGATACCATGTCTTTCTCCTTCATCTGACAGAGCATGACAATACAGCTACACTGATTCTCCCACACCATCCTCCAGAAGTCACACACAGTGTTCTGTGGAGGACCCTGGGTTGCAATGTAGGCTCGACGTTGCTTGTATCCCTACACAATGTTTAATGAGTGGCTAAAAGGATATCTGAGTAGAGTAGACAAGTGTGTTGCTCACATCAATGAAGGAGGCATTGATGTAGTCAGAACCAGGCTGTGCACCATGCCTCAGTCTCACACGGGCAGCTTCATCTGAATAAGTGCACAGATATTTAAAATTAACCCTTGCACACAAAAGATGGCATGCATATAATTATCAGAACATAAAAGTTGCATTGAAATTGGATTGTGATATTTTTGATGTGACTCAATTAGCAGTGGCTGTGCAATGAAAAGTGGGTATTGATAACTGAAATGTGCTCACATAAATGAACATAAATGCATGTATGAATGACCTGTTTGTCATTGTGGGCACTGTAAATCGTTTGTTTCCTGTATTTTTGTATATACACAGCCCTAAGTCTTCTCACTGTACAATAATATGATACTAATGCTCATAGGCTACCACAGCATTACTGCCATCAACCATGCACCCATATCTCACTGTACAATAACAAAAAGTAGAATGATATTTATGGAAAAAAGGTTTTCTTCCCCATGAGAGAATATATACACATCCCACAAACAAAAAGCACCAGAAGAAGGTTATAGACTGCCATCGAGACATGAGGAAAAAGAAAATACAGCTTCTAGCTTTCTCTGAAACCCGCTGGTTGGGACATAGCTGCCAGTAGTGTGTTTCACACAGTGTCTGAACATATCTTATCCATCTGCTTTAAGTGCCATCGATCCAGTATGTGACTGTTTTGGCCATCTATGCCATCATCCAACACATTGCTACTTCTGCTGATGCTTTCTATGATCAGCTACAGTTTGTGGTGGCCAGTGTTCCTCCAAGGAACATGTTGCTAGTCTTTGGAGACTTTAATGCCTGTGTTGGCTCAGGCTCCCAATCGTAGGGTCTGTAATTGGTCCCCGTAGTATGGGAATAAGTAATAGTAATGGTCTGAGGTTACTGGACTTCTGCTCTAACAACCAGCTACTTGTCACCAAAACCTGGTTGAGGCACAAGTCTGTTCACAAGGCTACCAGTGATTGTTCTAGGCCCTGTCGCATTATTGACTACGTCCTCATAACCCAGCGCTTCCATACCTCTGTGCTTGATTCTCAGGTGTATTGTTCAGTCCTCCATGAGTCTGACCATGAATTAGTTCTCTCCACTCTGTGGTTCAAGATCAAAGTGAAGCATCGTCTGCCCCTTGCTCCTCATCACCAGACTACTAACCTCCCTGCGGACATCAAAATGGCATTTCAGCCATCCCTTACAGATAAACCTCCTTGAACAGGTCTGATCCTGCTGCTACCATAGAGTCATTTTGGAGTGCTTACAACAGTGTTATTGACGCAGCATGTGTCTCATTGCCTCCAGCCCCCTCAGCTAGAGACCCTGATTGGGTGACTGATGAACTGAGAAACCTGTCAAAGAATAAAGGAAATGCTTGGCTTTGGTATTGCAATGCTGCAAAACAGGGTCACGATGTGAGTAGGCACAGAGAAGAGTATAGTAAGCTATCCAGGGTGGCTGCTGAGAAAGCCAGCAACTCCTGGTGGAGTAGTGGTGCTGTGGAGGCTGAGAGGTATGCGTGGACAAAACTTGGTTGTGGGGGGTTCGAGCTCAGACTGCTCAGGAATCACTTCTTTAAGCCTTCTTCGTCCACTCTGACAGCTTCAGATGGCTCTCTCCTTACTACCGACTACCGACTCATCCAAGCTGCAGAGGTGGGCTGAGCATTTTGCCAACTGCAATGTGGAAGTTAGCCAAGCCTCAATGGATAGTCTGCCAGTTATTTCTCCCCCCATTCAGTCTCTGGACAGTGATGACCTGTGTGCTCGACTCTCTGAGGAAGAGGTTGTTAATGCCATATCTCAGCTGAGGTGTGGTAGGGCTCCTGGCACAGACGGTGTCACTGCAGAGATGATCAAATTGGGAGGGGCAGCTTCAGTGAGGTGGTTGAAGTCATTGTTTGATGCTATCTGGAGAAGAGAAGTGCCAAATGATTGGAAGAACCAGTTACTCATACCACTTCACAAGAAAGGTAGTCACTCGATATGTGACAACTATCGTGGAATTGCCCTGCTTAGCACACCCAGCAAAGTCTTTGCAAATGCCATCCTTAACCACCTTAAACCTACTTCTGAACTATTCCTACATGAGAGCCAGTGCAGTTTCCGCAGTGGACGGGGCTGTGCTGACCAGTTATTTTCCCTCAGCATACAGATAGAGAAGGGCAGCGAATACCACCGTCCCCTGCAAGTTTGTTTTATTGACCTCCGAAAA